>JAYKAV010002775.1:537679-594887 GCA_035582835.1 Phoebastria nigripes
GGTGCGGGCTCTGCTGTGAACCGACTCTGTGCTTGGTCTGTGCTTTTCTCTCCCTGTTCCTCAGCCCGCGCCTTGGCTTCGCTCATAGTATGGCAACACGTACGGTGCGGTCAGCAGCGACAAGCCCTCGGTCCGCCCGGCGCCGTAACGTACCCCATGGCGTGCGAACCGGGACGCGGAGCTGGCTGCCCCTGCGCTCCTCCGGCCCTGCTCGCTGTAGTTAGCTTGGGCGAGCGGCCGTAACTTTGCAAAGAACTGCCGAGCGTTGAACCCTCTCCTCACACGAGGAAACCTTTTCCCCATTTTGCAAATGAGGATCTGAAGCAAACTGCCATTAAAGGACTTGCCTGTAGTCGTGCAGGAAGTCCGGGGGAGAGCTGAGTTTGCTACAGAATTGCAGCTCTCTAAGAGTGCAAATCAACTCTTTAAAGCAGAGAGGTGTGTGTGTGAAATGAATGTTTGGCCTGTGTAGATTGCTCTTAGACTTTCTGGTTTGGGGTGGGTGCTGCAAAAACATTGACTTGTTAGGGATTGAGAGGTTTTTTGATTGTAGGGAAGAAGCATGTTGCTTAGAAATGTGTTGTTATACACCCTTGCGTGAAGACCATTATTTTATTCTTTCCACATCTTCCAGTGAATGTCTGAACACATACAGGTGAAAGTGCCCAAAGGCTGTGTCTCTTAGGCTGAGGTTTCCAACTGAAGTAAGCTAGGCAAGTGGCATTCTTGAGAAAGGTACATATATTTTGATGGAGAGAAAACACTGTTTAGTTTGGAGGCTGCTTAAATGCTGCACGTACCATCATATGGAAGTTTGCTGAATGTATAAACATCATATGGCTAATTTGTCTGGTAAGTGCCTGTCCTGAGGAGCGGTAGCTGTTTAACTGAAGTAACCTACTATTCCAGCAGCAGGCTGGATAACAGCAAAGCGTGTGCTGGTCTTCACCTGGGCTCTCTCTCTTCCCTCCTTCCAGTAGGGGTAAAACTGGATCCAGCTATCAGATGGTAATAGATAGTTTTGCATGGCTGAGCTGGTAGTGTCATCACTGTGATAGTCCACAGATGCAAGAGAAGTYGGTGTGTAGGAAGAGATAACACAAACCTGACTATGGTATATTTAGGAGAAGAAAGGTGGGAAAGGAAAATGTCAGGTTTTTTGGTCTTGTGAGTCCAGAAACGTGTCTGTTCTGTTTTTCCAAGTGAGTCAGCTGCTCTCATGCCGTGGCTTTCAGTTTTTGAACTGCAGCCCCCCTCACACTTTACACTAGAGGCATAGAGCTGGTTAGAAATGTCATACAGCTGAATGACGTACACAGGTTTGCTTTTCTTAGTCACCTTTGCAGCACCTATGGAACAGTCCATGGACTGCCTTCTTACCACCACTGGTGTTAGAGAAGACATTTCCCCTCCCAGTGAGCCCTGCCAGTGTCACGTTTGTGTTGTGGGTTTCCTGTTCTCCATGCAAAAAGGCATGGGTGTTTCTTGACTTCTGGATCTGCAGAGAGCTGGGTTTGCGAATGTTCATTTGTGTTGCTTTTTGGAGTTGTTATATTAGGGAATACTGTGAAGCTGAAAATCAGGAAAGCGAGTTCAGCTGTTCAGAATTGATCTCTTCCCAAACATAAATTTAATTGCAATTTAGAAAATAAAGTAATTGCTTACCAGAATCTGACACCAGAAACATAGAAGCAACAAGACTGTTGCATGCAGTGAGCTGGAGAGGTTTTTTTCTTGTTAACTAATTGTGCCTGTGATGCCTGTGGAGATAGAGAGGTTTCCAACATCATGCAGTACTGTGAATATTCAATGCCACTTCAGATAAGCCTGGCAGTTCTGACATGCTTGTGCCCACTCTTCCATTTCCTGAATGTTTCGTTCATAGGTAGATAATGGGTGTTAATCCAAATCAATCTGCCACACTCTTTTAGTGGTTGTTAAAACGTGTTGGAGGCAGCTTTGTAATGCAGGTGTTAAATAACCCATGTGGAACAGTCAAAATGCAATAACATGTTTAGACATCGCAGAATATGTGATGGATGCAGCCCTCTCATGGGAAACATCTGGAATTCAACTAATGCCAGTATTTCAGTGTTAAATTTGTCTCCTTTTGGATCTAGAGTAAAGAGGGAACTGATTGGGGCTAGATGAGGTCAGAATCCAGTTTAGACTTTCTGCTAAGAAGTTAAAGTAGAATCTGCTGTTGCAGCAGTGCAGCAAACTGGGCCCTTTAATCTGGTCTTCCCAAGGCTGACAGAGCTTTGGAAGCAGCTTGTTGAGGCTGAAAGCAGCCATAATTCAGTGGGGCCGGTTGTTCTCAACAACCCTTTCCTCCTGAGAAATATATGCTGTATGGCACAAATTGGCTTTGGAGAAAACCAGCGCTTACTCCTCTGGAGACAAGGCTGTTGTCAAGAGGCATGAGCTGCATGTACATCGTGCAGAGAAAATGGATGTCCTCTGTCTGCCATTTTTTTGGTTGGATAATTAAGGTCCTTTGTACTTCTGTGAATGTCAAAATGATAAAAATGAGCTTTAAACATGGATTTTTACATGAGGCACACAGTGCCAGTGTGGGCCGGCACAGAGGTTGGCTGTTAACGGCTGTGTAACAGTATGTGTAACTGAAGTACTCTGTAGAAGTCTGTTGATGCCCAGTGTGCTGCCATTGTTGCAAAGCGGGTTTGTTGTTTTATGCCTATCTGTTAATTTCTTGTTTCTAAACCCTTTTATCTTGTCACTAGGCTGTTCTTTGGAGTTTATTGCACTCGATTAGGGATCGGTTCTCAGAATCGAGGAGTTAGAAGTGAGATTTGAGATAAGTGAGGCCCATTCGGTGCTGCTTTGGACGCCTCCGAAGGGGAAATGGAGTTATCAGGATTGAAAAAGAAGAGTTTGCTAGGACTCAAAGAAAATAATAAAAAATCCAACACTAGGTAATCATTCTGTCCGAATTTTCTAGGCTTAACAAAACTGGGGATGTTATAGGGTGCTAGGGCTCTCCCAGTGAGGGTGAGGAATTGGAAATGTACCTCTTTCTGCGTGAATTTCTGTATGTGAGAATTTCTGTATGCTATAGCTGTCTTCCTCAAAGCTGCTCTGTAACGTAAAATATTTTCCTTTTTCTAAAAAGTCCAAACTTGCCTAATGCTTTAACTCTGCAGTTATGGTGATCTTGAGTTACATTTGAAGTTCAATGTTTTGTGTTGGCTGTTCTGTTCTTTGTTTGGGTGTGGGTTTTTTGTTGTTTGTGTTTTTCTATATTAAACAATGTCTTCTGCAATTTGTTCTTGAAGGGCTCCCTCACCAACCAAGCGCAAGGATAGGTCTGAAGAGAAATCAAAGGACCGGTCCAAGGATAAAGCAGCCACTAAGGAATCGGGTGACAAGGATCGTGGTCGAGACAAGACACGCAAAAGACGCAGTGCTTCCAGCGGGAGCAGCAGTACCAGGTAGTTACTTTTACAGGTAGTAACAAATTACAGTGTTTTCAGAAACCAGCAGCTTGGTTTCTGGTACGTTTCATTCCCTGTGTCATGGTCTTGTTGAAAGCTTGCATTGTGTTAGTCACAGTGCAGTTTTGTGTAACTTAAGGGGTTTATTTTTTTTAGGTATGAATTTCCTTTGGCTGTCTAGTGAGCTGTGGAGCATCAGTTTTCATTGTTCTCTCCGTAATTAGCAGTTGTTTTTCAGCTATTCTTTTTCTGGGTACTCCAACCATTTTTATTCCCCACCCCCCCCAACAGATCCCGTTCCAGCTCAACTTCCAGTTCAGGGTCCAGTTCCAGCACTGGTTCTAGCAGTGGGTCTAGCTCCTCTTCTGCCTCGAGCCGCTCTGGGAGCTCCAGCACCTCACGCAGTTCTAGTTCCAGCAGCTCCTCTGGCTCTCCAAGTCCCTCTCGACGGAGACATGACAACAGGAGACGCTCCCGTTCCAAGTGAGTTTTATTTACCTTCTAGGAATTACCAGATGGCAGGTTAATTTCCACGTAGAATACAAGATTGTGATCAGAATAATTTTTTTCTGAGGACCATTTGCTTTCTCCATAACTTAGAGATCTGAATTTTGTTAGAATGGGTGTGCTCCTTTTGCTTACAATCAAAACATATGCCCTATAGGAAGAGAGATTAAAAACCTCATTTTAAGGAGTGATTTTAAATATTATATTTTGTAGGGGCAGTTTTAATCAATGTTTCCCCAATAGTATGGAACTATATGGGCAGTAGATGAGAGTAAAGCTCTTTGGTGTTCCTGTAAATTACAGCCAAGACTAACAGAAAAGTCAGGGCTGAAAATGGTGTATATGTGTATGCAGGTGTATATGTATGTTCTTACGTATAAAAAAATAAAAGGTGGGGGTGGCGCAAAGGAAGCATTTTCCTGTAAGGGTAGGAATCAAACTATGTTAATGTCCATGCAGTTTTTCCTTTGGATAATTCTGTAGGTAAGGTGCTGAAGGCTGATAAAATCTACTGAAGTATTATAAGTCAGTGTGGTTTTTCTTAGTATATCCCTCAATTTACGGACAGTAAGATTAGGAAGAAGCATAAATACAAATTTTCTGCATACTGAATTTTTTACAGATTAAAATTACATTCCAGATTTTTTTTTTTAAAAACTACAAAGAAATTGTGATATGCAGCTACTTAAATAGTTTTTTTTTAACTGTGACATTTCTGGACCTGTGAACAGAAGATAGAGAAACAGAAATCATTGGATCCATTAATTTGCCTGGATGTGGTATGCTTTGGTGTTTATGTCCTCATTTTGCCTCTTTAGTTGTTGAGGCAAAGAATGTTTTTTGTTTTATCAACCGGGAAATTCTTTAACTATAGCCAACAACTTTGAAGAAGTGTTTGCCAAATTTCACATTTGTTGTCCTAGTTGCAGTAAAGTTGAAAACTCAGAAAAAAAGGCTCTCAGATTCCAGAAGGTTCTAAAGCAAAAGCAGACAAAGCAAATGCAAGTCCTGAGGTGTTTCTAAGTGGAACACCCCACCCCCCAGCACTTCCTAACCTGTAACTTCTTAAGAAAAAAGATGTCTTCCCAAGAAAAATGGTACCTTTTTTATCATGTGATAATGACTGGCTTCTTGGTTTTGTCTTGCATGTTCCCTGAAAACTGTAAACATTTTCTGTTGTCTAAATCAGGTCCAAGCCACCCAAGAGAGATGAAAAGGAGCGGAAGAGGCGGAGCCCGTCACCCAGACCTACAAAAGTGCATGTTGGAAGGCTCACTAGAAACGTGACCAAGGTAATGGCGTGCTCCTCTGTAATATCAAGCTTGTGTATCTTCTGTGAGGACGTGTGAGTGGCTCTCTTAAAGCTCTCAAAACTTTTTTGTTGCTAGAGTGCTGCCAAGGTGCTGCTGTTGGAAATTCTTGCTTTGTGTCCAAATTGATCAGTGAGGAAAATTTTGGTAGGATTTTACTGAGCCAAATACAGTGCGGGCTTTTGAGACTGTGTAGTGCTTAAGAGGTCTGTCTGCTTTGTCAGTATTCCAGACCTTGTATCCTACCTTACTAAGACGAAAACTGTAGAAGTTGGGACAATAGCTGAAATTACCTTGGAGGCATTAAGGATATCTGGAGGTTCTTGATAAAGGATCTGAAGAGAGCTGGGCTGGCTTGAGTCGTCTTTGCTAGAATGTAGTTTAAAGGTCTTCAGAGGTAAAAGGTTTAGGGTGCTGCAAAAATGATGTTTTTTAAAAAATATTAACAATTGCACCTTAAGAGTTCTCAGCTGAGGGCATAAGTTCCCTTTCAGGCCCCCAAGAGGATTTTTACACTTGTGTTTTTGTAGCCAGTGTTGACATGCAGCAGTAATGCTGCTAGAACTTAAGGTTTGGAGCAATCTGAGGAGGAACTGAATGGACAACAGTAGAGAAAGCAGAGGTAATCCTTTCCACATCTGGCCGATGAAATATGTCTTTTCCTGATGGTGGCATTGATCTAAAGCTAATCTAGTGCTGTGGATTTACTGCTCTGCACCAGCCAGACCTCGTTAGTAAGCGTGGTCTATGTCCTTAAGACTTGCTCTTTCTCTGCAGGATCACATCATGGAAATTTTTTCCACTTATGGAAAGATTAAAATGATTGACATGCCAGTTGACAGGCTAAATCCACACCTCTCTAAAGGTTATGCTTATGTGGAGTTTGAGAACCCAGATGATGCTGAGAAAGCCCTGAAACACATGGATGGAGGTAGGTATCAAATGCTGCAAGGAGGCTGGGTGCTTTTAAAAATCTTCGGAGTAGATGAGTTTGATCTGAAAATGAGTTAGAGGTGATAGGGAAGCCTTTGGGGAACTCATCTGAAATACTGTCTGTTTTCAGCCCAAATGGCTTTGGCTTTTGTGTGGTTCAGGACAGATCCGAAACATTAAAACCGAGTTTTTTCAAAACAAACAGTAATAAAATTCTTTAAGTTTCTGTGAAAATCTTTCCCGGTTAGCATCTGAACTGCAGTTTGATGGGATATTAGATTAAGAAGTCTATGTATGCGGACTTTGCCAAAATAACCCCTGAGCGGGTGGTGGAAATAGGACTGTAGGCTGATTCACGCTTCAGTTGCTTGTGACAAAGCTGTGAGTTGCAGTAATGTGATGGGTGGATGTTAGTGTTGGAGAATACTTAATTCTTCCTGTTTCTGCGCTTCCCTAAAAAGGCCAGATTGATGGTCAGGAGATCACTGCCACAGCTGTGCTGGCACCACGACCTAGGCCGCCTCCCAGACGCTTTAGCCCACCCAGGAGGATGCTGCCGCCACCACCAATGTGGCGCAGGTCACCCCCTCGCATGAGGAGAAGGTGAGAGCTGTGACAATTTGTATTTCCTTCTCAGTGTAACAACATGTTATCGCTGAAGGACTCAGCATGGGGACGATTTCATCCTGTTGGACTTGACTTTCCCCTCCAAATGACAGTAACACCTTTAGGGCATCAGTTGAACCTGGATTGTACTTCTTAACTCCTTAGCGCCAGGGTAACCTGCTCTGGTCTGCACCCTGAATGCAGTCTGTCGGACATGTGAGACGCTTTCCAGCCTGTTCCCTGGAGTCACTTGGGCATAAATGCTTTGAGGTGAAGTGGGAATGGACTTCTGGCTGGCAGAATGCTTTTGGCAGCCTGCTCCACCCGCTTGCTTTTCTGAAGCTGTTGCACATCTTTCCCTTATTTATATGAATGGGCACATGGCCAAAAAGCGGTCCTTCTGCATCAGGTAAGTGGAGTACACTGACCCCAAGATGTGACCTGACATGCACACACCCGTTGTGCGACTTGGGGCTGCCTGAACGTGCTCAGATAATAAGTCTTTCGGAGTCTTCCTCAACATCTGGATGGGCTCCTCTGTCTTGGAAGTCTGCTTAAACTCTTGTCACTAGTAAAAGCAGATCCTGTTTGAGCCACTTGATTGCTGAATAGCTTACGAACTACAGGATTAAAAATGAGAACTAGTTAATGTGGCACAAGATCCTCTGGCTGTTGGTCCTCCTTTAAACATGCCTTTTACTGAGGTCTGGCAAACGCTAGATTTGCTGTTCCCTCCTCATTGTTTGTTTTCTTCCCTAGTCTTAACTTGTACTATCCTGTTCAGGCTCTGTGCCTGGAACCTTGGTGTCATACTGGTGGCCATACAGATTGATTGTAGTACTGAAGAGCTTGAAGCTTGACTCTCTCTTTAGAGTTAGACTTCTTCTAAGAAATGTCCCTGTGGTTTGGAAGGGCTTACATAAATCCTTTCCCTGAATATCACTGTATTTCAGGAGTCACAGCTGACTTTTCAGGTGAAGGAGACTGATGTAGAATGAACTTGAGCTTGTTTTGCTTGAGGAAGAAGGCAAGATTCTTGTCTGTTCTTTGGATATTACGCATTCTTTCAACTTCCTGAAGCAGAGGGAGGGTAGCGAGAATATTCCTGCTGTGTAGTCAGTGTTTGAATTGCCTTTTTCTGCTCTGGAGCTGGCTGTATTTCGCTGGAGCTCTTTTACTGTGGGGTGTGAGCGTTTTTTGGAGGGGGGGCGGGGAAGTGTTTTTGAAAAGTTGGTAGATGAGCTGACAAATTACTGGAACCTGTTGCTCTTGTCTCCTAATGAAAGCTTTCTCCTCCTTCTCTGTCAGGTCCCGGTCTCCTAGGCGCAGATCCCCTGTTCGCCGGCGATCAAGATCCAGATCTCCTGGACGAAGGCGCCATCGCAGCCGCTCCAGCTCAAACTCCTCACGATAAAGCAAAAAGACTGGACAGCTTTTTATTTTTTAACTTAAATCCCATCAGACTAAATATTGTACCTTTTTTTTATAATGGGTCTGGGTGAGGAGGAGTGAGAGAGAGAGAGAGAATCCTGGCAGTGAAGGCAACCTAAGAGGAGAGAACAACAGTTCCCGGCCAGTAGATAGCCTTTGCTGTGGGGCTTCTAGTTTCCTGGCATTGAATTGAAATTATTTAAAAATGGCTTTGATTTTAAAGGCTGCAAAAACATCTTTTCCAGATAAACGGAAGGAAAGATGTTACGGCCTCTCTTTCTCCAGTTAGCAGGCTGCTGCTTGGTGATTTCTAAACGCTTAGCATGCTGTACAGACGAGCATGTAAATCTTGAGCTATTTCAGAAACCCTGTATAGTAAGACAGGGAGGCATTTAACTTGATCTCTAGGTGCCAGCACAGGATTTTTCAGAGCAGCTGGAGTCCAGATCTGCCCGAGACTTAAATACCAAGTTGTCGCTTTATTCCAATTCCCAAACAGATCATTAGTTTCTGCAGAGTAAGCTCTTTCTGCAGATTAAGCTCTTCTGTAACGCATATACCAGGCGGTCACCACAGAAACAACGGTCCAGCCCACTGAACATGATACTTTAGAAAAGAAGCTGGAAATCTTAAGAACTGGTTTGTAGCTGCCCCCGCAAGTGATTTCTTTCACCTTTTCTTAAAGGGTTTTGGTAAAAACTTCCTACGCAACCCCCCAGTGAAACGGTGTGAGTGCTTCTGCTTCCGCAAATCGCAGATTAGCGACTGAGCGCCAACCCCCTGGAAACTGCAAGGCAGAGAGGGAGGCTCGAGGCCGCCGTGCTGTCTGGATGAACTGGGGTTCACATAGGCAAAGGCAAAGAATTTACCACCTGTTGTACAGTCAATACTATAAAGATTTTTTTTTTTGTTCTGTTTTGTATCACTTTGTAGCCTTTTGGGCCATGTTGTGTTTGTACTTGTGTAGGACGAGCGACTATTGAATAAAGCAGTAGGGTTGAGAATAGCCGGCCTGCTTCGCTCCCTTCTCCAGCCCCTTGCCCTCCGCAGCCGCCGTGGGGCCGGCAGCTGCCTGCGCGGGGGTTTTGCGGCAACACCTGCGCTGCCCCTCCCGCGCGGGGGGCGGCGGGGCGAGGCGGAGCCGCCCAGGGCGCCTGTCTCTTTAAGACCGGCGCAGGCGGTGCTTTTCTCAGCGTCACGCGGTTGGGTGCCGCTGATTGGCCGCCGCCGAGGGCGGGCGGAAGTGGGGTCGCTGCCTCGCTCCCCTCAGCGCCATGGCGGCGGCGCTGGAGCGCGCCCTGAGGGAGGCCGCGGCAGCGCTGGAGCGGGACGGGGCGGGGGCCGCGGCGGCGCTGGGCGCGGTGCGGGCCGCTCTGGCGGCGGCGGRGGGCTCGGCCGCCCTCGGGGAGCGGGAGCGGGCGCTCTTCGGCGCCTTCCTGCGGAGCCTGGGGCGGGCGCCCCGCGCGGCGCGGCCCGAGGGCGTGTGGCAGAGCTGCTTCCTGCAGGGCCCGCCCGGCCTCGCCCTCTGCGTCCTGCTGGAAGCCCTCGCCTCCCCGGGGTCAGTCCGGCTTCGGCCGCGGCGGGCGGGCGGGCGGCTCCCGCGGGCCCGGCCGGCTCCGGGCCTGCTCCCCGGGGGGAGGCGGGTGTCACCCGGCGCGGTGGCCTGGAGAGCTGGCAGGGGCTCGTCCTCCTCAGAGGTTGTCTGGGAGCGCCAAGGGAGGGATGTCTGAGGGTGCCCCACCTGTGGCGTAAGGGGGGCGTAAGCGTGCAGGGGGACGGAGATGAGCGTGAGCGCGGGGGGGCCTTGCGCTGCCCTCGGGCCCCCTGGATCCCTTCGTTTCAGAACCCACGTGCGGTACTGATGTTTCCCGCAGAGGTCACAAAGCTGTCTTCAGTTATGCTTATTGAATATCCTGAAATGTTATGAGCCGAGGAAACTGTAGAGATACAAAGAGATTTAAATCGCTTTGATTTTAATTCGGCTTTGATTAAAATTCTGTGTGATTGAGCAGCAGTATTGTAGTGGTGAGACCACAACACAAAAACAACAGCGTGCACGTCTTTTTTTACCAGTTAAGAGGGGCAGGGACTTACTCCAGTTACTTTCTTCCAGCCCTAGCTTTCATCCGAGGGAGGTCGTTGAGGTACTGGAGCAGTTCCTGGAGGAGGGACGGATTTCAGCTCTGATGTGGGAGGTCTGTCAGCAGCAAGCACAGGCTGGCTCACCTGAGCTGCAAGAGGCCCTGCTCAACAAGATTGTGTGTTTGCCTGATCACGTGAGCAATAAACTCCAGGGGAAAAACCCCCCGGTGTTCTTCCCACAAAACTACTTTCCTCTCTTGGGTGGTGCAATTATCCAGGTGCTGCAGAAGATCTCTGATTCTCTAAGAGGTAAGATTGCAGGAGGACTGTGCTATAGAGACAACTCTTCTGAAGAAGTGTTTTGTGCATGGACCCCCTTGGCTGATGCTTGAAATACAGATAATAGGTATTGCAGAACCTTGCGTTCGTCCTTCAGGCTGAAGTTCGTTGTGCTTAAAAGCGTAAGATACCAGGAATAAGGAAGATGGCTGAGGCCTTTTAAAATCCCACTGAAAGCTGCAATCCTGCAAGCTGTTAAATAGCGTCATCTGTTGCCAAAGCTTAATTGTCATCACTTGGTCTGTGCTGAAGTAATTGTATGGAAGATTTAAACAGTACTGAATGAACCAGTGGCTTTGTTACCATTGTGTTAAAGTGGGACTGAGCTACTTTAGTCTTCTGACTCTCACTGTGTATCAGTAATACTGGGTGCCATTTTGTGCCTGAAGGCAGGTGGTAGAGGGAGGAAGAGATGATGCTTGAAGAGAAGAAGTTAATCTGTGTTTTCAGGCTTCAGTACTTGTATAAGTGTATGCTTCTCCTTCTGAAGGTTGTTTGGAGGATGCTGGTGATGCTCTTGTTAAGCTTGTGTCTGTTTTATCCCAGGTGGCTTGGATTGCTCAATCTCTTTCATTTCTCATGTCTTGGGGAAGGTATGCGTTCATGGGAGACAAAGTGAGTGGTTTACAATACTATTTTGGGGAGGGGAAAAGTCTGTTTTACTGTATTTAGTATGGAAGGATGACTATGATGATGGTGAACAGAGGGAGTGGGAGACTGACCAATTAATACTTTGGGGGTTTTGTGAGTTGGACTGTACAGGCTGCTCTCTGCTTTCTGAGGCTACTCAACTACATATCTGATAGATGTCGATGCTTTTCTGTCAGCCCACGTGAACGTGGTCTGTTCTCCTCTCAAAAATTGATGAGGTTATTAGCCTTCTTATCGTGCCATTTGGGGCATACTATTAAATGCTCTTCTAGTGTTTTTCATCCAGTGGTCTGAAAGTGCCTTGTAAATACCAGCATAAATCACTGCCCATATGTAATAACCCTCTCGTGAGTAGCCTTCAGTCTGGCTTTGTTTAGGACTTTGAAGCCACTGAATGCAGAAGTAGTTAACAGGGCTGGGGAAGAAGAGGAAAGATTTTCTAGCTGTTTACTGTCATGAGGAATACTTGCAAGTTCCTTAGGCTGCTTAGGTTAGTTCTTAACACAGSAACAATTTAGAACTGCAAACTGTACATTGCATTTCTTCATCTTGTAAGGATCTTCAAATTTGCAGGCTGACCTTGGGTACCATTGCACCAGTTCTGTCCATCTGGTGTATTTACCTGTTTTCTCTTCCACTTCAGAGGAAATTCTGAGTGTTTTGGTACCACGCTTAACGGATCTCACGAAGTCAGACTGCATCTGGCAAAGAATATGCTGGCGTTTGGTTGAATGTGTGCCAGACCGCTGGATGGAAGCAGTGGTCCTTGGTTTTGTGCAGAGAGCACCTGGGTAAGAACTCTGCTTTCCTCCCTGATCCAGAGCAAAGGCTGGAATTTTTTCACAAATACTTGCAGAATCAGTTTCTGAAAGATGCTGACGTGTGTGTGTGTTTGTGTAGGCGGTTTCTTACAGTGCTGTTTCCTGAGAGGCTCTAGGGATAAAGTAGTTGATTGTTCCCTCTCAGGTAGAACCTGCACCATTCCTTAAAGATCTGTGTCGTGACGTGCAGTGAAAAAACAAGTGAAAATATTCTTTGCAATTGCTGACTCATGCTTAAAGTTTAGAGGTGTTTTAGAGACTTTGTTGCAAATAGCTGCTCACAGAATGTCCTATGATTAGTAGCAGCGTGACAGTAATTACATAGATTCCTAACGTTTTGCTATTGACCTGTCTTGCTAGGGCAGATGTCTTGTCTAGGTTGCTGGGGAACCTGGTTTTGAAAAACAAGAAAGCTCAGTTTGTGGTGACACAGAAGGTGCTGCTCTTGCAGTATTGCCACACGGTAAGGACTCTGCGTTCAACAGCGGTGTAGTAATGCCTGTTTTTCCTAAGTGCCAATGTGGTTTTTAGCTGAGCTCCAGGTCTTCTTGAGTAAGATCTAACTCTTCATTCTGAAATCAGCCCTCAGTCTCTCCACATGTACCTGAGCTGTGCAGCTGTTCACTTACATCCCCTCAGCTGAACGTAATGAAGAGGGAGTGGTAGACAGTTGCTTTGAAATCACGGGATTCATGTGCTCTCTCAGGGTTGATGGCGATTAGCAGAATTACTGTACTCTTTTTCTGGAACCAAATGGTTATCTGCACATAATTTCAGTGTGCTGGGGAGCTGGAGACATCTAGTTAATTTAGAATCTGAAAGAAGAGACTGAGGAAGCCATGACCCACTGTCAGGGATAAGAATTAGATTGAAGAGATGAGACAAGGACTAGTTTGTGGTTTTTTTTTTTTATCCTGTGCACCTAAGTTTGTTAGAAGGTGTTAGGAAGTGTTCTGTGGCTTGTGATGTTGTTGTGAGATGTTCTCTAGACTTTCTGTGTTCCATGTTTGCCTGGGACTGTGCTGATCGTTTTGATGGTAGAAGTACTGTACTGTATTCCTGTCCTGTTTTTCCATGTATTTCATCAGCAACTCCTTGTGTGTGTTTGGTTGTTTTTTTAAATTTGCTTACTTTTCTGTCTCTGAATGTTGTCAACCAGTCCCTCAGAATGAAGAATTTAAGGTAGTAAAAATACACACTTGTTGTTGCTGGATGACAACCTTATGCCCAGTTAAAGCAAGACTCGTGGTTTTCGTTGCAGACTACAGTGCTGCAGAACCTCCTTGGCTACCTGTCCCTGGATAGCCTTCGGCGTGCCTTATTGATCAAAGTAAGGTTAAGTAACATTGTTGGTGAGGTATCTGATGGAAAAAATTCTATTGTGTGAGTGCGTGTATGTGTGTTTGTGGGGTGCACAATTTTGGTACTTCTCTAAGACACTTTTGTTGCTGTTTGTGAGAGTGAGAGAAGCCCTACCATATCACAAGTAAATTGTGATATACAAATCGAAGACTTTCTGCACTGCTGGCTTTAGTTTTTCAAATTTAATTGGTAAACTGTCTTCCAAGTAGCAAAACTAATGAGGCTTGGATTCCGACAGATCTCCCATGTCCTCCATCCTTCTCAGCTTCCTTTGTCATCCCCTGTTTGTGTGGCTGGGCAGATGGCAGTTGGTTGAGAGCTGTCTGTGTGCCAAATGGTTGATGCTTCAGAATCTCTCTCATCTACCTTTTCCTCAGTAGAGATGCAGATATTTTCCCTCTCCAAGTCAGCAGTGTGGTGGAACTTCTAGGAAATTTGTATCTCTGGAAATCTCTACTGGTTTGTCAAAATTTTTTTTTTTTTTTTTTTTTTCCCCCTCCACTAGTTAAATGTTCTATTATTCTAATTATCTGGAAGTACTGGCAGCTATATAAGATTGGACTAAAAACATATAAAACCATATAATATCATACTGGTTTTTGACAATAATATGTATTGCTCTGCATATAATATTTATCACTTTCAAATAAAAAAAAAAGAAGTTATATTTAACAATATATTAAATGAAGGTGGTGTGGAGTTCTCAGTTGGTCAAACACAGTACGTTTTGAGCCCTGAAATACAAAGTTAGTTCCATTTGTAGGGAGTGCAGAGTTCACTGGGAAGCATGAAGACCAAAGGGCCATCAAAATATACAATGTGCTGTATGAAAGCACATTTCAAAAAGAAGATTACTTGTGTGTAGAAAAGATCCATTTCGAGCCAACTTGAGTTCTCTGATTCAGGTGCTGCAAGAACTCTTGGAGACCTGGGGCAGCAGCAGTGCTGTGAAACACTCTCCACCTGAGCAGCAGCAGTATATTAGCAAGGCCATCCTTATCTGCCTGTCCTACCTGAAGGAGCCTGAAATCGAGAGCTGCAGACAAGGTGAGGCAGTGGGAGAAGCAGGGGTTAGATTTGTTTAACAGAAGGTCTGACTGTGAGTAGAAAAACATTTTGTTTTGATCTATGGATAAACAAAATTGTCCCATCTTCATCTTGGCAAACGGGGTAGCCTCCTGGGATCCTCTTTTTCTTTAGCACTGATATGATATAACTCCAAGTGCATAGATTTAAATTATAAAATTGGAGAACCGTATCTGTGAACTAAGGTTCTTACCTGAAGAACTAAGGTTCTTACCCTTTCCTAAAACCTTAAGGGTTTAGGAACACTTAAGTTTTATCACAGGAAAATCAGGATTAACTCTGGGACTGGTTAGAGGAATGGTGTGATTTGCAATTTATAGTCTTACCGTTGGAGCATGAGTAAGGCTCCAAAGGGGACAGGGGAAAGTACATCAGGATAAAAAGCTGTTTGGTTGATCTCTGACTATCCACGTGCATTCCTCCGTGTCATTCTGCTCCCCTCAGTGTGAGGCGAGTAAGGGTTAGTGAGTTACCAGCAAGGACCTCCTATTCTGTATTCATATAATGCATAGCACATTGGGGTCCTGGTCTAAAATTTCCATTTCTGTTGCAATAAAAAAAAATTCTGTCCAATGTCTAGAGTTACTTCTCTGTGTGTGTGGCTTTTGTGGGGGCAGAAGGTTGACTTACAAGACCTGTTCATCTGTTTCATTCTAGAATTAATTCTTTAGGTGAATAAGTGACCTGTTATTTACTACCAGTACTGTAGTTTTATAACCTGTTTTTTTTATCTGACAGCTGTTGCAAAGATAAGCTTTTCTGAGTTGAAGGAGGTCAGTCTAACAGCAGTAAGCCTGCCTGGTAAAGCTGGCAACTGTCATTCTCTGTGGGCTGAGAAATACTGGTGTTATCTGCCTGTTTCAACTTATCTAGGTGGTGAGGGAAATTTCTCCCTCCGTGATTGTTGTACTGGTTAGAATTTGTAGCTTCCTCGAAATGTGACTTTTCACTTAAGTGGCTTTGAAGCACTCTAAAAACAAGCTAAAGATTGACTTGACTTACCATCCTTTTTTGTTTCAGTGAAAACCAAAATATTGCAAATTTAGAATATATTGTAATGTTTTGTTGACTTCGTAGCCCATGAAAAAGCATGGGTTTATTATACTGGTGCTGAAGGGCAATATTGCCATTGCAGAAAGAGAAGTCACGGTTGCATGGGCGCTTTCTATCTTTCTACCCATTATTGGGTGGTGAGTGGCTAAAGATGCCCTCCAGGGAACGGGCATAAAGATGGATGTTTG
The DNA here is from genome assembly GCA_035582835.1 of Phoebastria nigripes. Taxonomy (NCBI): domain Eukaryota; kingdom Metazoa; phylum Chordata; class Aves; order Procellariiformes; family Diomedeidae; genus Phoebastria; species Phoebastria nigripes. The sequence continues at coordinate 553,504 of JAYKAV010002775.1, forward strand.
TTTCTGTCATTGTTTCATATTTTTTTTTTTTTTTTTTTTTTTTTTTTTCTTTCTTTCTTTCCCCTTCCCCCCCCAGAGCTTCTCACAAGCATGATGGAGGGCGTGAAATGCCACTTGGACAGCAATCTGCCACAAATACGGCGTCTGGGAATGATTGTGGCAGAGAGCATTAGTTCAAAAATAAACACTGATGGGCCTGTCCTGAAGTTTCAGGTGAAGGTTGTAATGAAATTTGTCTGGTGTGCAGGGCTTAGAGGAAATAAAAGCTTTAAACCAGGTGATCCAGGGCATTATAGCAAGTTCTAACACTTATTATCTGGAAATAAGGAGAGGCAGCAACACTTTCAAAAAGAGAGGATATCTGTTTACAAAAAACAATTGTATAGAAAATAGCCAGGTGGCTGAGAGTGACCTTAAGAGTGTAATCTGATGGCAAAGTTTGTTTCCAGTAGCATTTATAAGAATTATATGATTAAATCACGTTAATTCTTTAAAAACCTGCATCATCCCTCATGTCACATTGCCATGCATTAAAGGTTTTAAAGATTGTAAATAACATTCAGGCAAGGTCTGATCAGGTACTACTGTTAAATATAGGGACAAAGATTACATATGGCACAGATCACTATACAGCATAAATACATTACTGCTGGCAGCACAGCGATCAAAACAAATGGGATTTGTGTAGGTTCATCTGCTCATGATTCAGTCTTCATTTGCACACAGCAGAAGGGTCAAATGTTGAATGCTGGGCATATTTGCAATCAAATAGAGTGCAGTAACAGTTATTCTGAATGTCTAGTACGAAGAAGATGATGAAGCAAGAGAATTGAAGTCCCTTCTGGTGCAGACTCCACCATTCTGTGTTGTCCCCAGCCTTCCAGATAATGAGTAAGATATTGCTACTATTCATCTCCATGCTRTCTTTTTGCCCTTCTCCATACCTTTTTTTGAGTTACACACTAGAACTGTATACAGTATTCAAGATGTCTTATGTATTCTTAAGCATTATAATGTACCTTATTCTTACAATGCAGTGTAGTTATGTTAAATTCATAATTCAAACGGTAGTATGTATTAGAATTGCTTGTTTGGTAGCTGCATGTGGTAAAACCATGCTGCAGGGGTCTTACGTGCTCCTGGGTAGAATCAAATGGGCCTTTCTGTTCACATCTGGGAAATCTGGCATTTGGGCCATATGCCCCCAGCCCATTCTTCTGTGACAAAAATCTAGCATATCTGTCAGTCTAAAGACTGGTTCCCTTGGTGCTCTTAACTTCCATAGCATCTGCTGAGGCTCTTGAAGTGCTTAGTTTTATCAGCAGATGAACGAAGCACTTCATGTTATTAGCAAATGAAGCTGTCCAGCACTCCAGTGAAATACAGAAGATTTATTGCTCCCATTTTAGGGGCATAATCAGCATAGACAACTGAGACAGCATTTGAGAAGCAGAGAGATGAAAGGACAATGCCACAGTCCACAGAAATAGGTACAGAGACAGAAAAAAATGTCTCCATTATTGTATTCATCCCACTAGCAATGGTTAAAGATGTTTCTTCCCCATCTGTTCAGTTTCATTCACAGCTTCAAACGTGCTGCAGGCCAGTGTGATCCACTTATCACAGATGAGTCTTTCCTCAGCAGTCCTAAGGGACAAGTTAGTGCAGGGGGAACACAGCAAATTAGCTAGCTTAATTTTTGTTATCCGTTGCTCTTCTGTGAAGAGATTCTGCTTCTCTTCTCTCCTCACCCTGTTCTCCTTCCTAGGACTTTGTTCCTTGTATCGGCCAAGCTGGGTGGGAGACTGCAGTAGAAATAATTATCTGCCATTCTGTTTAGGCAGCAAGGGTTGATGGTGTGGGTAGTTTCTTGCTTGTGAATAAGGACTATTACTTTATTGGTTTTAATACTTCTTGTTCGTTACAGCAGGAATGAGAAAGCAGATGGTGCGCTGCCATTGGTGTTGGAAAGTAACAAGAAATCACATACAGCAGCCCCTGTGATGCCAGATGAGGAATCAGATGCTGAGCTTGACAGGTATGGGGCAAGAAACTGGTAGGAAATGGAAAATAAACGGCAGGTTCTTAAGAGCAGATGTGGGGAGAAGGGAGCTATCGGTAGCTGCATTCCTTGGCAAATCTTGTGCTTTCTGACCTTGTTCAGCTGAGTGGTGTGCAGCAGAGTAGGACTTTGTGTAGGAAATTGCACGCAAGTATGTTAGTCAATAATTTAAGCAAAGCCCATGTCATGTACAACTGTTGTATTTATTCCATTTTACTTAGATACATGTTTCCTGGATTTATGGGTGTATCTACCAATTTTAATAGTGGACCTGGCTTATTCTGTCACTTTACCAGTATATAAAGAAATCTCAAGAATCAGCTTCTAGTTGCTTGGTCACCTGACTCCTTCCTGCACTTGACCAGGAGATCCAGTTCCAAATCTGGTCACAGAACAGCTCTTTCACTGAGCTTCAGAGTAATTCATAGAACTTTGTAAGGAACCCTTTCAGGCTAGGCTTCAGCAGTGCTGCTGGATGATGCAAGAGTGACGGTGTTATGACAATGTATCTGCTGGTTCTTTCCCTTTTGTGTGGATAGCTGGGGAAAGGAAGAATGTTTATACCCCATAGACTAACTCCTGCCTTTATTTCTTTTACAGTGATGATGACCTCATCCCTTATGACATGTCAGAGGATAAAGAACTAAAGACTAAGGCTCCTGTGTATATCAGAGACTGTATTGAAGGTAGGAGATTTTTGATTTTTTTGAGATTTTGAGTCTTTATCTGTTTCTTACTGGTTTGGGGAGAGTGATCACTGTGTAGCTTTATTTTTTTCTGAGCTAATTTGAAGAAGCTGTAGGATTTCAGTAATCTGGGATCAAGTGTTGAACTGTAATTTCTGAGTAATTTCAATTTAGTTCCTAATGCCGGTCATGCGCTGGGTCAGTGATATCTGCCTATAACAAGACAAACTATTGGCAGAAGAAAGTCGGGGGTATATACCCAAGCACAACCATTCTGTTAATAGCTTTTGTTTGTCTTTTGATTACCTTCAGTCCTGACAGGATCTGAAGATGTGGACAAATGGGAAGCTACAGTCAAGGCTCTTGAGAGCTTGGTTCGAAAGAATCCAGCAGCAACAAGAGAGGTGAAGTAGTATGAGCTAAGTACAGCCCACTGGTAAGTGGGCTGTAATACAGGATTATCCCTTTGCCCTTGTGAGGAGACTGAACATGCCAACAGAGCAGCCAGCCAGGCTAATGTGTACCTGGATTTAAAACTTTCAACTTGGGAGGGGAAATAGAAGGAAATAGTTGCTTTGGAGGTGAGGCTACAGAACACAGAGGAACAAAGAAGCAGGCAAAGGTGCTGGCAACAGTATGGCATTTAGCAGCTCCAGCGCTGAAAATGAAATGCGTTGCAAGTAGAGCTTGCCAGTGACATGAGGAAGCAGAGGAAGCTCCATGCTTTGTGCTGGGCAGAAAAAACATTAGAAATGCAGTTTACAGAGCAGCCACGAATTCCACAGACCGATTGATTTTAATTTTGGATTTAATTGATTTTGAATTGAAATTGAATTTAATTGTTATTCCCCAGCAAAAAGAGAAATAAAATCAAATGGACTTTCCCTATTTGCTTGTACAAGCATAATGTCTTCCAGAGGCAGTAGTTGGATTGTACTGGTCAAGATGAAAAACTCAGGTGAGAGGAACTTGGGACAAGGTCACCAGTGTGATGAATGCTCACCAACCACTTGCTAGTGAACACTTGAAGGTGGCAGAGATACAGGCCTCTCTGAGCTGACAAGGGGAATGGGTGTAGTCTGGTAAACAATGTGCGATCTGCTGCTGCTCATCAGATGTTTTACTGAGCTGGATTGGCTTTGGCTGTGGTACTGTACCCTTTAACCCATTAGTTATAGTGACAAGTCCTCCTATATCATGATGCCACCACTTGTCCAAAAAACCAAGGTGAATGTGGACAGAGAAATCAGCATAGGGGTTTGTTCAGTGTTTTGAGCAGTCTGTCTTGATGGCATTTAGCTTAATGTGTTTCCCTCCTAAGTAATGGACGTGTTGCCTATATTCCATACTCTCATTGTCTTTGCTTAAACATTAGAAATGGAAAATGGATGCTGCTGTGTAAATCCTGTGAGAAAGAAAACACCTGCAGGGATTTGATTCCTTTTTTCATATTTTGAGCAGGTTAGCGTGGAGCTGGCAAAAATACTATTGCATCTGGAGGAGAAGACCTGCATTGAAGGCTTTGTGGAGCTCCGTCAGAGAGCTCAAGTAGCTGTTTTAACCACAGATCCAATACCTGTGAGTCCCTCTTACTGCTTTCCTTTTTCCAGTTGAGGCACAGGCAAAAATTTAAGCAGCTGAAGTCTCTTGCTAGCTTGATAGAGAAGCAGCTATTAGAGTGTGGTAGAACAGCTAGTTCATGTCTGACAGCGTTTATGCAGAGATAGGCTATGTACTGAGAAATCTGCAACGGATGACTAAAACAACAGGAAAGAGAAAACTCTGTCAGAGCTGTAACAGACTGGAGGAACTGTTTGGAGACTGTTAGTATGAGTATACCTGACAAGGCAAATTAGATAAGGACTTGTTGCACTGAAGGGAGATTGTTTCACATAAAGGGAAACTGAGGCACAAAGGGCTTCTCTAGAAGAAGACGTGACTGGTGATTGTAATCATAGAATCATAGAATGGTTTGGGTTGGAAGGGACCCATCTACTTCCAACCCTCCCTGCCATGGGCAGGGACATCTTTCACTAGATGAGTTTGCTCAAAGCCCTGTCCAACCTGACCTTGAACACTTCCTACGATGGGGCATCCACAACTTCTCTGGGCCACCTGTTCCAGTGTCTCACCACCCTCATAGTAAAGAATTTCTTCTTTATGTCCAGTCTAGATCTATCCTCTGTCAGTTTAAAACCTTTACCCCTTGTCCTATCGGTACAAGCCCTGGTAAGAAGTCTCTCTCCAACTTTCTTATAAGCCCCTTTTAAGTATTGAAAGGCTGCAATAATGTCTCCTTCGAAGTGCCAAAGCTGCCGTGGCAGTTGTTTGGGTACCTCTGCACGGGAGGGAGAGAAGAATGGCAAAGTCACGTTTGTCATTTTCTTCCTTTGCGAGAATCTAGAAGTGGAAGTGTCTGAATTTCCCCTATTTGCACAGTGTGTCTCTTCCCTTCTCTTGGAGGCTAACTAACAGGAAGCAGGACTTCTCCTGAAATGGAGGGCTTTTAGAATTAGCAGGAAGGCAGTTTCCAGCCTGGGTTTGTGTTCATTGCCACTTGATTTTTCTGTACAGGTAGCAAAGTACTTGACCTCCCAGTTCTACTCTCTGAACTACAGTCTTCGTCAGCGCATGGACATTCTTGATGTAAGTGTTCTTTTCTTCAATTTCCACTTTCCTTGTGTCTTTGTTGCACTAGTGCTGTTCCCCTGAGATGTAATGGGTTTACCTTTTATTCCTCAGAGGAGGAGGCAGAGGCGTGGAAATCTCTTATGTTAGTATTTGTGCCTGGCATTCCCCTCTTGTTCGTAACTCTGCTACACTCCAATTATACAGCGATCCTTCCCCACAGAATGCAAAACATATGATGGTCATTTGCTTAGGAGAAGCCACTGTTTCCTAACATGTCATCAGTCTGTTATATCTTCACTTTCTGAAAGACAGCAATCTGTCTGTGACTCCTTCTACGTCATTTCACTTACTGTGTCTGAAGAAGGAGCCAGTGTTCTGTTGCAGGGCTAAGTGACCAAGTGCTTGGTCAGTACCTCAGAGCCAATTGGCTGTTTGGGGTCAGTTACCTTGCCGTTCTTCATTCTAAACCTGTTGTGCCTGTCTTGCTGTTCCTATCAGTTTGGGTGCAGGTAACTCTGTTGTTGTTGTTCCTTAGTACAGGGATTACCCCTTTTTAACAGAACCTCCCTCTTTTTCATCTAGGTATTGGTTTTGGCAGCTCAGGAACTGTCCTATCCCAAATCCCATGGGAAGAACAAGCGTTTTGGTGCCCAAAAACCTTGTATCCAGCTCCTTCCTGGAAGTGACAGCTCTAAGGACTGGAGAAGAATTGTCGATGAGAGGATCAAAAGCAAGACTCGGAAATTTGCTACGGTGAGGCCAGGGCAGAAACAAACTAATGTCAAATCCAGCAAAAATAGGGATGCTAGGAGTTGCTGTAGTTTTGTCTGGAAAGAGCAAAATACCTGTGAAATTGGACCCAATCCAAAGGAAAGAGTGTGTAACTTCAAATATAAATTTATCTTAGTATCTGGCTGAATCTTTTGGTGCAGAGTACCAACTCCTGTAGTCCTCTGCCAGCAGGGAAAGGAAAATAAACCTTGAACTCCTTGCCTTGCATTGAGGGATAGTTGTTGCTCTTCTGTGCTTGTTCTGAGCTTGTCTGGCCGCTGCAGGGAGCTGTGACTGCACCTCATGGATCCCAGAGCCTCCTCCATCAGACTAGCTGCCTCTGGACTGTCTCAGCCTTCCTATTTTTCAGGGAGATAAATTGATGCCAGTTTCCTAGTTCCCAGAACTCCCCTGTGGTTCATCCTGGAGAACTTGCTTTCCAAAACTCCTTTTGTCCCTTGCATGTTCTTGTTTCTTACATCTAACCCAGCAGTACTGAGCTATATTGTACTAAAATATTTAGATGTGTGAGAGGATCTGAAGTGGGAAGTGAGCCATCCAGTCTGGAAACTAGTAGCCATAGGCATACAAGCAAGCAGTGGTTGACAATGGGATGGCTGCAAGGAACCCATGGTCTTGACAGTATCCAGTGAAGTGCAAGAGTCAGGTGCTGCATCTTGTGTCTAGACTTCATTTTTCTCTTGGACAGGGTCAGTCTCAAGTGGAACTGGCTTCCGGCCCAAATGAGTTCAATTCTGTTGCTGGACACTTCTTTTTTCCATTGATTCAGCACTTTGACAGGTGAGTGTGAACACCTTGGGATGCGGGCCTGGCAGCTGCCAGAGTGAACCTTTCTGTTTGTTCTGCTTGCCTCAGAGCAGCAGGCTAAAGCCCAGAAGCTGTGCGGGAGTCCAGTGACACCACACTGATGCCTGGCTCGTGCATAAAGCCTAGAGAGGAGGGGTTTGTGGTCTCTTGAACTTATCTTATGAAGTCTTGTTGGGCAGGAGTATGTAAGGTCCTGCAGAAGTGAAGATACATTATGAAGAATAACCTGTCACCAGGTACACAGGCAGATGATTTTGGCAGTACCAAACCAGTTGTCTTGGCTGACCCTCCACCTTGGAAGGTTCACACAAAACCGCAGAACTCGGACTGCAGTCTTTAACCAAAGTTAACTCTGTCTCAGGTTTGGGCCTGTCACCTGGACTGGTCCTTGTGACCACGTTATAGGACACAGGACATAGTTTATTGTCAATCACTTAAGTCTTTGCTTACCTAAGGAAGGCCGAGTAATACCAGCCTTAATGGTTTGTTTCTAACATCGCAGTTGTTTCTAATATCGCAGTGGTGCTAGCTTTTGCATGTAGTTCTTTCTAAGTAAAGCCTGTTGGTAGAGTAAGTGGTACCTGCTGTAAGAGTAGAGGATATTACTGGTCTGGGAGCAAAGATGAAAGCAAACAGCTGCGGCCTGCGTTAAACTGGGAATGACCGTATGACTGTTGTTGTAGGGATTCAGGCTTGTGGGGGACAGTTCACCCTGCATAACCACCCCAACTGTTCCAAAGATGCACTGATCAGCCTTCTCACTGCTACAGTACTGCGTATCTTGCACTTGCAGGCCTTTGACAACATTTGATCTCCTGGGGGAAGATCACTTTGTCCTTGGAAGACTGGTCCACACGTTAGCAATCCTGATGTACTTGGCTATCAACACTGTGGTAAGAAAGGCTGCATAAGCTTGCAGATAGCAGGAGAGACTTCCAGCCTGGAAACTCAGAGGTGCCTTCTGAAATAGCAGTGTGCTCTGGGGCCTGCTACACTTAGACTGGCAGCAAGTTTGAGTCGCACGTGCTGAGAAGTTGTGAAAAGAGTAGGGAAAAAATGGTCAGAAAAGAGACGTAGGATTCAAGACACCCCTGCAATATCTTTTGCTGCTTCTGGTAGAAAAACTGTCAACTTCTGTGGGAGGTTGGGCACATCATTTCACTTTACTGCCTAAGTTTCCTCATCTGTAAAATAATTGTAACCCTGATCTTCACAACGGTGTATCTCAAAGTCCAGTTCTGTAGGGTGGTGTGAATGTGAAGGTGTTCAGTGTTTCTGTCATAATCCTGTTTTGCAGGCAGTTACTGCAATGGGAAAGGCACTGCTGGAGTTTGTTTGGGCTCTGCGTTTCCACACTGACTCGTGAGTTGTAGTTGTATGCTTTCATTTTTAAAGATCAGCTGCGAGCCAGTCTCCAGCCATGGTTTGTCTTTGTCCAAGACTAACACCTGACTGAGAATGTCAATGACTTAATGTGTTAACTCTATGCTCTCCTCCAGCCCTGTGTTCTTATGACTGAGTATTGCAAGAATATATAATGAAGGCATTGCTTTAATGTCAGACCAACATATGAACTTGGCTAGTGTCTTCTAGCGTGGAGGTACAGTCATTACCTATAGAAAGCATGACAAATTTCTTGATCAACTATCCATGTGATAGTTTCATCTGTGTTTACTCAGGGAGCTCAGAAAAATTTAGATTCAATTCCAGCGTTCAACCCTGGAAAGACATTAAGACATGTAGACAAAATGTTGTAAACATCCAATTTCTGTTTTGATCTCAGACTTGTCCAGGACTCTGACTTATGCTAGACTCCCTGCACCACAGCATGGCAGGGGCTCTGTATGTGGGCACTCTGCCAGCTGGTGCATGATTACACTCCTAATCAGTAGGAATATGGTAAAAGTCATCATAATCACAAACATTTGAAACTGGAGAACCCCTGAGGTGAGGAAATCAGAGAGCATGAAGCTGCAGGCTCTAACCAGTTCAGTCTTTGTCCAACAGGTATGTGCGCCAGGGTCTTTTGTCCTGTATCTCCTCCGTGCTCCTCAGTGTCCCTGCGGAGCGTCTTCTGGAAGACATGACAGAAGAGCTTTTGGAGACTCAGTCCTGGCTGGGAGGTAAGGTGTGGTGGTGTATGCCAGTGTTTTTCTGGTTAGTGGTGCAGTCTTTGTGCAGCATCTCTTTAATTGTGATGGTAGCACTAACGTCCTAGTGTTCTGCACCAGAGATTTGCATGATAAGCATATTTATCGCTTCCTTGTAAGTTTAGGGTAAATACCAGACTGCACTGTGTGCTGTACAGATGTATTACCGAGGTATCTAAAGCATAAGCTGAGAGCTGCATATGGCATTTCAAAGTATGACTATCCTCACCTTTCAGGCGAACCAAAAAAATCCCAAAATGTATTATGTGCCCCCTTTCTCTGTCTAAGCCTCCAACTACCCATCTCATGAAGCTGCAGAAAGTATTGTCATACTGCATATTACATCCAGGCAGTGACTTTGACCAGCAGTAACATACAAGGCTTGTATGGCCCGTTTACACCATGTGCACAGAAGATGGGTTTCATTAGTGCTAAAAATAGCAGGAAGAAGAGCATGGCCCCGTCTCCTAACTTCCTATTGCTGATGGAAAGAACAACCTATGAAAAACAGCAAATGACTTTGCATGCTGCACTCAACGCACCTTACATCAACACAAGTTATGTTTGTGGGTTCTGGTGGGCTGGAACTGCACAAATTGGTGGTCAGGTATCACAGCGTGCTGGAAGCGCAAGAGGAAATAATGCTGTGTGCTTTGTAGCTCTGAAGCCTCCACTGTATTCTGAGTGGACCTCATGTGACTCCCTGGGTTGGTTTCCTTCACCATTCTCACCCTTGGTGAGTTGGCTTCCCACAGGGAACAGGCAGGAAGCGACACTGACACAGCCGGCCTCTGATCCTTGCAGGTTGTGGAGCTCTGTGCCCTTTAAAAGGAAGAGAGCTGCCTTGYGGGGCTGAAAACCTTTTCCCATGACATGGTGTGCTCTGAGGAATCTGCTTGTCTCTGCAGTTAACACTGCTATTACCAAGTAGAGCCTTTCCAGGAATGTTATAAATGTATTTTCAGCATGAGGGTCTGCGTAATCTGTTTTTAAAGAGTTATTTTTGGAAGGAGGAGGACAACAGAGCTAGTAGCATCTTTTTATGCCTGTAGGTAGTGTAATAGCCATCTCTTTGCATGTAGTGCTTTTGCATGAAAATTGCATGGTAGATCCTGGTGGGAATGAGAGCAGCATAAGATCACAGTTGTGCATATAGTAGAGAAGGGGAAATTGTTGTAGGAGCCATTCAGAAACCTTAAAGAATACAACTCAGCTCCACGTCTGGTCAGATATGATTTAAGTGCAATTTAAAAGGGCTTCTGGAGCTGCTTCCTGAAACACAACAGCTTCTTGGGCTATGCCTTTGCTATTTGTTGTTAGATTGTTGGTAAAAGAGCTATCACAGGGAGGCACTGGGCTCCCCCTTGCTGCTCCAACAGGTGAAGTCAGTCACTAGAGACCTACTTTTGTGACTGAATCATGGTTTTGAGCTAGCGGACTTGCTGTTGCTTCATGACTCTTCCAGACAAGATTTGCAAGAGGTGTCATGTATTAGATCTACTGCTGTAGCTGGGAGAAATGACAAGCTGTCAAGCATGCAAGCCTTCTACTACCATGCCTAATGGCCAGGAGAAGTCACCACTTTGGGTTTCAGCTTAAAGCACCTACATTTCTCCTGCTATGGCTAAAGCACAATGAGGAACAGTGGGCTAGAAAATGTTATCCATGAAGCATTTAGTAGAAATCTACAAATCTGCTCTAGTTTGTTATTATATCACAGCCTACGCAGATTGCTGTAGTTCATTGTGAGAATATGACTGACTGTTCCTGCCCTTCAGCCTTTGGGCTGTAACTAGAACTGTTCCCCGTTAGAAAGTGTTTGCAGTGTGGTGTAAGAAACTACTGCAGTCACTGTCACGGTACTGCCTACTTAGTGGATGCTTTGGGACGTTTCAGCTGGGGAGAGAGGCTAGGATCCACCTCGTACTTGTCTGTCATTGCCCTTAATGCCATGCTGGACCTACTGTTGAGTAGCCTAACCTTTCCCGGGGGAGGGAGRGAATACCTAAACGTTTCTAGGAAACAGTTCCTTTGATTCCTCAGCAGCTGCCTTTGAGGGAATTCCCCACCCCTTGCAAGTGCTGTAGAGCTATGTCATAGGTAAGTTTGTTTTATGTGAGGACCTGAATGATGCTCTGGTGCCCTGTGCCTCCCTTTCAGTGGCAGCAGTTCAAGGTCCATGCTTATGGCAATTAGAAACAGTGCCAACGTCAGTCTCTTAGCTTTTGAGCTCGTACTGATCTGTCTTGTAACCTCCCCCTTTTTGCCTTCTGTAGAGGGAGTATGGAAACACCATCGTGAAGCTCTCCCTGAGGTTATAAATAGCCCTACTCCATCTGAATGAGTCATGTGTTTGGGCTGACAGCGCTGGGCTCTGAGCACACTGCTTGTGCGTACAGGATATCCTTACACAGACTCTCTGCTCTTCCAGGCTCCCTCTGCTCAGACATCCTGCGTGCATCCTGGTTTTTACTTTGCAGGCCCATTAAGGGCCCCTGAAATAACAGCTGCTGGAAGCAGCTTCATGCCCTCCCTTACATGCTGCGTAAAGTGTGACAGAACTACTAGTTATCAGAAGACTAATCTCTCGGAACAGAGAATGTGTTGAAACTTGGGGCCTGCCTCTTTCTTTCCCCCATTTGAAGGGCAGCGTGACCACAGATTTCAGGAGGGAGCACTGAGCGTTTGTTTAGATTGCAGGAATTGGCAGAATGGAGACTTTAGGCTTTTGAGTAAATGAATTTCTAATTGCAAACTGCATTCATGCTAGTAGATCAGCTGTAGAAAGGTTGTGTATAGCTCAAGGGCACAAGTATAAATTCTGGCATGGAGGCTATCCCATGGAATGCAAGGTCAGACAGTTTCTATAGTGTTTCAACCCAACTGACTTTGTTTCTCGTACAAGAATGAGCATTATCACATGTGACAGTCAGGGTTCAGCTAAACTCATACTGCTTAAGATGATCAAGTTTGCGCATCCTTTGCCTTCTGGTCTAACATAATTCCTGCAAGTGCTGATGTCCGGCCCAGACTTAGTTGTATTTGCTGTTGTGTTTAGTGCCGTTCTGTGATGGTCAGTGAAACAGCAGCAAAGCGTTAGGTGAAGGGCAGTTTTTCCCATTTTCCAGCTAACAGTGGCTGCTTCTTTTACAGATGTGGTGGAGAAAGATCCGGATGGGGACTGCAGGAGGCTGGCCTTGCAGAACTTGCTACTAATGGAGAACCTGAAAAAGAAACTCAAAACTGTCCCTTCCTAGCTGAAGGGTAAAAGAAATGACCTTTACCTCATACTCTTGCCAGCTGGATGTGTGTAGGCACTGCTGGGGCCTCTTCAGCAGTCACCTGGCTGGAGAAGAGGAAGAGGGGGGGGAAGGGTGCAGAGCTGCAAGCCAGCGAACCTGACTTGACATCTGGACTTTGTAGTGGAGGCCAATTTAGTGAGCTATTGCTATCCGGTACGGAGTGTACAGATGCAGGAAGGTAGGCTAGCACTGCCATCCTCCCCACACCTCCCCAGCCCCCACCCCCAGCTATTTATAACCTTGGCAGATTCGAGTGCTCTGCTAAAAATACAGGGAAGATCTCATAGCAGACTTCTTGTCAGAAAAACAGGAGGGCTGGAGAGGGCCACTCACCTCCCCGGGCTAAGTCTATGACATGCCCGTAGCAAAGGCTCCCGTGCCTTCTAGCAGTCAGCGTTTGGTGGAATAGTTACTGGTCTGCTGTTCGAAGGGGGAATGACACTGCTGCCGAGATGTAAGAACCGAATAGCTACACCGACGTTCTGAAAATGTGCCAAACCTTAAAGGCTTGAGCTAGAACTTTGCTGTGGTTAGGAAGGAACAAAGCAGGCATTCTTCTTGTATAATCTTAGTACAGAAACAAGTTTCTATTAAAGGATAACTAACATCCAGATTTTGACCTTAACATCTTCCCCCACCCTTCTTCTCTGAAAGCATACAATTTAAAAACTTCATATTCACCCCAACTTTTGAAGCAAGTCACAAAACAGGAAAAAGAAAAATCACTCTAAGCAGAAGGGCTAGTTGGTATGAAATGTATGAGAGTGACTTTATAAATACACCTTTGTGGGGCAGGGTAACAGGCTTAAAGGTGTGCAAAACCTTGGTTGCTTATGTTGGGCTTCACTTCTCATGGTCCCACTTGTGCCAGGGGAGAAATTTGGATCCTAAAATCTGACTAGTGCGGAGTAGCTTGACATAACTGTGGTGTTTGGAAAAGAAGCTTCAGGTGAGAAAGAAGCTTCACTGGCTCAAAGTGACCCAGCTTGAGCAGGGAGGATTGGGCCAGATGACCTCCAGAGGTCCCGTCCAACCCCAACTGTTCTGTGATTCTGAGGTTTAGTCCAGATTTTTGTAAATGGTAGCTCTAGCCTGCATGGCCCCATGATGTATTTAAATACAAAAGCTCTGGGTTGGGGGAAGTCTCCCTTCATTCTGCAGTCGGAGTAGTTTGACTTTTACCCAAGCTCCTACACAAACGGGACAGAGATTGTTTTCAGAAGTTCTGACTTCTAGGGAACAACAAATAAGCTTGCACCTTAGCAGATCAAAGTTGTACTTGAAAATTTTGTCAACTCAGGAGTTTCCACCTCAGTTACTCAGCTCTTTTCTGTACTCGGAAAAAGGCCTGAAGTTACAATATGCAGTTCTTGTTGGTTTTTTTTCCCCCTCAAATTTATTAAAATACTAAAAACAGCTTCATTACAGGATATACATGTGAATCTTTGTATGTAGTGTTTGAGATAAAATATTAACTTCAATACTGTTGCTTGTACAGTCAAGCAGAAAGAATAAATTTCTTGGTAATAACCAAAAAGCCTTGTTGCAGCTGTGTGATTGATATACGACCCCTAATGAGGACAGAATAAATGACCTAGTATTAAAGTCAACTTTGCATTTGGAAAGTGTAAGTTGTCAAGGGTCCTCCACTTCATCAGCCACTTCTTCTTCCACCTCCTTGTTCTCCATACTGCTGTGGCGAATTTGCTCTGGAACCAGGGTTCGGCTTACAGGAAGGCCGACTCCTCGGTGAACTGCCTCARTGGTCTGCTGAGTCACGTAGTAGCTCAGGTTCATGGGTGGAATTCTCTTCTGCATCTCTTCCAGATACCGGTAAGCCTAAAGTAATGCAGAGAGATCACTGTTACGGGGGTGCACTGCTTATGAGTCCCAGCAAAATGGTGAAAAGCATCCACCCTTGGTGTGTGGCTGAGCTCTTGACAGGAGCTCGGTGTTGGAGGGTGCTAATGTTTGGCCAGGAGTCGTAGCCTTTGCTAACGTGATGACTTTTCATAGTGACTTGTGTCAATTCTATCTCTTTCAGTTTAAAAAAGAAGGGATCTCAAAGGCTGGTTTTACATTCTGGTAGCTGAAACTATCRCTATCGCTGTCAAAACAACACGTTAAAAATGAGGTTAATCAGCACAGCGGGAGAAATTAGCACTTGGCATCCTTATGTTTCATAATAAAGCAGGTTACGGTTTAGTCCAAACGCTGGTGTGTGTGGCACTTCTGCCCTGAAAAAGTGATTCACCACTTCCTCAAATGACTGCAATTTCACAGTTTTCTTTCCTTCTTTGGCCAGGTGGCAAATGAAGTACAGTGTAATTGCCGAGGCAGGCACCCAGACAGCCCCTTCTGTTCTTGTCTAAGAACTGGGAATGTTTAAGAACCCACCACTATTTATGCCCTATGTTGTGTGAGCTTTCTTCTTCTCTTCAGTCCCACGAAATGAAAAATATATTTAATATGGATACAGTTCCTGAGGTCTACCACACCCTGCTGAGCAGTTTAGCTCCTGTAAAGGGGCCTCTACTATGGAATGTCCTCCTGTGTGAGATAACCATGCTATACCAAGCTGCACTGGCGTATATAAAATACGGGCTCTGTAGATTGGAAGAATTGAGAGTTAACTTACTATATTGAATTCCTCCACTTGTACGTAATGTTCAACCAGAAATCCCAAGACATCGCCGTGACGGATGGCGTTGTCAAAATCTTGTTCAGCTAGGAGAAGTTCACACTGTCTGACTGCTTCTTTGGGATCTTCAGAGTAAACTCTAGTAAAGAGCAAAAGGAAACTTAACAATCTGGGGGAGAGCGTTCAGCTTGTCATGTACAGAACAGGGAAGAATTTTTACTGTGTTATGTTTCGTAATCGCCTTTCTGGCTACGCTTTCCTTAGTCAATACACTTGCTTATATTTCAGGTTACCTTTTCATCTTTAATGTCAACAGCAATTTTAAAAATCACATAGTGGTTTCCCTGCTAGAGAAAGGTAACAGCAGCTTTTAGAAGCGAGTCTGCAAATTATTTAGTAAACTGTAGGTACTAGTACAACTTTTCTTCTTGTATGATATTTCTGTCGTTAGCTTACATGCGCTGGATACTGCAGCTCACCTCCGAGCGTGGATGAATCGCTTAATCAGGGTCATCTTGCTTTGCAAATGTGCTAGTTTGCTTTCCTGTTCCAGAGGGCTTCTAGTCTTCGCTTTTGAAAGGCACTTGTATGCTTCTGTCAGTGCTCCTTGTGCTTTCTCATAGTTCTGATACTCATCAATTTCTACCTGCAAGAGGAGAAATGAGATGAATGTCTTGCTCCAGAGCTAACAAAGCAAACACCTTTAGCAGTCACAGGAGGGGATGTACCTGAGCACATGCATCATAGAAACCTGCCAACAGGTCAAGGGCCCTTCCTTTAGTATAGAAGCTAATGATGTTCTTCATAATCTCCGGGTCCTTACGCCAATCCAGTGATTGTAGATAGTTGGCTGCCATGATATAAATCTCCCTTTGTCTGGAAACTCCCGCAAAGAAGACAATTTTCTCGGTATCTCCAGATTTCAGCAGTGCCCTCATAGCCTAGCAATGGAAAGGGGGGCACAGGGGAAGAGGGGGAAAAATATCATTGTGAATGCAAAAACACAAGCTATGCGAAGATGGCTAGGAAGCCTCGTCTGGATATCTACTGTATGAAGGCTGTTCCAAGATTCACTTCTCAAAACACCCTTGTTTTGAGAAATCTTAGGAAGGTAATAGGCTCAGCCTCTTCAGCTTTTTTTCTACGTATCTAGGCTGACCTTTAGCTTGTTTCCTGCTTGTGTGTATTTCTTGGTCGCCATGTGGTAATTGCCTTGTCTCATGCAGCAATCGGCAATTTGCTCCAACAGCTCTCTCCGGGACTCCTCAGAGAGGTCCTTGGAGTCCTTAGAGACCGTCATCTTCTCAGCCATCTCCTCTGTGATGGTCAGGTTCTGCTTCAGGCAAAGTTGCAGAGCTTCATGGTACTAATGGAAGTGAGAAAGGGATGAGATGTTGCAAACACTATAGTGATACTTCATGTTGCTTGTGGTGTAACCTACAGAAATCAGCTATATGAAGGCACGAATGCTAGCAGCTGTGGATGCTCTCTCTAGAACATTGTTGTGTAGTTAAGCATCCCGACATCAACTCCTGCTCAAGCACACGCTGCCTCATTTTGTTTGCTAAGAACGTGTTTGTTCTTCCATGAAGACAATTGTTTCTCACCTGTTTTCTCAGAGGACACCAGTGTGGCACTAAAAATTCATCCATTTCATCTCTTTGAACATGACATTCTCAGAGACATACAAGTCAGATTTATTAGGCATGATTGATTATATTAAGGTTTTCAGCAAATACAAATAAAATAAATACTGGCATTTGAACGATTTTGTTAAATATTTTGCTACTTCCCATATACGAACAAATTATGAGTAGAATATACAATAGCTTTTAGCCCAGAAAAGGGCTACTGTACCCTTGCAAAACATGGAAGAAAGTAAGACGTAGGAGCTCATTAAAGAGGAGTGGGTATAGGGCTGCTTTGGTACCCAGCATTTTGGTAAGGCTTGAGTTTCCAGCCAATAATGAGGGCAAGGTAGAAGTGCGTAAAAGTTCAAGTGCGAAATAAAATGCCTTCACTACATTGGTGGTATGACAAGAGGGAGAGCATTGGGTTTTTTGACTGATAATGTTATAATTTCCCTGTCTCCAAATATGTTAGTTTAGAGAGCAGGAGTTTTTCTTTTCCCAAGAGTGCAAAATCTGCAGCTTTTAAGCCAGAAATAAGACAAAAAGTCAGGAATCCATTTTTAGAGTTGAGCCAGTGGGCTACCACCCCATGAGTCCTTGGCACGAGAGGAAACTTCAAACCTTACAAATGTCTCCGCATATCTGTTTACCAACAAAGATAAATGTATGTGCATGCACGTACACACCTGCTCCTCTTTACCTGTGCATGGAGGGACCAGAGAAGCTAGCGCTTACCTTTTTGGCTGTTAGCAGCAACTCCATTGCCTTCTCATACTGAGCGTGTTCGATAAAAAAATCAGAACAGCGGGCTAGCAGAGCTGGGTCTGATTTCTCATCCAGGTCTTCAGCAATTAGCTGTAGGGCCCCAAACTGCTGTGTGGCAAAGGCTAGCTCCAGTGCTTTGGAGAAATGTCCTGCCTGCAAAATTAAGAATGAATCTTTAAAGAAAGACTAGAATAAGCACTGCAGAATCAGTTTACCCTAGAGTGGATTAATAAAGCATTACCCACCATGAAGAAATGACAATAAACAGTACATATAGTAAAAACTACAGTTGATTTAATGTTCCTCTGCTGTAGGAACCGCTTCAGTTTAAAGTTTGGTATTTTTTTACTAAAAAGACGTTTACCTTGTGGTATAACATGACAGCTCTGTCCATTTGCTCCCCCTTTTCCTCATAGTAGCAGGCTGCCTCTATCATGTCTTCTGGAGAGCTCAGAAGAGCCAGATTCATCAGCTGATCATCTAAATTGTTCTCCTAGTCAAAAGCAAAGATCCGGCTCTAGGTATGCAGCAAACAGATTTCATAATTTTGTCTTCTGGCAAGCCTACAGCTTTATGCTGTAACTTAGTAGCCCATCAACCCCCTTCTGTGTAAAACCTATACCAACCCAAGTACCTTTGAGCTGCAACGATGGTAATTTGTTTCAGGCAGTTTTCTGTTGAGATATACAACAGAAAATAACATCCCATACAACCAAGCCTTTATTGATGAATCTTTTGTAGACGACGCAGGCAGAAACCAGGAGCATCTTCATAGTGGGCTGTGTATGAGCAAGCAGCGTCTCACAAGAGAGAATGGGCACAAACAACTTGTACTGCTTTCATTCTGTGTGCTGCCTAAGGATAGAATCCTGCTTTGCTTTTGGACATAAATGTACCTCTTCGCATACCTTACACAAGCGAATGGCGTTGTTAAATGCCTGGGCCCTGGTGTAGAAATGTACGGCCTGCTTGATTTCATCCTGACTCTCATACTGGCGGGCCAAGTGATAGGATGCTGCCCAATTCCCCGTCTCATTTGCTATTTCAGCAGCCTGAAAAGGAAATCATACAGCTTTACTTTGTGCCCACACTCATCCCAGGAATGAGAATTCTCTGGAAGCAGATGGGAGCAGGCTGCCTTACCTTCTGAATGTTGCCCTGAAAGCAGTGGACACGGACTAGGGAAAAATAATCCTGAGCCAGTGTATAGTATTTTAGTGCAGATTCCATATCTGATTGGCTCTCCAGATACTGTGCCCACCATTTCCACAGGCTCCTAGAAAAGCAACAATATTAATTGCAGTAACAAGAATTGCCAGAGACTGCAATTTTCACTCCTGGAGACCTTGATCTCAAGACTAGATACATTTTTTTAGAATGTAGACAAGGCTTTACCCCAACTCAAGGATGACGTTCAAAGGTCTGCGCTATAAGGGAGTTCAGCCTAGATATCTAATGTGGCAGCTCTTGAGCGAGATGTAGCATAATCCTGAAAAGCTGTAGGAGGATCATAATGGATAAGGCAGGGGTTGAACTTGCGGCTGAGAGGATTCCTACTCCTCCTCCCCTGCTCTCTTCACAGGTTGTATTTCAGACCTGAAAGTCCCATTCGGGTGAAGTAACAAGCATAGCACTGACTTGTCTTTCATCTTGTTGACGTAGTTCTCCAGGGCTTGTAAGTCTTCAGAGAGCATTCGGGGTACTTCGAACCTATGCGTGTCCGACTTCTCATAGCTGTAGAGAAAAAGAACATATTAGATGTGAAATGACTACCTTCTTATTAGCTCACTTCCTGTGTAAAAAATCCATTTAATGTTGTTTGACAGCTACAGAGTGACAACACTGGTTCATTTGTATTACTACGTTCACTGTAAGACCAGTCGCAGTCTGCCAGCACCATCAAAAATAAAAGTTCAATGGTCCTGCAAGGCACCTGGAATCGGGGAGGCAATGTGATCACAGGACAGTAAATACTTTAAAAGTGCCAGTGATGGCCCAAAGAAGTATCCCAGAAAGCTCCCCAAACATTAAGCACATCCCTGTGCAATTGGCTGAAAAGGTCACAAGAGCCCTGAGCTCCTCATCTTGCCTCGTCCTTCTGCCATCCACTGCAACTTCAGCCTCTTTTCCACTACCGGGAGATCACTGCATTTATGCCACCATCCACCATTAGAGTCTCTCCTCACCTCCCTGCCCACCTTGATCATCTAGTGGGTCTGTCTGATCACATCAGAGCTCTGCTTTGACTCTGAACAGAAGTGACCTTATTATATTATTACATTGTGAGGTTTCATATAGTAAAACTCACATAAAAACAAGATTACAAACAACAAATACAACACATTAAAAATCACCTCCCCTAGCTTCTCTAGGGACTCATCAGTCACAGGAGAGGACCAGGCACCAGAAGCACCCAAGTCAGACTAAATTCTGCCACAGCAGTTCTCTCAGGAGAAGTAAGCAAGTGGTTTTGTCGTGGAAAAGGAAGGAAAAGAGGGCACTGGTCTTCCAGAGACAAGTACAGGATTGGATATTAGTGGGGTTCAACTATTGGCCCCGACAAGACACTTAACCTTTCTGGTGCTAAGCTTTATTAGCCTGGGAGGGTGCTGGGAAGTTTATTGTAACAATGCTTTCACTCCATGAGATAGCACCAGAAACAGGAAAAGGCTTTAATTAATTATTAGTAGTCATCACCAGACATCCTCCTTAGCCTGCCTCCAGTCTTCGCAGGAGAACAAGGCTCCAAATCCCCTGGGTGCCACAGGCTGGTGCTTACTGGGCGAGTGCAAGACTGTGCTCTCCGGTTGCCTCCAGGTGCTTAGCGTAGTTGTAGTACGTGGTGCGTAGGTGAACCCGATCGTGAGCTTCTGCTGTTTCGATGGCTTTCTGCCACTGGTTTGAGGCTTGATAGAACTTGTTCAGGAGGTCGTAGCGTTTGCAAGCCTTGTACAGTCGCTCCGCATCCTCCTGGAAGGAGAGCATACAAACACCTCGTTAGCTCAGTGTTTCATAGGTGTCCTTCACAACAGACACTGTACTCTGAGTGGTTTATTAGTGCAGGTCATTGTAATGCAATTAAAGTAACAATAATTCAGGCAGGGGGTTTAACCAACAAAATATACGTAGCCTGGAATAGCACATTACTGGGAAACAGGATGTTTATGTGAAAATAAGGAAAGCACTCAGATCCTGGCATTTACTGTACAGTATCAACTGGGGGTGACATGAGCAAGCCATCAACAATTAAATGTTGTCATCAGGAGCGTAAATCATTTCAGAAAGGGGAGATATGCTCACATGGGGCTACAGTTAACAGCCACGCTGCCTACCCAGAGGTGAGGTCCAGGAGAAGGTCCTAGGCACGGTTTTGGCAAGAAGGTGTTACGCGCCCGGGGACCCCCTGCGACCTCCGAGCAGGTCTCAGAGGTAGCAACGCTGTTCGTGGATCACTGAGATCCATTCCTGGGAATAAATGCTATTAATCTAAGCCAGAATTAGAACAGGAGGATTTTGCCGATGCTGACGCAAGGGCGAGCAAATTTGGAACTATTATTTTTATGCTTTGAGAGGTACTCCTGTGGAAGGAGCATTTTCCTGCTCCACCCAACTGCTGTCCAGCTGAACACTATATTTAGTAAATTGAAATTATCTGTCCAAGACAGAAAAATAGTTTCTGTCTCTTATTGTTTCAAATTCAAAAAAGCATAGAAAGTAGAGGTGGAAGATGCCTGCACTATGATTCTGTATGAGATGAAAAAAAGCAACAGAACTGCATTCATTTTGCTACAGTTCCCCTCCGCCTCTCCAAATAGATCTAAATGTCCAAAAGCAGGAGTATTGACCTTTTCAGCCTCATAGCTTCCTCTGCCAGGAAGCTTTTCCAAACATTTAGTTTGAATTTTCCTTTTCTTCTTCACTTTAATTCAGAATAGTTACTCCATATCTCTAGCATTTATACTCTCAAAATAGTTGTAGATCGCTAAACACCTTTTTAAGCCACGTTCTAATTATGCGGCTATCTTAAAGATGTCCTTGTCTGTGAAACCTTTCCAAGAGCTTAACAATTTGCACTGATTTTCTCTGAACTTCTTCCAGTTCATCAACGTTTTTTTCTGGTAATGAGATACTTAAAGGTGGAAGTCAATGTTCCAGCTGTAGCTGCAACAAATACATAGACAGAAGTTATCAAATCAAAGCCCCAGGAAGCGGTGTCTCCTCAAACGCAGCCCCAAACAGATTTTTGCTGTCATAGCACCTTGCCATTTTCTATCTAATTCGTGATTTCCTATGAACTGTGGGGTATTTCATCAATTCTCCTTTCCCAGTTTTTCCCTCTTACAGATCATACACCTGGATCTTTATGGTTCCCAAACTAAAAATCTCTGCTTTTCTTATAGAACAGCCACCCCGTGCACCAGACTACGGGGAGAACAGCCTGACCGTGTCCTCTGTCTGTGCTGGATGCAGGCAAGTTACTGCTCCGACGATGGGAGAAGCTGGGATGGAAATCTGTAGTAGAGCAGGCATTCCTGGGACAACACAAGCAGCAAATGTGACTCGCCAGAGCTCTCCAACCCCGCAGGAAACATAAATTTTGCCTAAACTGCTTAAATGCCTTAAGCCAGTCCTCGTGCTCTGGCAGAACACAGCTTTAGCCTTTCACCCTACAAACAAACATGTCAAAATGGAATTTGCGTTTCCCATACTGGACCCTAAAATATTTTTGTTGAAACATTTTAGCTACAATACTTTGAAGTACATCCTTTTTTTAATCCAGTCAAACCTAGAATGATGAAGTTTGGAAAAATTATGCCCCAAGAAAACAGTTTTTCTGTTTAATGTTTCACACATAAACCATCCTTAAAAGATGTTTCTTTCATTCAGCAGTTTCCTTCATTCAGCAATTTTTCATATGGGAGTAAAACCTCCATATAAATTCTGTACAGCAGTTAAGGAAACAGACAAATTAATTTGCTATACCCTTAGGCGGCTGTGGCTCCTGGTACTCCTATTTCCAGGCATCAGATTCTGCCACGCTCATTCTCATCTACTCTTTGAGGAACACGAAAAGGGCTCAGGGGACTGCTGAGCCTCTGGAGTTCAGGGAAAGCCCCTGATCAGTGTCACGCAGGAATCGTGCAGCACGGGGTTGTGCAATGCTGAAGGAGGTGCCTATTTCCCTAGGATAAAAACTCAACTTCAGGAAAATAATTGTCAGAACTATTCTTCATCACTCCTTGGAAACCTGGCAATAGGTTTTACTCCCCACCAAGGTTTTTGCATTTCAGAATTTTTAAAAAAAAATGATCAGTTTCTCATTTTTGTCCCTAGTTAAGCACGGTGGATATTCCCGGATGCACACGGTTGGCGGGGCTTACCAGCATGCCCAGCTGAATGGCCAGCACAGCCACTCTGGCCTCCTGCTCTGGTTCTTGTTCAGCCTCCCTCAGCGCCTTGGCTCCTCTTGCGTGACCCATGTTTCCAAGGCAAATTTTGGCAACATCGAGCCTCTGAGTCTTCACACACATGCGAGCCATGTTCTCCCAGACAGCCTCACTGTGAGAAATGGGAAAGAAAAGGAGAGCTGCTATGGTGTCACCTTTAAGGCTTGGGTAAGATGCAAGGAAAGAGGAGAGTGTGGAAGGGAAAACCATTAGTACATCGGACGCTTGCCGGACGCAACAAAGAGACTCCAGTTGCTGTGTGAAGAGGAACAGAAATAGGCCTCAGACATAAAGGTTAGTTCCGGAGCTGAATGCCCACAGCCTTAAGGAAATACTGTGGGTTTTGTTTTACACCAACGTCTAAACAAAAGCAGTTATGTTTGCACGTATATAAACATTTGTCATGCACCCATCACTGTGGTTCTTGCTGTAGCTGCAACATACAGACATTCACAATACCCCCACATCGATGTTCAGAATTCAAAAGAGAAACTATGAGAAAAGTCTTATATACAAAAACCTTACACTGGAAACGTCCCGCTACTGTCCTGCATGGTTCAAACCTGGAGCAGCTATTAGGAGCCTAATAGTTGCACTCAACAACAGGGAATGATGTGTAGGAAACAACTGACCAAACTATCATGTTCTTATTTAAAACTTGCATAAAAAATGGCACAAAGAAAAGCTTTGCGGTGCTCAGAATAAGAACTCCTCAGGGCTGAGAGCTTACACTTAACATTGCAAAATCCTCTGCCAAGACAGAGGCAGGGACTGGCTGAGCACCGCGCTCCCAGGCAGGAACGTCAGCTCTCAGCGGGCAGCATTGCTCACCAGAAGGACCGCAACAGAGTTGACCATTACATGGGGTGACAAGCAAAGATTTTCGTAGATTCTATTTACATTTGAGGCTCTTCAGAATAAAATGCAATACGTTTGACTAATAGAAACCACAAGCACTCAAAATACGGGTTTTTTTCAGTGTGTGAATCTCAGCGGAGGTATGGTCCATACAGTTCTCAGACACCACCACAGCACAAAACAAGTATCTAAATGATAAAAGCAAGAAAAAAAGGAAAAAAAAAAAGAGTTGAATGACACTTCAGGTCCTGCATCTGCAAGCAAACCCCCTTCCAGTTTTCCTATGATTAAAATGTTTTTCTCTTCCCAGTTGCTGTGGGAAAGCCCTGCACAAACAGGGGAAAGTGACTAACCGGGAAGCAGCGAAGCAGATGAGACACGACGTGCTGTCAGACACATACAATAAAGAAAGGCAGAGAAAAAATGCTTTTCCTAATTTATTTTACAATTAGATCATCTTTTATTTGCAACTACAACTGGTATAAAGTTTTCAGGTAGTAATCAACATAAATATGTGCCATAAACTTCATTAAGGCCAAACAGTATAGAGAAAATAAAATAGGATCAGAAGTGATAAATCAGCGGCAAATTTCAGATAGTTCAGAAGTTTTGCTGGTTTAGAAAAGCAAA
Organism: Phoebastria nigripes; assembly: GCA_035582835.1. Lineage (NCBI taxonomy): Eukaryota > Metazoa > Chordata > Aves > Procellariiformes > Diomedeidae > Phoebastria > Phoebastria nigripes. Next base: position 577,906 of record JAYKAV010002775.1, read on the forward strand.
AATGCATGTCTGAATATTTTACTGAATTTCTTACATCTGCATGTCCATGCTGAATGTGGTTCAAACGCAGACTCCCCTCATGCTCTGCTCCGACACATCCAAGTCCCCCAGACTGGGGAGCCAGGAAGAACATGGAAACAGAACGCAGTGATTTCTGAACTGGAAAGGCCTTACAAAAACTTCAGCGCTAGATCCTTCTGAGTGTAAGTCTATGCATTGCCACTCAGTACAGAAATGCTGACTTATATCAGCAGAAGACGAGACCATCCTAATTTTTGGAAAGTTGGAATTGGTTTCTCTTTTATTCCAGCCACTGCCTGTATCTGGAACTGGAAAAAGCAGGAAAAACACCTTTAAAGAACACTTAGGTCATGGTAGATATTGTCACCTGGCTTTGATCAACAAGGACAGCGAGTTCTGTCATTAGTAAAAGCTGCCAAATCTTGCGCACGTGGGCACGGCTGCGCTTCACTACGCACAAGGAAAAGAAATATATTTTCCAAAACCTGTAGCATGCCAGAAGAAGTTGCCAATAGCCATTTCACTCTGGGTGAAGGAACGCACGCCTGTGCTGTGCTTTGTCAAACTGACTAACAGCAAGTTTCTGAAAGGAAATAAAAATCTTTATTTTTCAGAGCCTTGACAGCTCGCAATTCCCTCAATGCGAGAAGATGAGAGTTCATGGGCTTGAACAGAGATGAGCGGATGAGAAAACTTATTTAGACTACAGGGAGTGGAAACTTTTGAAAGGAAATAGACCAAATAGTGTATTTTACAGTACAAAGTTAAAAGATAACAGTGTGCAGAGACACACAGCAGGACTTAGAAGATGCTACTCATCATCTATCGGCTGCATTATGCTTTCCTGAATGGCAATGGCTCCTGCCAACTTCAAAACTCGGTGGGAGCTGCTGCCCCAGGGATTCCTCTTTGGGAGCTCTTGCCCCAGGCACAGCCTGCCCGCGGGCCACCTCGGCACCCATGCCCGCCRAATGCAATGGACCACCCAGATGTACCTCTGCCCTGAGGAGCTGGAGCTCTGCCGTCCCACCTCTTCCTCCTCCACTCCAGACCACTTACAAAACTAACCTGAGAGGCTCCAGCAGCGGGGTACCGCTTGGGTGCAACAAATACAGAGGAAGAAACATCTCCAGTTGATGTGCTCTGTGTTTAGTTTTATTTTGGCAAGCACTGCCTTCCCGACAGTCCCAGCTGGGCAGATGATGAGCACACACCAGAAATTCAGCACTGTGGTCAAACCGGACCAAAGAGACTGAATTTGGAGGTGTTCACGGTAGAGCAGTGCTTGCATGGACTTAGCCAGCACAGAGACTGCCAGCACAGAGACCAAAGCAAGAGACAGCCTAGGAGCAGCTCACCCGCACAAGTACCTATGAAACGTGAAAACATTGCCTCCCTCTGACCATCCCTTCTCCTGCCTCTGCCCTCCAGAAGCACTTGAAGGAATGTTTCATCTAACAAACCTGGCCCTGCTCTGCACGGACGAGTTCCCATTCTCCCACTGGAGCTAAGGACGGCTTTGTTAGCAGCTGCATGGGGGAGAACCCACAGCCAAACCTTCTCCTCTGGTCCATGTGGAGCTGCAGCACCGGCTGGTTCTTTCCAGTAGACATGTCCCTCACAAGGACACTGCTCTGATAAGGTACATACATGTATTATTTCAATTTTCTTCCTGCAGCAAAATATCAGCAAACTGTTTCTGCTTTGAGAGACCATTCATTTTAGCACCACGCTGCATATACTGCTGCTAAGGTACACAAGTACTTCTGACACAGTAACATACTTTGCTTGCAAAGACCATCTTCATATGCATATATTATATACTTACTAATATATTTGTTTGTATTTATTATTTTAATATACTGTTTATTATATCTTATTTTAAAACTGGAAGGGTACCAGAGTAACACCACCCTGTGAAATGCAAAAGATCCGAAGTACTTGACAAAAATAAACTACCACACAACACACAGAAGGTCTCACTGCCTAACAGAGGCACAAACGGCAGAGGTGTTGACCACCACAGAGCACCGTGACCAAGCCTCGGCTGGGCAACGGCGCAGACCCTGTCTCACCGAAACCATGGGGGGATAACGCAGCAGATCCGCGCCCCCAGACCGAGACCGGGGCTGGGGCCAGGGCGCTGGGACTGATCCACCCACAGCTCCTGCAGAAAGACCAGGGGACCTTTCACCAGAACCTCAGTTTTACCTTCACCCTGAAAAGACACCTCCAGCCTCTCCACACCGTGGCTGATCAGAGAGAACAGACACTTTTTATAAYGCCAAATTGTTTTTTAGACATTTCCCTTGCGAACTATTCAGCTTGAGGCACCTGGCAGGCTTGCTGGCAGGAGCGGGCAGGCCTGCAGGCAAGGGATGGGTTTAGAGAGGAGAACGATCCAGGAAGCATCAGCAACACGGTTCCATGTTTCTCTGTGTCTCAAGAAGACCAGCCCCGGCCTTGGAGACGGCCCAGCCTCCCTAGCAGACGGACACCTCCAGCACCGGAGCAGGAGTCCTGCCCATCAGTTTTGCTGCCCCTCGGGAATGTGGGCAAATTAACGCAGGTCTGGTTAAGGAACAAGAAACAGGAGGTGCAGAACAGGCTCACTTAAATCCCAGGCAAAACCACGGTTTATCTCTCAACAGTTGTTAGTGTAGCGAGAAAGACGAATCTGTCCTTGCGTCCCTAAAAAGCAGCAACTCTTCTTTCCAGGCCTGGCCCCGCTGTCGCATATAAAATGCCAAGTAATGATTTACCCTGCCCCCAGCTCATGCTCTGGGAATTTCCTGTTCTTCCCCTCCTCCTCCTCCTCCTCTCCCCCCTGGAAAGCCGCTCGCATCTGTACTTCATCAGCCGAAGCTGGAAACTTGATGAAGACCAGACGCAGCGACGGCGCGAGAGGAGCCATGGGAATGCGCTCCCCAGCACCCCGGGGGAGCGACGCCTCCCCGCGAAGCGCCGGAATAAATGATCTGCTGCTGCGCCCCGAGCTCCCAGGCTTCAGGCCACATCCATAGCGCTATGGATTTGGAAAGCAAACTTGGACGCCTCTTAAGTTTTACCCTTAAAACTTGTAAACGTCTAAGTTTTAAAACACAAGTTTTACCACATCTTTGATGAAAAAGTTTTTCGCCCTTTATATCTGATCTTTTGCATCTGTTTTTCTATGAAACTATGTTTATAGCATCTAACAGTCTGATTTTACAAACCCTTCTGTTCCCATATATTTTTCATTGCCCATTTTGCATGAAAGTTTAAAGAAAAAATCCAGTAAAATCCAGATTATTATTTAGAAGTGCTGGACATTTATATGTCTGAAGCATCTCACTAYAAAATCTCTCTCCCTCTATTTAGTGGGGTATATTTGGAAAATGAACACATGTTCCATCTCTTGCCTCTAAATATCTTGATCAGGAGAAAAAAAGAATGTCTCTTTCCAATTTGGGCCCCACTTTGTTGAACAGGACCCTAAGCATTCTGCTTTAAAAGACTACTGTATAATGCAAAGGGAAATACTAAAATAAGCTATAATATCTATAATACTAATATCAGATATAATATCTATAACACTGTGTTACATATAATATATAATAATATGTTATTATGTCCCTATGACACTATATTATGTATCATAATGTATTATTACGTCCCTAATGCATGCATCTGCCTGCAGCGGGTGGGTATCCCCTTGTGCCTCAGGCACAGCCCGGGCTGTCAAAAATGGAAATAAATCCAGCAAGTGGGAGAGCTTTTGCTGACCCCACGGTGGGGACAAGGAAGCTTCACTTCCCCATCACAAAATAAACCGTACAAGAAATTCAAAGCAGATTCTCAGCAGCTCAGCCAACTGGGACCGCCGTGGATGTACCGTCCTGGTGCGAGTGTTACTACGAGACTCGCACTGATGTAAAGGGTGTCTGGGCTGGCCTGGGCAAACGCGGCCGGGCGCTGGGCACCACCCTTCCCCAGCCTCCACCCGCTGCCTACGTGCTGCTCGGGGGTGTTTTCTATGCAAAGGAAAAGGATGGGACAAAGCAGGTGCTGCTTCCTAAGGAAAATTAACATCATCTAGTACTATTTTTCAAATGTTAATCCCTTGCTTGCATTTCAGTAACTTAAAGTTGCACCTTCCAACCCCTGAAAAAACATGTTAGAATAATGTCATCTGGCTGAAATGTCCAACAGTGGGTGATTCTGACCAGATAATTCATTTATGATCAACTTTACATACATGTGATTTGATAGACCGGACATAGGATAAAAGCATCATGCTGTGGACCATAACGGCTACAGAGGGCTTGGACATGGTCAAATGAGACAAACTACATGACACCTAAGCTTAGGAGGCATGAAAAGCTGATCATTTAGAAATACTATGTAAAATTTTAAACACATCTATAAAAATGGACACTGATCTTACGTTCAAACCACTGCAAAATAAATAGACAGTTAAAATGTCAGAACTGGTGGCTTACTGTCTGTCTCTTGTAACCCAGAAAAAACTCTGGACTTGAAAAAAAGAAGTTTTATCTGATGTAGTTAAATTACATTAGATGCTTTTAAAATGCATTTATCAGATTCTGGTTATGCCTGTTCAGTGGGACTAAAAGATAACAAGGAACTAAATAATATATGAAAAGTTGCAACAATTCAATGAGATTCTTGATAGTGTTAATCATATTAAATGAGTGCTTCTCTGAGAAATATGTCAGGCATTTTTCATGTATGATCAAAACATTGAAAGTTATCTAGATTATTCCTAAAAACTCTTCCCTGGCAGAAACAGAATATTTGATAAATCAACAAAAGCTTTACAGAATAGGATCTATAAAATTGTACTAATACATGGCTTTGTCTATTCCAAACTTATCCTGATAAAATCAACACCAAGCTGTTGTTCAGTGTGAATTGTATCAAACAAAACTCCTGTGTCCTAAGGAATGCAGYAGAAGTACTGCAATTGAATATACTTCCGCACATTTATCAGTAGAGAAGTGTTCATTAAGGTGATTTTTTTTTTTTAAAGCACCAGAAGGATTCCTGGACTGTTTTGTACTGGAAGCACAAGATCTCTGAGTGAAGATAGAGAATGTCACTAACTGTGAACATGCCAACAAGAACCATTTGATTAAAACTGTAACAAAAAATGAGTAACTGAGCCATTTTGGTATGAGCAGGCTAGGAAAATTTACTGGATCTTTGCAAAACTCATTTAATTTTGATGTGGTACAATCTACTCATTTGGGGAATTCCCCAGTTTTAGATCTTTAGATATTGTTATTAGTTGAATAGAAGGATAAAAAGCCATTTGCCTATTAAAAAATAATAGAAAAAAGATTGTGCCCTGCATAAACAACTGTAAACAGAATTTATTAGGTAGTAAATGGATAAGTTCAATGGAAGCAACTAGTTATCTGATATAATCTAAATTATTGAGATTCTGAAAGTAAAATTATATTTACGTAACTGATTTCTCACCCAGAAAGACCCAAAATGCTTTATAAGCTGCTATGCAAATTGTATGGAGTAATTTAACCTACCACTGAGCAGAACCACTCTCTAGCGTGGAACAATCAATTAGCAGCTACTTCCAGACAAGAACATCCACCAGAAATTTTGCCATGGGAAAAAAAGTCATCATGTGCCTGCTGAATTACTGCAGCCAACAGCAATTACTACTGCCTTGCATTGCTCCTCAGATACTCTCCATACTGGTGTATTATCTGGGCAGGCTGAAGACCGCAGTGCTGCTGCGCTTTCTGCTCTGTAAGTCATGATCAGGGTTCCCAGAAAAATTTCCATCATCACAAAAACTAGAAGTCCCAAATCATTTGTGATGCAGCAGTCCCCATCAGCAGAGAGACCATATGGACTTAAAATTATGCAGYCTTTTCAGAGATGACCACCTCACCATAGCTAGAGGGATGAAGCATCTGATCTAAGGCCAACGTTGTCACCAGTCCCAGCGCCACCTCCTGTGTTTTATGTGGCAGTGAACTGATCCACTTGCCTCATCCGCATCCGTTCCCAGCTGCAACTCACTACGTAGCCACCCATCCACCTGTGGCCACAAGAAGAGGCAATCTGGGAGAGAGAAAGAAAGAGATTTATTTTCTTCCTCTGGGAAAGCTGCCTTAAATGCAAACTCATTGACTTGCATGGATTTGCATATGTAACATGAAGAATTTCTCAAGTATCATATATCTCAAACCACAAACTAATGCCATGATGTTTAGATCACCTGGTCCCTTTGACGCTCAAAGACAAGTATGGCTTAGGAAGAATATGATTTATTTTTAATATTGATGGAATTCAAAAAAGGTTGAATATTCTTACATCAAATAACTGGTTTGGAAAGAGGAAGAGATGTGACTGAGTTTTAAATGATTAGACTGATTTGTTCAGCCTTCGTAAAATACAATTGCTAAATTTTTTTTACATGTAACACGCAAACAAAGTTTGTGCCCTTCTGAAAACACATGCTCAGACTTCAACAAATCACAACAATCAAAGACAGGAGGGGGCAGAAGCAGGTGTGYGATTGGGTAGAAGAGATTTTCCCTAAAGGTAAATCTCTCCTGGCATTATCTGTATATGAACATCATCTGCCTTGCTGCTGAATCACAGGCTTAAAATAATAACAAATAATCCGTGGGTTATAAAATATGAAAATATAGTCACTGTTGTTAGGAAATTGCTTTGAARAATGGCAGGCACCAGTGTGTTATTTATATTTAAACTTCTAAAACCAGAGATGTATAGAAACCTGACCAATCACAGGAAAAAAAGAAACCAAAGATGCTGTACTGCTGTCAGAGGATGAAGACACGTGAAATACCTAAAGCTTAATCCATTTAAGGATTGAAAATGAACCAAGTGCACAGAGGAGGGGTGAATTCATAGCCAGATTCATACATTCAATTCCAATAGCTGAAACCTAATTATAGGGGCATATGAACTTACGGAAATATTTTCCACTCTTCTCAGCAACAAGTCTTAGAAAATAAAACGCTGACTTTCAAAAAATTTCCAGCCAGTTTGTCTACATGTATTGGGTCAGTACGGATCTGTTGACTAAGGGCAAAGTAACCTAGCTGGTAAGACAGAACCATAAAATTAAATCAGTTTCTAATCTGATTTTACTAATTACACTGATGTGAACTCTTGTGCCAACATCTCAGGTGGGGTCGGAGCGGTGCAGCTGCGCCTGTTGACGCAGGTACTCTGCCATAACTTCTCACTACTCCCTCTCCAGGCTGTTGACAAGAACGTCGCACCTTCATTTCACAATATACTATTTAATACTACACCTTGCACAGTATTTTTTCAGCCTAAAGAATTCTGACAGCCTCAGATCAAGGAAGGGCATAACCACAGGCGATAAGGCCCGGAGGGGCAGGAGAAGCCGGCAGCCGCAGCAGCAGCAGGGCAATGCCCGCCGGGGATCACTGCCCTCGTCCCCGGCCCCGCGGCAGGTCCTGCTGTGGCAGCTGATGGAAACATCAAACAGCGAACAGCCATTTGGAGAGCCGGTCTCTGCAAGACCCCTCTGGAAACATCCACATTCAGGGACAGTTTGAAATGTCCTCAGCAACTCTTTTTTAATCTGTTTATTAGAGCTGCTTTCCTTGCAGCTTTTGCAGCACCAGTGCTGCCGTCCTGGCTTGCTGTATGGTAGTCGATTCTGTGCTGGATTGTGAACAGAGGCATTATATTAAGCAACTTGCAGAAGCTTTTCCATCCTCTGAGCACTGAAGGGAGGTAGCCAGCCTTCTCAGAGGCACTGCAGAGCCATCAGCGTTCACAGCAAACCGGGACGTGGGGCTCAGGGCTGTGCCAGCCCTGCACAGTCGCAATGCAGCGATTTTCAACTGCATTCACATCGTAACATTTGCAACTGCCTTTTCAGACAAATTTGTTTGTTTATCAGGTTGAGAATCTCGAGATTTTACATTTTCTATTTATCTATCTGCCACGTTCCCTTCTAGGGTTGCAGAGAGGAAGGGGGACATCTGTGGACCCCCCCCACACGCCGCTTTCGTCATGCTGTTCAACAGCTAACCCCAATATTGTTTTGCTTTCAGTAAATGCATTTCCAAATCCCCCTCCTCAATCCGTTTCTGCAGACCTGATGCTCCGAGGGTTGAGGCTGGGGATTTCTTCTTTGCCTTTTAAAGAGGACCTCTGATTTGCTCCCTGGGCTCCCCTGCGATGTGCAGCCCGGTCCTCGCAGCCCTGCTTTGTGCTGCTGGGAGGGTAGGAGGAGTGAGACGGGGAGGGGGACTCTCCGAGGGGAGGAGGTACAACTTTAGAAGTCTCCATAGTCTTTTCCTTTCAGGAAACACATCCTGTTAATGTTTGACTGCTGTGGCAGTGGCTCTGTTTGTTGCAGTCGACTACGCCCTGAGGCTCACCAAAAACAGCCACAAAAACAGCCATTTCCTCTTCGTGGAGGGGTGGGGGGGGCCTTTTCCTCACAGCAGTGGCTGTTCTCCGGTCCCTGCACTCGCAGCTCRGATCTTCAGAGAGGGACACGGCGGAGCAAACTCCTCGAGACACTCCAAACTTGCAGAGCTCCTTGGGGATGACAGCATTCACCTCCAGTTCAGCTTGGCTTTGAGAGAATGACATTTGTCACGGTTTGCGGGATATTCTGAAGTTTGCAGCCGAAAAAAAGGCTTTCAGAGCAGCGCTGGTTGACTCGGAGGATCCAGCGCGCTTGGCACGCTGCTGGCGAGCATCCCCACCTCTGCCCCGGCAGCAGCTCAGGCTCTCCTGCCTCGAGACTGGATTCTTTCTGGGTTCACCTCGTCTCACAAGGAATGGACCTCCCTATCGTTCAGTTCATCACAGGACTGGCATTACTTATCAAAGTGCAAGAAGGTGGATAAGCCAAAGCTGGGAAGGACCTAAAAAAGCTTCTTCGTGTTCTTATTTTATGGAATTCTCCTACCTACCTCGCAAAATTCTCATTTCCTTGATCAGAAACACGTCTGGAGTTGATTTTGAGAATGAACGGTGATGTCCTCTAGCCATTCGTAACATCCTAGCAAAGCTGCCTCTGTTTCAAGTCCAATTTCAATGTGCTGCAGCTGATTGAGACCTCGTGTCTTCTGCAAATAGAGACTGGCAGCAAGCTGACAGTCAGATATGACTGTCCAGAAACTGGTAGCCACAGCTGTGTTGGTAGCCCTGGTCTCACTTATTCTTAACAACGCAGCTGCCTTTACTCCCAACTGGGTATACCAGACCCTGGARGACGGGCGTAAGCGCAGCGTGGGGCTCTGGAAGATGTGCTGGCTGGCAGAAAAGAGCAGAGGAGGTGCAAGCACGAGTGCCAGGCATGGGCAAGGGGAGGAGCGCGAGTGTGAAGCCCTGAGCTGGGGTTCAGAGTCAGCTGGGTTCCAGGAGTCGCGCAGTACTGTCAAACGTAAGTTCAATCTCTTGTCTTCTCTGCTTACGCTAGGTCGCGATTGATATGGTGTACCTGGTCCCCAGGAGATTTACAGCCTAGCAGAGCATCCTGAAATCGCCGTTAACCGTCTGATTCTAAACATCTCTTAACATTCATCCCCAAATAAATTAATTTGAGAAAATAAAAATAATTATGTCCACCAGTGATGAACTAAATTCCTCCTCCTCCCTCCCCAAAAGCAGTAATCTACATTGCACTGTCTGGTTGATACAGCGTATGGAACGACATACTTTGAAAAAATAATCTGTGAAGTGTAAGTCTAAAGCTCTGAGACATCTGCTGCTTGCTTTTCCCTCTTGGGTTCCTGCTATAAGCATATCCCTTCCTGCTCAATACATTAAACCCCAACCACAGTTGCTCTGAATACCATAAAATTAAAAAAAAAACAAAGAAAGTATTCAGATGCCATGCTAAGTTATTTCTCCCTTCTGTTTACTTTTGTTGGAAATGCCAGGAGTGGAAAAGACAGAAATAGCTTTGGTAAAAACATGTAAAATTGAGACAGGCCTTAATGTATGCAATTATTGCTCTTGGTGAAAAAACACAACTAGTATACTACTTGGGGAACATGGCAATCATTAAGCATGGTGTATTCCTCATTTTCCAAATTCACTGACTCATGGAATCTGAAGAATGCATGTAGCTTAAACTGAGCTAGTTAAAATCTTTTGATAAGATGAAACCTGTAAGCCAATGTTGAGAATTATAATGCTGAATAATAAAAAAGTGCACGCACTTCTCACATTCATAATGTTAACGGCGCGACCCTGCTGTCATTAAGAAACTAGAGCAGAGCTGTGCTTGGAATACCTGCGGTCATCTCRGACACCGTGGCTATGACCACAACTAACCGCGGTGCCAGGAGGTTTGCTCCACTGAAAGCCTCTGCTTCCAGCAGCTGGCTTGCAGGCAGGCATCGGAGTGAGCTGGGGAGGGCTGTGAGCAGCAGTGCCTCGGGGGCCGTTCGTTCAGCCAAATCAATGCTTTAACTGAATCCTTCAAGGAATTGAATTTAACAGAACAAATGTCTATAAACTTCATGCCTTGACAGACAGTAGGATTTTCCAGAGATTTTAACAGCTCTGGTGCCTCTGAAGGACAGCAGCATTAGTAACGTAAGTGATTTCAGATAGATTTTTTTTCATGGTTTGAAATGTGGAGAAAGAGCAAAATGCTCTGCTCCTCAAAGTCTCTTATATCCCTCTGGAGACGAAAACAAATATGAGAGGAATTTCTTTTAAAAAAATGCTTTAATGTGGACCCATTCCATATCATGTTTTCCAACAAAATTGCGCAGTAACATTTTTTGCACATTTGCTAATACTAAACCTGCATAAATCACAAACATAAAACTTATAAACTGTTATAAAAAAAAAGCCCTAAACCTAACTTTCAGTTCTTTTTTAACTGAAAGAACTTTTGTAATGACAAGTAATTATAAAAAGGATTAGACTGTTGAAAAAGTTCCTTGATGTGTCTCTGCAACTTCATCACTGGAATCACTGCCCCAATTAATATTTATAAGCCATGTTCTAACTTGAAAAACATGCATACCGCTCATGAATTTTAAAAGTACATGTTCTATATTCAACAGCTAGAATGAGCTCCTGCATATTGAATTTGGCTCCTGCAGCATCTTAAACACACAAACTTGTATTTCTTGCTGTGCACAGGTCAGAAGATGGGTGGTGCTATAAAGATTGGCCCAGATGTATCAGTTCCACAGCAGAATTGTATGGGGAGCAATTTCTTACGTCAAATAGAAGCAAAATGTGATAGAAAATTTTAAAATTTCTAAGTAATAATTATAGCACAATCAAGTCCCCAGAAGAATTCTCTAACAAACACTCTTAAAAATTCTAATTTAAAGGAGGACTTTGAAGCCCAATGACTCAATTTGTACAGGAATAAAGCATCCATTCACTATTTAATCTGGAAGCAAATAGTAAGCAAAAGGCCAATTCTGAATCTTTATAGAGCATTTAAAAGAAAATCTCACCTCTGCAGCTGTGCCATGACAAACTAAGGAGGAAACAAATCTGTTGCACATATTTTTAAGACAAATATGTTTCCATGGATTGTACACATAGTCAATATAAGCCTGATTCTGCATCCATGTTTCTGTCATTTTAAAGAATTTCTCTAGTAAGAAATCACACATTATTTTAGTAATATATATGGCAATCCTCATCTGTCAGTTGTAGATAAATCACAAACATGTATGTGTGTGTAGTTATATACATACCTATAAAAAATAACTTTCTGAACAAAGAAATTCCTTCCTCAATGRTAAGAGTTAACATGTAGTATTTTGGATGCCATTTGTAGAACAATAAATAGAAAATATGTTCTTCCAATAGCAATGCAAAAAAAGGCCACAATCTTGCTCATATAAAAACATTTATTTTTATATATACACACATACATATTTGGGGGGCAAGTTATTTATCTCACAGTTCAACAGAAAAACTGTAAAACCTTTGAGAATTTGCTTTTCCATATACTGATGACTTCGGTACAAGTAGTATGTAARTAACAGCCAACTAAATGCACTGCTATAAGCAGGCTCACTCACTGGCAGAGAGAAGCACATTCTTAAAACCTATTTTTCACTGACTTTCACTGCCTGCTCTTTCTCCCATTGAAATCATTGGCAAAGCTGCTTTTCAGGGGACACAGTAAAGCTGGGGTGGTTTTTTTCCCCCTCGTCGTGTACACAGCTCAAGCAAAATGATTTGCAAGAAAAATTACGGAAATAGCTCATTGTGTCAGGACTTGCATGTGCTTAAACTAAAAGTAAACTACAGCAAAATTGAAAGAAATAATAACTGAAGTTTTGCATATTTTGGGTAAAAGTGATAATAAATGATCTGTCAAAAGATCACGCAGGGAATGAAAAGAAAAAGTCGATGTGATGGAGCATGTCTGCCAAAAGCCTCTCTGGAAAAGCAAAGTCAAATTCCATACCAAATACCTCTCTGATCCAGTGCCCCACTAACAGGACATCCGTGTGAATTATTTCACCATAACACAAACCACTGGAGCAAGAGGAAAACTAAGGTGTTTTGCTTTTGAATCCTATGATGTGAACACTGCATCAAGATTATTAAAGTGTCAGTAAAGGACCACTGGTATAAATACCAAGTGACATAAAAGACAAGGAGAGATTACAGATGCTGCAGCAAAGAGACACCATGAGAAAAAAAGATTAGAAATATGAAAAAAAAAGAAATCCAGGGACAGGAGTAAATGATATTAAAAATATTATACAGAAATGAAGCATCTCAATGTGAACTATTTCAACAAGGCACAACGCAAGAACTGTGGATAACTTTGGTCCTAGGGGAAAGCACCTCAGCTCTGTTCTTCAAGCTCAAGCCTCACTGCTCCTGGAAGGGGGAGATCTCAGGCACTTCCATCTGTCTTTATCCACTTCTTTCTTTCTCTCCTTGCTGTGCGGTCCTGCACTGTTCTTTAAACCCTCTGTGATGCTAAAAAGCTTCTGTGAGACAGTTCAAATGACTAACAGCAAGAAAATACCCAGGTTCGGAGTGGAAGGGTTGGGGCGGGGGGGGGGATGGGTTTTTTTGTGCGGTTATTTTTCTGTTGGATTAAGCGGTGATATCAGGAGTCCAACAAGTGCTGCTTCTAGCACAAGCTGAGTGATGCAAGTGTGATGATGGGTGAGATAGCTCCCTTTTAGTGGCAACAAACTACCAGATCTGAAATCTTTGCTTATGCTGAGAATCAGAGCCCAGTTATGAGGACACCCATCAAAGTTTTTCTAACACAGACAAACCACTAGATGATACAAACTTAAAGGCTTCACTGAGAACTCAGATGGCACATCCCCTCTTCAGAACACTTTAAGGAAACCTACCCAGGTAGCCTAACTCTCCTGTCATCTCAATGAGGGCAAAGAAATTTGCCAAAGGTTATGGAGATGCAGTTTCAGGGCTGTTGCAAAATTTCAGAAGATTATGCTCTTGTCTGCATCTCTTAACCCTTTAAAAAAAAGACCACATGTAGCAGAAGCATACACTTAGTAAGATCTTGGGTAGGACAGCRTGTCTTGAGTACTCAATTCTCAGCTTTGTGCCCACTTAATGCACGAGCAGACACAGCATACCGAGCGATGCAGCATCACGCAGGGACACACCAGCTACCTCAAGTAGGGAGAACACGTAGCTAAACCACCAGTGATGCCCTCTCAGAGCAAACCAGACCTGCGCAAAGCCACCGATACCTACACCCTGGCCCAGCACCGGGCCGGTAATACTGCGTTGCACTGTGTGAACACACCAGATCACTTGGAATCAGCTTAGATATTTTTAACCACGCTGCATGGTACAAATATGCCCTTAAGTCCTACTGTGCTACAAGGCTATCTCTGGGTGGACAGATGGAGCTGATTTATTCATTTAGCCAAGGTCACAGTGTGTCCCTTTTTGTCTAAAGAACATTACAAACAGTGTGGAAATGCAGGAATAGGGAGGGGTTTAAAAAGATATAAAAACCTCGCTCGGTTCTTTGGGGCTCCAGAAGACATAATGAAAATCCCAACAGTGGGAAGCGCGTATCAACTACAGAGGCCCAGAGCAAGATAGCTCTCGTTAACTGTAGTTCTTACAAGGAAGTATAACCAGTGCCAGGGAGAGGCACAGTATCATGGATGACTACGTGACTGCCGTAGGGACCAAATATAAACACCTGTCCACCTAAATGTATGATTTATGCAAACACACGTACACTATGAAGCACGGTGGCTAAAGCGGGATGCTGCTCGGTGTGGGAATAAGGAGCTGACGTTTGCTTGCAGAGGCAACAGTTCACTTGAGTGCCCATGTCCACTGTATTTACACAAATTTCCAATGTCCACAAATTTCTCCGAAATTTGGCTGGATGGAAGCCAGGCTGAGTCAGGCAGCTGAGCATGTTGTAGACACATGTTACTTTTTCAATATATACAGATCAAGAAAGGAGGCCCACTGCATTTGGAGAAGACAGGAACTACCATCAGATTAAAAAAAGCCCAAAACCCTATTATATACATGGTTGCCTGGTAAACTGCTCAGGCTGTTACACAGAGATGGAGGCAGTGCAGACAGCTGGCAGCTCGGGGCTTGTGATTTCACCCTCCTAACATCTGCATTATGATCAATATTTAAATAAGTGAAATTACTAATTTAACGGTAGAGGCCAATGGAGGTGAATTCTAAGAGGTCTGGCTCTTCAAATTAGAGTGAACGCTCATTTTAATGTGGATTTTACTATGCTGTGTACTTAGTTTGGAAAAGTTCAAAACTTTTCGGGATTCAGGATAGGAAAATGAACCTAATATATGTTCCAGTACAGTACCTTCACATGCGTTGCACAGAAATATTATCAGAGAAATCAATGTTTGATTACTCTCACTATCAAGACTTTGAATTTAATTAAAGCGTTAAGAGTGAAAATGGCTTTGGAGCTTTTGAAAATTTTGGATTAAATGCATTTATTACAGCTACCAACACAGAATACCCTACTGATGTTTATAAACAGGCAAACCATAACATGTAGACAACTAACATCTCAACAGGAACTATGTAACAGCCTTGTCTGTTAAAACTGATCACTGTATAGAAGCATTCTCAATGTTGAGTTTGAAAGGTCCCCATCATTTAACCATAAGCACTTGTTTATGTTGAAAATAGTTGATGTAGCTATGTCTTCACTCCAAAAGTAACTGAAGCTGTTAAAAAAAAAACAACCAACCATACTCTTCTTCTCTCCCCAAACAAGATCTGTATGCCTTTCAAACTAAGTACTCAAATATGAAGTTTCACATTCAGATGAGCTCAATCATAAAGTTCCAAAATACCTAAAGGGATGGAAGATTTCACCGGTTTGTCACATCAGAACATTCTTTTAATTGTGCCAAAATAGATTGGTTTCTCCCCCCTTCCCCCCCTTTTTTTTCATTATTATTTTTAAGTGAAAAAGCATAAATTGCATACTTCAGAAAGCTACCTAGAAGATGAAACCAAGCAAAATAAGAGGCTGTTTTCATTTTTAAGATATCCATCCAGCAACAGAAAGTATTGAGGACTCCATGTAGCTGAAAGCTATATGGCTGCTTACGGAGATTTAAAAAGAAAAGACAGAGGGAGAGACTTTCCTTTTCAGGATAAAGTCCTGTCCTTACAATAAGTCATGCAAACAACATCCTCATGTGGAAAGGGTACAAACTGATGAAGAAAAAACTAGATTCAGATCTGTTTCACTTTTAAGAAATTAGTGTATATTCAGACCATCAAAATATATCTGTATCAAAGAGGCAGTGCTTTAATTAAGCACTGGTGGTCTCAGTTACATAGTCACGCAAAGGTGCACTTAGATACTGCCAGCATTTGTTTTAGTTTGTTTCACAAATACCTTTAAAGTGTTTCAATATATTTCCTAATTCATACTCCAAAAAACAGCTCAAGAGGTTAACAACATAAATACCACAAATTTAAATCAACAGAAGAAACAAAATGTCTAAAGACTTCATAAATAGAGCACAAGTTTGGGAGGCATAGCATGATGCTGACAGTCAATAAATAATTACAGTGATTCTATTTATTGTCCTTATTATCTCTTAACTATTTTAACCGTAAGTGCTGAATCTCCTATGTTGTAAAATGAAACATAGTTGTACTTTGCATTTTCATAGTGCTCTTGATATTCGAGGCACAGCTGATTTCCACGTCAGCTGCGGAGCCCATTTCTGCATTTCTGATCTTTGCTGACAATGCTGACATCCAAAACAAGAGGAACGCACAATTAGTTGCCAAAAGTTTGGCTAAAGTAGATTTTTTTAGAATTATAAAGAAGGGCTTCTTCTAAAATTATTTATTACTACAGAATTCAGTTCTCCAGGTTGGAACTCAACTTCATTAACAGCCAGACCGTAAGTAAGAGTTAGTAAGACAGAAGTTAAAAGAGAGAGCCGGTCTGAATGGCACCACTTCAGCTTTTTTGCAAAGCACTATTTCATGCGTTGGATGAGTCAGAGCTCCCATGAAAAAACAGTATAAGCCTATTTAGGTAAAAGTGTACTATTCTGGCTTTTCCCAATGTTTGGACGCTTGGCTTTGCATTTCTGAAGTCCCTGTAATGTGGTTTTTAAAAATTACTCCAAAAGGCTGAAAAAGCAGAACTCTGCTATACAAAACCATGCACTAAGCCCAGTCTGAATCATAGATTCATAGAATCATAGAATGGTTTAGGTTGGAAGGGACCTTTAAAGGTCATCTAGTCCAACCCCCGGCTGTGAGCAGGGACATCTTCAACTAGATCAGGTTGCTCAGAGCCCCGTCCAACCTGCCCTTGAATGTTTCCAGGGATGGGGCATCTACCACCTCTCTGGGCAACCTGGGCCAGTGTTTCACCACCCTCAGCGTAAAATATTTCTTCCTTATATCTAGTCTGAATCTACCCTCTTTTAGTTTAAAACCAT
>JAYKAV010002775.1:595087-633510 GCA_035582835.1 Phoebastria nigripes
CTGATCATTTTTGTGGCCCTCCTCTGGACCCGCTCCACAGGTCCATGTCTTTCTTGTGCTGAGGGCTCCAGAGCTGGACGCGCTACTGCAGCAGGGGGTCTCACCAGAGCAGAGCAGAGGGGCAGAATCCCCTCCCTCGACCTGCTGGCCACGCTGCTTTTGATGCGGCCCAGGATACGGTTGGCCTTCTGGGCTGCGAGCGCACATTGCCTGCTCATGTCCGGCTTTTCATCCACCAGTACCCCCAAGTCCTTCTTCTCAGGGCTGCTCTCAATCCCTTCATCCCCCAGCCTGTGTTGATACCGGGGGTTGCCCCGACCCAGGTGCAGGACCTTGCACTTGGCCTTGTTGAACCTCATGAGGTTCACACAGGCCCACTTCTCGAGCTTGTCCAGGTCCCCCTGGATGGCATCCCTTCCCTCAGGCGTGTCGACCGCACCACTGAGCTTGGTGTCATCTGCTGAGGGTGCACTCGATCCCACCGTCTATGTCATTGATGAAGATATTAAACACTACTGGTCCCAGTATGGACCCCTGCAGGATGCCACTCTTCACCGATCTCCATCTGGACATTGAGCCGTTGACCACTACCCTCTCGATGCAATCATCCAACCAATTCCTCACCCACCGGACAGTCCACCCATCAAATCCCTACCTCTCCAGTTTAGAGAGAAGGATGTTGTGGGGGACTGTATCAAAGGCCTTACAGAGGTCCAGATAGACAACATCTGTAGCCCTTCCCATGTCCACTGATGTAGTCACTCCATCATAGAATGCCACTAGGTTGGTCAGGCAAGGCCACTAGGTTGGTCATGGGCAGGCTTCAAACCTTTAGGTTAATGCACAGGCATAACTGTTACTTATTTTCCAAATGGCTTAGTAACTGGGGCAGGAATAAGAAGCCGCCCAGCAAGGGCTCAGAGCTTGGACAGAACGAACTATTTGCTCTCTGCTCTTGAGTATCTGGTACCACAGTGGCTGGATGAACACATGCAAAGACTGTAGTCAATATTGTGGCATATCCACTGCTCTGTGACAACAGAGCCATGATGTGATGAACATGCCTAGCACTGCTGGGCTTTCAGAGGATTTAGTTGTCAGCTACGGTTCTGTTAAGGCAGTGTATACTAAGACTTATCAAACTGCTTACTGGAGTGAATATTAATAGAACAGCAGGAGAGGCATCCTTTATCTCAGGATAACACCTCAGCAAAATGTCAAGTTCAGAGGAAAACCATGTACTCAGTTAGAATCCCTTGATTATATTAGAGAAAATCTAATTACTGACCTAGTTAGATTAAATTTTAACAGCACAATATGATCTCAGCCTGCAGACACCCAGCCCAAGAAGATGAAGTCTAGCAAAGTTACAAGCAACTGAAAACAGGTTCTTAGAAAAATAAGCGAAGCAACTTAAGCATAAGAAGCATTACCTGTTCTATCCATAATTATTTAGAAACGTCTATTTCAGAAACGCAACCATTTATCTTCCTTTCCAGAATAAAGTCACGTATGAACATTAAGCATTTTTGAAGACAATCAGGTACATCTCAGAATGGATACTCATTAATTCACTGTATAAGTAATCAATAAATAAACCCAAGAACCATAAAAAGGAAAGAGCACCGATAGAATACTTTTTTTTTAAATTCCTGTCATCACAAACATAGCAACCATTGAATTCCTCCTATAAAGTCTGCCTTTTTATATTGACAGTGAAAAAAGGTTAACGACTGAGTAATGTTTAAAAAGCAAGTCAATGATGAAAAGGTATTACACTGGAACTCTAGTTGGTTGGAATAATTTTTAAAATCGATACCTAAAAGGGTAACTTTTGCTTAAAAGAAAACTGAAGTTAAACACAACTAAAGTAGTTATTTAACACCAAAACAATCAATAGAAACAAGGAAGCAAAATTCCTCAGGAGATTTAAAATATGGATAAAGTGATAGTTGTAATCAACCTAGCAGCAGCCTAAGGTGGTACTACCCTTCAGCTAAGCATAACGAATTCCTGCCCATCTAATTACAAAGTTTAAATAGCCTTTTTTAGATGTAACACATTTTGTGTCCCACAGTGGGGATACAATAACAGCATGCTCACAGTCAGCTCCTGCAGCTTAGATGACAGGCAGGAAATTGTGAAGCCATGGTGAGATGTTCAGAGTCAGAACTGTTCCTACACAGTGAGTAAACACGCGGTCACTAGACTCTTCCCAGGGCTGGTAACTTAAGTTACAGAAGCTGGACTTAAGTTTGCATTAAAATTTTTGTTCACCGAAAGTGGTATTTCTCAGGGGAAGTTTTAGACAAATATTAAAAATATCTTGGGCTATTTAGTTCCCTTCATACACACTCTGTGCTTTAATCAGTCAAAAGCTTGAATTCCCACCTATGATTGTTCTTTTCCCTATATGCAGACAGAAAAGGGGAAGAAAACCTCACATTTTAAGCATCAGTTAGCATAATCTGATTTTTCAGTGAGATCATCCTTCCTCATTATCCCAAACCACTGCAAATTACTCTCCAATATGACTAACCTACTTCTGCAAAGCACAAATAGTCCTGGGGCTATCATGGAACATAACAAAACAAAATTGCTGCTTGCAAATAACAAAATCAAATCAACATTTCTAATCCAGATGGATACATCTGGTCTAGGAAGTGAGCAAGACAACAAGGAATTTGAATTGGTCTCATCCCTGGAGTTTGGGTTTTGACCCTTGACTGATCACTGTGTTTTAAACAAAGCAGAATTCATTAGCCAGTACCCCCAGCTGTACAAGAGACCCAGCTGGATACCCTGTCCATGAATTAACTACTTCTCAGAGTAAACTGTGATCAAGATGGGCTTCCAGAGGGAAAAAGTCAAAGACACTAGCATTTTATATTGATGAACAACGGCTGCTTAGAGCTGAGTTTTGGAGCCATTCAGTGTCTACCCCTTTCCAGTTCTGGACAGCCAAGTTACATCTTAAGGGAGGTGAAGGAAAGGTATGTATAAAGCAGAGATATACTCTGGATTGCTCTCCCTCCTTCACCTATGTCAGACACGCACAAAAGAATAAACACCTTCTGCAGTGTCCAGTTCTGTTCTGCTGGAAGCATCCACCTCTTGCTGTAGGAAACTCCTTTCACAGTCAAACTTCAGGAGACAGGTAACATTAACAATAATGAGTTCAAAACAAAAAAAGTGGGACATCCAAAATACCTATGTTATGACAGTCTTAGACAATAGATTCTAGAAGCTAATGGTTAACACAAATGCCACCAGTAATTATGCAGACATTATAATCATTATGAACCTCTTGTTTTACCAATTGTGGCTAACATAAATCATTCTGCAAAAGCTGATGACGTCTGTAATGGCCACAGAAAGTTACAATGGGATCATGGCTACCGTAAATGAAGCAGAAACGTTTGAAATGGTTGAACAGATGATCCTAAATTCATACTAATTATAAAGTCTATAGAAAACACATCAGARTGGACAGAAGCTGGCTACTGAGGAATTTCTGGTTTACACATAATTTAAAATAGCAACAGGCAGAGTAAAAGAGCACAAAGGTGAACACTAAATTTCACAGCTCTTACAAAAACTATATTGCAGCCAATTTTATAAGAGATGAGAAATATTTATTCCTGGATCAAGCAGTCATTCATGTTGGAAAAGAGCTTTGTGGCCTGGCCTTCCTCAACATGATTTACATCTTCAACATCTTTGGGTACAGGCTCTGAAAAAATGCTTTGAAATTGCACACTCAATTCCCTTTCTTGATCAGAGTTGTCCATTGGTTGTCCTCAATAAAAGGAGGTCAGAGCTGCTTTCCACAGCTACCTTCCACCTTCCACAGTGGTAGGTTTCATGTTGCAGAAGCTCAGCTTAGGGTTGCGTATGTACAAAACGGAATTACCATGTGTTGAGCTGACAACATGCAAAGTTACAATGGCTATGAGTAAGAAAGCATAGTCATCTGCAGAGTGGCACTTTCAGGCTGAATACAATTAGCAAGCTCCACTGCAAGAAGAATGGAGTTTATAAGAGTTATACATTCTTAAGTTTGATTTTTTCCCCTCTGAGGAAGAGGAATCATTACAATTCTAGAACAAAACCAAAAGATGACAGATCATACATTAAACCTGTTAGAATAAAACAACAATATCATAGTATGAAATATGAAAGGGTACTCAATTCTTGTCATACCTTATTCCACAAAAATAACTGTCTTCACATTTAATGAAATCATACCAGCTGCTTCCTCCTTATTCTACCTATCATCATCCTGTTGCGGTTCCAACCTGGACCATGTGTGACCTTCTTTTTGGTTAAAAGAAGCAACTATGCAAAATATCAGTTGCATTTCTACATCTCTCTGAACAGTGTAGTGTATTGGGCGAATAAGCATCCCTAAGTCTGCAGTTCTTACAAACAGCAGTAAAGATCATCAATGTTACACATCCAATGCTACTGCAGTCTCCAATTGCAAAAGAGGACAGCGATCATAGAACCATTATTTAAAGACTAAATTATTACAAATTCTGTTGGAATTCAATTGAGTCACAGTCACAAACTTACTATTTTTAGTATGCTAGACATAAAATCATCTATGGCAAAGCCAAAAGAATTTATAATACAGTTAAGTGTTAAAAAGAAGTCATGAATAACAGTGAAGGCAAAAATTTGGTGTTTGTTTCTATGTCGGGGGTAGTATGTATTTCTGGGATAAGCTTTAGACATTTAGAGGGTATATAATAACAGAGGCTTTTTTTTTTTAAAGCTCATGCATACTATATACAGACAAGGCAATTCATTATGGCTGTAAACCAACTATTTTTTTTTTTAATTTGACACTACAGATAGCTCTGTCGACAAATTAAAGTACTTTAATAATGGCTGCAAGCCTGCTCTTTACTTAGTACATTTCTCCTTTGAAAGTCATTACTATCTCTTCAGCGAGCATTGGTCCTCAAAGTATTACAGAAGTCCATTTAAGTGGAAAACCAGAAGAACACTCCAAATGCTCAAAGTTTTACTGATATTTACAAAGCTCAGACATCTGAATATGATTCTGTTTTCAGCCAACATGCTTCGTGACCTGTAAGCATTCAAGGTGGCAAGAGATCTAAATGCTCCCAATGCTAGAAAGGTCAACTTTGAAAGTTAAACACAAAATCTTTGAGCAAACTATTTTTTTGAGTGAAATAATTTTCCTCTCTGGTCAGAGATGAACTCACTAGGAAAAACCAAAAATACTTAGTATGTTATCTTCTTAACATTTTATTCAATGTGAAAAAGTTTAATGGACTATGGTTCTTAACTAACTCTTTCAGATACAATACCATATTTTATTAAATTTTAATTAAATCATTAGTTGTTACTTAGAACACTGGAAGCTAAAGATGACCTATGAGGGGAAAATAAAGGGTAACTCATTTTTATGACTCACAAAAGTAGACCAGACTCAATGATTACCCCGATGAAGTTTACTCCTGCTTGTTTATATCAAGTTTCATTTTCTGCACTTCCTAGCAGTCTCCGTGTAAAATCAGGAATCAAATTCTCGTGGTCAGTGCACCCAGTAAACATATAACCAGTTAAGTCACTTTTGAAAATCTGGTGAATATTCATGTCCAGAGTCTTTATTTTTCTAATATATGCCAACTTAAACACTGAGCTGCTTCTATTTCAGAATAGCAACGACATATTAGCAAGAGATGTTGAACTGGCACAATGATATTTACAATTCCCACCTTTTGCTAGAGAGGAAGGAAAAGGATGAAAACAGGACATCCATCAGGTTAACAGGAAAAGTAGGAAAAAAGCCTGACTAAAAGTACCCAACTTTGCAATGAATATATTCCATTCAGTGGCCAGCTGGGAGACACATTTTAATCGGGCTTCTAGCCAAGACTCCAGATATCTATGTCTGTAATCATTTCTGCATTTGTTCTTTGTATTTAATATAGAATCATAGAATCRTAGAATATCTTGAGTTAGAAGGGACCCATAAGGATCATCAAGTCCAACTCCTTGCTCCTTGCATGACTACCTAAAAAAAACACCATATGACCAAGAGCATTGTCCAGATGCTCCTTGAACTCTGACAGGCTTGGTGCTGTGACCACTTCCCTGGTAAGCCTGTTCCAGTGACTGACCACCCTCTCAGTGAAGAACCTTCTCCTAATGTCCAGTCTGAACTTCCCCTGATGCAGCTTCCTCCCATTTCCTTGTGACCTATCGCTGGCCACCAGAGAGAGGAGATCAGCACCTCCCCCTCCACTGCCCCCCTTGAGGAAGTTGTAGACTCCAATGAGGTCACCCCTCAGTGATGAGGTCACCCCTCAACCTTCTCTTCTCCAAGCTGAACAAGCCAAGTGACCTCAGCTGCTCCTCCTAAGTCTTGCCCTCGAGACCTTTCACCACCTTGGTTGACCTCCTCTGGACACACTCTCAGTTTGACGTCCTTCTTGTATTGAGGTGCCCAAAACTGCACCCGCTACTCAAGGTGGGGCCACACCAGTGCAGTGCAGAGTGGGACAATCACCTCCCTCGACCGGCTAGCAATGCTGTGCTTAATGCACCCCAGGACACAGTTGGCCCTTTTGGCTGCCAGGGCACACTGTTGACTCATATTCAACTTGCCATCGACCCAAACCCCCAGATCTCTTTCCAGCTCTTCTGCTCTCCAGCCTCTTGTCCCCCAGTTTGTACGTATAACCAGGATGACCCCATCCTAGGTGGAGAATCCGGCACTTGCTCTTCTTGAATTTCATACGGTTGGTGATTGCCCAGCTCTCTAGCCCGTCCAGATCTCTCTGTAAGGCCTCTCTACCCTTGAGGGAGTCCACAGCTCCTCCTCGTTTAGTATCGTTGGCAAACTTACTTAATGTACATTCAATTCCTGTGTCCAGATCACTTATAAAAACATTAAAGAGCACTGGCCCTAAAATTGAGCCCTGGGGAACCCCACTGGTGACTTGGCTGCCAGCCTGATGTAACCCCATTTACCATAACCCTTTGAGCCTGACCTGTCAGCCAACTGCTCACCCAATGTAGGATGGACTTGTCTAGCTGTGTGCTGGACAGTTTATCCGGAAGGATACTGTGAGAGACAGCTTTGCTAAAATCCAAAACCACCACATCTACTGGCTTCCCTTGGTCAACTAGATGGCTGACCTTGTCACAGATGGAAATTAAGCTGGTTAAGCAGGACTTTCACCTTGTGAACCTGTGCTGGCTATGGCCAATGACTGCATTGTCTCTCAAGCGTTTTTCAGTAACTCCCAGAATAACCTTCTCCATAATTTTACCAGGCACTGAAGTGAGACTGACAGGACTGTAATTACCAGGGTCTTCCTTCTTACCCTTCTTGAAAATTGGGACAACATTTGCCAGCTTCCAGTCAACTGGGACCTCTCCAGACTCCCAAGATCATTGAAAAATAATGGAGAGAGGTCCCACGATGACATTGGCCAGCTCTTTCAGTACGCTGGGATGAATCCCATCGGGCCCCATAGATTTATGCGCATCCAGCTGGAGCAGCAAGTCTCAAACAAGTTCAGGGTCAGCTGGGAGTTCATCATCCCCCCAGTCACGGTCTTCCAACAYGGCGCTCCGGGAGTCCCACGGCCCATCATCGGTGTTAAAGACAGAGGCGAAGAAGGCATTAAACGTCTCTGCTTTGTCTACATCCGTATTTGTGAGGTGACTGACCTCATCAATGTTATCTCTGGTCCTCCTTTTGCTGTTAACATATTTTAAAAAGCCCTTTTTGTTGTCCTTCACAGTGCTGGCCGGCTTGAACTCTAACTGAGCTTTGGCCACATGAATTTTCTCCCTATAGTGGCAAACAGTAGTCCTCCCGTGTCGCCTGTCCGTGCTTCCAATGTCCGTACACTTTCCTTTACTGCCTGAGTTCTAGAAGAAGATCCCTACTCAGCCAAGCCAGCCTTCTCCCCCACTTGCATGACTTCCAACACTTCGGAATTTCCTGCTCCTGCACTCTTAAGAGATGGGTCTTAAAAAGTGACCAGCWTTCATGGGCCCCAATACCTTCAAAAGCAGATCCCCAGGGGACCATACTAACCAGCTCCTCCAGCAGCCCGAAGTCTGCTCTCCCCATATCCAGGGTCAAAGTTTTCCTGGCAGTTTTTCTCCTATTGCTAATGATTTGAAACTCAACTACTTCGTGGTCACTGTGACCAAGCCAGCCACCAATCACCACTTCGCCCACAAACTACAAATCTAGGAGGGCACCTTTCCTAGTCAGCTCCCTCAGTACCTGCACCAAGAAGTTATCTTCAACATGCTTCAGAAATTTCCTGGACCTGCTTCTGTCTGCTGTATGATATTCCCAGTTGATGCCTGGGAAGTTAAAATCAYCCGTAAGGCCAAGGGCAGTTGAACTAGAGATATCCCTTAATTCCTTATAGAGTAATTCATTGGTGTCATCGTCCTGGCTGGGTGGTCGATAGTAGACTCCCACAACAACATCCACTTTTTTTTTATATATATATATATATATATATGAACTAATATATATTAAAAAAAAAAGTAACTTTTTATTTATACATGCAAATTATGCCATAACACCTCACTGAGAACTGCCAAGCATTGACAGCTTCATTGTAACCACTTCCCTCATTACACAGATAGAAATACAAGGGTCTTTTCAGTGCATCCAAAAGATTAATAAATGTTAAAAGAAGGAAAAGTTAAGAATCCTCTATACAAAGCTCCCTTAAACCAATAAGATGTTAGCATTAACATCCACAGGATGTTTTCTAGGACAATACAGATGGACTAGGTGAAAAAGAAATTCAGGGTGTTACAGATTTGTCTTTGGGATGATTATTTTCTATCATTTTAACTTTATGCTTACTTCTTATGTTTCCCTAGTGCAGTTTGACATGATGCGTGCTTGTAACCTCATCGCCACTGTTGCTCTGACTGCTGGCCAGCTCATCTTCGTCCTGGGCCTGATGGAGCTACCTATCATTTCTCAGGATACCCAGTGGTGGGAGGAGGCCATAGCTGCCGTGTTCCAACTTGCCAGTAAGTCCACTTCTTTTTACTTATGGAAAAATACTTAGTCTCTATTAAATCCAGGTGAAAAGAGTTTCTTACTTTATAAATCTTTCAAGTGACAAAGAATAGCAAAAAGGCCTAAATCTAAAAGTAAGCTCATTGTCTCTTAAAAGCTCACCCCATGAGATTCTGCAGTACGTGAATAGAAGCTTTTATCTTGGATATATCAGAATGAGTCTTCTGCCAACCAAGAAAAACAAGCCTTTATTATTTCCTATGAAACCAGGAAGGCAAACATGAAAGAAATAAACTAGATGCAATGTAATCCCACAATTTAGCAGAACAAAATATACCAAAGGAACTGTTTGAAAGCAGAGCAGAACGGCCGAGCAAATTTTTGAAGTCTTGCTGAAACATGATTATTTGCTTTTAGCTAACTGAATTTTACTCAATGACCATCAGCTGGATTTTGATAGACAGATACATCTGCAACCTAGCAAAGAAAGCTGAAGTCAATTCATAACATTGACTGCTATAAATAAAATTCCCACAGTAATTCTCATGGACACAGACTGTATACAGAAATGAATGAGGAAAGGAGGAAATGGTTTTATCACAATTCCATATTGACAGCAGTGGCAACAAACTGTAAACATTTAGCAATAATACCTTTCTTTACTACATAAAATAGGCCACTCAGTATTCATTACACCAAGAGTCCAATCCTATAAGATACCCATGCATGAAACTGCCATTAATGGAGTATAACATTCAGGCTGCTTACAAGATCGGATTAAAAATATATCATTATTATTAATGTAAACAACAGGTAACACCATTTTATTTTAAATTTTAATTTCAACTTTAAAACCTCAGAATATTTAGAATGGTATAAACCTACTGAGACCTCAGGTTTACACTGCTGCAGGATCAGAATCCAGCCGAGGTCATTTAAATACGGTCCTCACAGCAATAAACACCCATTAAGGATGATGAACCTGAAACCCAAACAAGAGGAGGAGACTTCCAGAGGTTCTGTAACTCTCAAAGCATCTGATCCAGCTTCCAGGTGCAGCGAGACCCTCAAGCATCAGTCAGTGCTACCAAGAGACAGATATATAGCCTTGCCATAACAAGACCTCCCTACAGCCTCCTCATGTACACCATGGTCTTTGTAACTCTGGATACCTTTTGGATAGTTCTCCCCCATCATCGGTGTGATGCCTGCTTTACTCTCACTCCCTCCCATCCTCCCCAAAACTCGACATGTCTGTTTTTCCCAGAGAGGAAATGCATTCTGGCCCTGTTTAGATGTGTTGTTTCATTGACCAACAGCACAGTGGACAGCCGTGTGCCTTTCTTCTATCAAGGCTGCTAATTTTAGACTGGGCTTTTTTTTTTTCTTTTTTTTTTTNTTTTTTTTTTTTTTTTTCCTGTGCTGGAGTCTGTTTTAAACACAGTCAGAGAGAGACTGAAGGGCGCCAGGATATCCCGACACAGGAGAAGGAAATGCCTGCTATTACCTGTTATGCAAGCTGAACCTTGAAATCCCCAGTGCTGGGAGGGGAGAGGGGAGGAAAGCCAGAGTCAGAATGATTAACAAAACACTAATGAGAATGGCTGAAGAAGCTGTTGAATCGAGGAGTTCATCTGCCTGCCTGCGTCCAAAAGGTGTGAAGAGATGGGTCTGGCAGCTCGTGGCAGTTACAAAGACAGACATTGCGCTATACGAATCAAAGGTCTCCCATCTGCAGAAATAATGCAATGACTTTGGTGGCTATCCCTGACCCCCTTCCCCATCCTCCCTTGCAGTTATGCCACGCTCTCCTTCACCGTCATCAGGTGGTTTTCTGCCTTGCAGTCAGTAACATGATATTAATTTTACATCTCATTATCTTAATGAAAGTTTTATGTTTAGACAAATTCCTTCCTGATATCCACCACAACCAGCTGGAGTCTTCTGGAATGTATACTTTTGAAAAAAGAAGAGCCCTCATATCTGCCATTATCCCAATATAAAACAGACTTCTTGGAGACCACCAAATTCCCTGGATTGGGCCCAGGTGACAGCATTTTATACATTATGGCTTAAATGTCTTTGATATCAGACAAAACACATGTGCAAACTGTGAGCAAGTCCAGCATCTCTGTTGCTCTGATGAAGGATTGCTGCTACATCTAGAGACCAAGATTTCTTTATCGAAGGGGAGGAAAGCGGCCGCCCCTTATCCTATAAGCCACAGGTAACGCTTAGCCTCCGAGCCTCCACCCCGAGATGGTAACCTCTCATCTGTTTTTAAAGTAAAGTAGCAATATTAGGCAAAAACATCAGAACAGTGGATACAAAGCTTGTATTTAAAAGCACTTTGTCCACGCAAAACAGCCCAAGAGAAATCACTGTGAAGCTCTCCCCTACTCCATTTTAGGGGTTAAAGCCAACATACTTTAGGCCAGACAGATCATTTGTGTGAGAAAAGCAAACAATATTTAAGAATATACACACTTAGATCTTATTAAATATCTCTTGAGTAATGGCTGGGTAATTTCTATTTATTACACTTTCAAATATGTTACTGAAAACACAAGCACCCACCTCCCTTTTTTTCCTTTTCAAAATCCAAGTGATCTGGAGAATTGTTCTGCAATTGCTCATCCTGTCAGTAATTTCAGAAAAAATTCTCTTGAATCATGTCCCCTCTAATTCCATCTTAGAGGGAATTGGATCTGTTTGATCTCTAACTTTCATCCTGGAATATGCCAACAAGTGCTGAAGAGAACCGCAATGGTCACTGGTAGAATGAAATCTAATATTATGGAGGAAGGCTTGAGTATATGGCTCGGAATCACAAAGTCAACCTACAATTTACTTATTTGTAGTCAGAGTTTACCCACTGAAACATTATGTGTGGGTTTCACTACAGTTTCCTGAGGTCTGAACAAAATTTCTTTTTGTTTTAGAAAACTAAGTGTACTAAGTATTATCTTCCAAACCCTATCAGAAGTTCAAATCAACAATCTCTGATCCCAGTAGAGCTTGCGATGACTCCAGGCTCCACCGCTTTTTCACTTCTGCCACCTGCACAAGCATTTGACAGTCATTCAAAAAGGATGGACCTCTGACAGAAAATAAAGCCCCAGGAAGCAAAGAGGAAGGAAAGAAGAGAGGAAGCAGCATTGCTCCTGGGACAGCAACGGGATTCACACAGCTCCAAAGCTCCGCAACCTCACACCTCCCAGTTAACAGGAAAGCGAGCTGTTTGCTTTGGAAAAGGCATGTGGTGAAAATGGAACCAGTTTGTATGTGGAATTTTGTGTCAACGCTCAGAAATTTCCCTCTAGAGGGTTTTGGGTTTTCTGTTTTTTTCCAAGGAACTGTTACAAACTCAATGTGCTGAATATAGGATGGATAACAGAGCTGACAGAAGAGCAGTTGGAAAGGGAAATCCATACTAACAGGATAGGGAATAAAGAGCACTTCAGAGAATGTTAACCTACTACAAGCAGTAGCCTGCCAGACTGGATCAGACCTTAAGGGACCCTAGCCAAGTCTCCGATCTTGTACAATGGTGATTATCACAGACTTCAGAGTGAAATGTTAGAAACATAATGGGGAAAATCCGGGATAAAATATCCCTTGCATTAGATCTCATCCTAATTTCTGAAAGTCCAACATTGGAATAAACCTGAATCATAATGATTAATATTCTTGCCAACCCGTTTTCAGCATTAAATTACTTTAATACATAATATCTTTGTTCCTACTGAGCTTGTCATTTACAGCCAAATAAACGACAATCTCACCTCTCTCTTGAATTTCAAGCATTGCATTCCAGCTTTTCCTACTGTGTTTTTCTGCTGACGGTGTATTTCACTCCAGACCCCTAACGCATCACAGGAAATCTGAGTTCACGCATACTCTCATCTCTGTACTATTAAACCTAAATCAAACAATTGTTAGACCGTTTACCTTCTCTCTTCTTTCTGGGTGCTACAACTTTAGATTGGTTGATATCCAGAAAATCTTAATGCAGAACAGACCAGCAAAGCAGCCATTGGAGAATATAGCTGAAGATATTCACGATAGCAATGTGATCCTGATTTCTGTATTACTTCCTTCCACCTTTTTCCTTCACGACACCCTCAAGCCAGATCTGTTCTAAGATGAAATCTATGGAGCTGTAAACCTAATACTTCCTGAAAAGGAAGCAAATAAATGAGATACTGTAAATAACCTAAAAATCATAACAAAAAGAGAGAACTTGACTGCTTAATTTGTGCTAAATGCTTTCATTATTTCTCATTTTTATTTCACCTCAGTGCCAAACTTGCACGTTCTTTATGTGGACTGCAAACCTCACAATAAAATGATCTTGTTTTCACACGTTTGCAAAATGAACCGCATTTGCAAAGATCTTAAAATATGGAAGCCTATCCCACTTATTTTGACTGAAATGGTTCACGTAAGCAGCTGAACCAGCAAACTGGGAATGGTGATAGTTCACAAGAAGTGTGTTGAACTCTTCAACTGGTATAACTGCAGCAGGGAGAAGATCTGCGTATATTCTTCATGTCTAAATACTAATATGAGTAGCCAGCGATTTGTTGTAGCATCTCAATGTCAAGGGCGCGTATTCTGATTAGAAATATGGTAACAAATATATTACCAGATAGATATCATTTGGCTATGCAAGTATAAGGAACATGTTTTATGACAGACACAGCGTTAGAAATAATGCAGTAATGCAGAAAGAAGCGTGTGAAATGAAAAGTTCTTCAACTCAAATATTCACTTTATTGCTTATGAACATGCATATTATATATACATGGAGATGTCTCCTAAAAAAAGTTTCAAACTGAGTTGCCTAGCTAGATCCACAGTTATGCCACTCTTACCCTTTGATGCATCAGGAGATGGACAGAGCACTTGAAAAATGGAAGCAGAAGATGACCACTGAAACTTCCAGGAGGATCACTTGTCAATGACTGCTTCTCTCTGCACAAGTTGTGTTTGCTCAGGCTGACGAGAGCTCTTACCTGTGTCTGATATGACACATTGTTTACTGCAATCACAAGCAGAGCTTTCATTGACTCCAGCTGCCTCTGAATCCGAGGTGCCAAGCAACGTTTGGAGATGACTTTCAGTGTGAAAGTCTGCACATTTATCCTTATTTAAACAGCTGCCCCACAGGAATTATGTCTAATTCATAGGGAATGCTTTTCAACCTTCAGTTCAAGGACTGGCATCATTTCTAAGGAAACCTCCAAAAGGTAACCAAGAAAAGCAAGTTCACTGTCAGTAGACCTAAACTTGTTAAACAGTGCTCTGCACCTCCTTTTGAAGATTTCCAACGAACATAAAGTAGAATTCACTGCCTTACACTGACTAAATCTCCCAACCTTACCAGGTTAAAGACAAAGAGGGATTGACAAACTCAAAGAACACCACAAGTGGAAAGCCATTGTAATTCAGTGGTGAAAAGCAAAGGACAAGAGGGTCTTCTTGCCCCTGAGAAGCTTTGCTACTCATAACTTGTTTAACTCTAAGAGATGTTATGTTCTACCAAAATCCTTGGAAGGAAATTTTTATTGTACTCAACAGTGTACAACTGAAAACTCAAAGGCCACTAAAGTCTCTGTGGCATTGTAAACCAAAGCGAGCATCCTTCTACAGCTTTCAGCCTGGTACTACAATGAAGAGCACACAACTATTGCAGAAGCTCCACGTTTGCCTTGCACTGTAACGACTCTCTTGTGCCAAGATGACACAGGAAAAGGTGTTAATTGATTAATCATTTACATAAGTCCTATAGCAATCACACTTTGGAAATCTATCTCCCTCTGATAAATACAGTTGAGCTCCTACAAGCAGCTTATTCAGGCTTGTGACTCATTGCAACTAAATCATTCCCTGTAAATGTTTACAGGGTATGTAGAGAAGGAGGCTGAAAAATTTCCTCTCACTGTTTGCAGTTTTGCTGCACAAGTGTGAGTTGTGAATTCTGAACAACAGTCTGGCTGCTCTATTTTCCTTCTTCTCCCTCTTCCTGGCAGCAAAAGTCATCCTATAAGACAAGCTGTAAAGAGGAGGATTATAACTCCCAATATAGACTTTCTACCGACCCAGAAAAAACATAACGTAGATTTCTTCAACTGTACTACCAGTGTACTAATAAAAAGGAGGAATGCAAATCAAGGGTTGTCTGGAAAAAAAAAAAAAAACTATCACAGAAGTAAAAAAGTGACTACAAGAGTTCTTTTAAAATGCTAAAAATCTGTAGTTGGCTTGCAGCCAGCTACAGTCAAACAGGAAATTCAGTATACAGATCTGAAATGTAAGTTCAAAAAGTAACATTCTCCCAACCCACCCCCACTCACACAGTCAATACTGTCCCAACCAAAAGTCTTCCTAGTGAATTCGTTATCTGTTTCCTTCCCCAACGGAAAAGCCCCCCCATCCAGGCTTGTTTTGCTACGGATGGGAAACAACTAGAGATAAACAGCAGCTCTATGGGAAAATAAAGTACTTCAAGTAATCTCATCAGGAYTTTTAGTAAAGATGTGGCCTCTGTGCAGACTTTAGACAATACACAATAAAATGATCTGAAATTGATTGACGTACATTATGAAATTAATTCAGGGAAATTCAGCCATGCATCTAAAAGTCTTGTCATTGCTACAAAACAGAAATGAAAACCAGATGAAAATGTTTAATATTTTCATAACTAAATTTAAAGAAATATTTCCCATCTGCAGCCCTCCTCAAACTGTATTGTAAATTAAGAGACCAAGAAGACTGATGGCAAGTAGAGCAATTTTCTGGTTATTTTTAGTAGAGTTACCTATGGGAAATAGTCTGGGAAGCCAACTGTCTCCCTCCAGGTATTTTATTGGAATATTTAAACTAAATTCAGACATTGTTGCTCCATGTTACAAATATCTATCTAAAAAGTGAAAAGTCACCACAGTCAGTTTTAGTCATGGAGACAGAAGCTATTCATAATACAAGGTTCATTTTTATACACGTACTTCTAACTGTTCCGAATACAGAGCCAAATTCTGCATTGSTATATTTACATTAACAACTCAGTTATACCCATATTACACAACCATCAGTAGGAGTAGAATTCCAGCATCATTTTTCTTACACTAAATTCTCACAAAAGTGATACACTAATTGAATATTTAACAATATTCAAAGGCAACAAATTAAAATGTTGTCAAAGATTTCCTAATGCTAAAAACACTCACAGTGAAGGCAGTAAGCAAAACAGGAGATACCAATATCATGAAAATACTCTGCTTTAGCTATGTTAGCAAAAATAAAACATTAGTCAAACTTCAGTTTCATTCTCTCTCCTTACAGAAACTGAGTATTACTGCATCTGTACACTAGGGTTTGCAACCAAATGGTACACGCATAATTATTCATAAGGTTTCATCCAAACTAGGAAGACACCACTCCTCAGATACATCCATATAACAGAGGAATAAAAAAAAAAATTTAAAAATCTACTTTCCCTAAGAAAGAGGAACCACTGAAGGAAAAGGGCCAGGCTGGCACAAATAAGTGAATTGAATGTGTTTGCCCAGTCATTTAGAGAACAGACTTGCTGCTAAATGTTCCATCTCAATTCTTGGCTGGTGTACAAGACCACTCTGAGGGCAAGGAAAACCTAAGTAGCACATTGGAACACTTTGCTTCAAGAAGTCTAATTTTGATTATTACCGACAAAAGCTCTCCAAGCAAACTTTGGGGGTTTTCACACAACATCATCTTTACAAAAGCAGCATTCATCAAAATTTAAATATCATCCTATGCAAACTCAGTCTTTTTGGATCAATACGATTTCTTCACCATTTGCTCTTGATTTCCTACATTTATAAATCCAGTATCAGGTCATGCTAATATGAAATAAGAATGCTGGAAAATAATGTTCACAGCGACATTTTTATTCTGGAGCTCACACTGGCAGAACTGTAACACTAATTGTGGAAACTCTACAGTAACACGCTTCCAACTCTCTGTCATGTTTTTCTCTCTTCTTAAATGTCAGTTCCTGTCTAGCCTGCAGCAAAGTATTCTAAACAGATCCTACGTTTTTCACTCAAGAGCTCCAGTGACTCACTCCTGCTATCTGCCAAGTCAGGAGCTCTCAAACCCATTACCTCCCAGTTCCCCCCTGCTCAGACACTGGCACAGAAATGCAAAAGGAGAGAAAGCCTCTTGCATGACTGGCTGCTCATCTGATCAGGGTTCAGGCAAAGGGCCTGTGAAGGGAAATAGTCTTGCTAGCATAAATAGTTTTATTTTGGGACCTGTAAGGAAGCCTTAGTGCTTTTTCCTGGTGGATAATTTCTCCGTTGGATGGAAGGGAGCTCATGAAGGTGGCCGGTCTAGCAGGGAGATGTGTAGCCATTTAGGACAGTAATTGGCCATAAGTGATACATAAGCAAGAAAGAAAAAGCTAAGTCATTTAATTAAAAGCTGGGAGTTTGGAAAAAAGTTTAAATATTGAAAGTATTCCTACAGCGTTTATTTACTTCTACTGTGCCATAAAGGAATGTGTATAGACCACTGCTGCTTGCCTTAGCCATGTGAGCAAAGAATGGGGCAAAACTCATGCCCAAGGGAGTACAGCTCTCACACACACCAGGAACCCTAAAGGTTTTTCCCAGCAGGTTTGCACAAGCAGACCTSACTTTCAGTAAGGAAACTAGAAGTGCTAATCATCCATTACTTCTCTAAGCTAGAGTTAATGGTAAATACCTGTAAACCTGCAGCAGGAAAGCACCAGTCACAATTCAATAACTGGAAATTAAGCTGCAAGACACGACGTAGCATCAGGGTTACTCTGTGTAATCGGTGTTCCTGAACCTAGCTCCCTCTGCAAAGAGAGCCTCAAACAAATAATGCAAGATAGTGTAAAGTGGACTGTTGTTAATATTTATAACTGTCCCTCAGAGGTACCTGTAAGTGGTCACTGGTACAAACAGCTTAGGTTCAAAGTTCYTCCTGCTTAAGGTTTTATGATTTGCTTCACACGTTTTTTTAATTTATTTAATGGTTTCTTGGATTCCCTGTGAAAGTGTATGTGAACTGGAAAAGAGTTCTGAAGGGAAAACTGAAAAGGAAAACTGACCACACAAAGTTTTGTCATGTGCCAGACTCATCAGTAAGATGAGTCTCTTGATTTGTACCTCAATACCCTCCTTCCTGCGGATTTTAAACCAGAAGGAAAAGAAACAGGTCCACAACTTGGCTGCAGGAGGTGCAAGCAATCTCCCTTTCTCTCAGTTTCCTACCTTTATGAGAAAATTGGTATCTATCACCCTTTGAAAAGTGGACTGCAACCTGTGGAAGAGCAAAGCACTATCAGTGTTTATCTGTATTATAAGACCTAAAGACCTCAAACGTAGATGTAGAGATGCACATTCTCTATAAGCACATTACAACTAGCACGCGCTGCTCCCAAGAGCCCTGAAATACGAAACAAAAAACACAGGAGAAAATAAGTTTTATCATCTTGGTGCCACAGATGGGGAACCGAGCCATCTCAGAGGAGAGTTTAAAAAAACTGATGTATTCCACAATACAGGATCTGATTTCCCCCTCTCTTCTCTACCATGTGCCTCAGGGCAAACTGAACTCAGAGAATGACACTGGAAATGAGGGAAAACTATTTTGTTTCCCAGCTCTTCTGCAATCTTCTTGTATGCTATTACTGCTAACAATGAAGAAATAGATTAAAGTCATACAAGACCCAGATAACACCAAACAGCAAAGTCATGAGAATTCAAAAGCAATTGAAGGAAACATCACCGAAAAGGAAGAGCACAATTAACTGTGGCTTTGGGGACAAAAGTAGTGTTCTGTGAATGCTGAAAAAACATTGCAAACTTCAGTGAGGATTTTGAATGCACAAGGAGAGAACATTTCCACTTTCACGTGGTGATGAGCTAAGCATATGAATATACAGAAAAATTAACTCCTTCAAAAACAGATGATTTGCCTTCAACAGTCCATCCAAGGATGTAGATAACATCTGCCTGCCTTCAAGAGACCAGGATTTTAAAAAGCATCCATAATCTGATATAAGGTGTGTCATCCAACAGTGATTACTGAAAAAAATGAAGATTTAAGCTTAATTTGTCAAAAGCACAACTTCACAATTTTTCTACCTCAACCGTAACTCAGTATTTTTTTGAACAGGAGTTGAGAGGCAACTTTCAAACCTGTATACCTGAAATAATGCTAGATGACCACATATGTGTTGGGATCCCATCTCCAACTTGGCTAACATTAAAACGGCCTCCTACGTAAGTCTGCAGGCTCAACTTGGGAGTGCTAGCAACAATTATTGTACAGATCAGTGATTTCTGCAACTCAATTAAGTCAACGTGCTCCATGTGGCCACATTTTTCCCAGATGAAACTTGTTCATTTATAACTAATCTGAACAATTAAATAACTACTAGTCCTACTGGCAAAATCAAGGAGTTATTAATTGCTGTCCTTACAACTGACTCAACAGCCTAAAACCCATCCAGAGTACATTAGACTTTTTTCACAGCAAAGGCTACTGCAGAGTGGCAAAAGAGCAGGAAAGAGCTACTCCTCCTGTAAGAACCTATTTCCTCCTCATATATCCTTAGGAAGAGATGCCTCACTTCAAACCCTCTCTGGTACATGCCATCTGTGGGACAGTGCTACTTCAGAAGGAGAAGGTGCAGCAAGCAACTGAGTTACAAACCACCTTCTAGGTAGACACAAGAGAGCTGAGGATGCCAGACGTCTCCTGAATTAATACTCATTCATTGCTTGTTTTATTAGGAGGGGGATTCAGCCTTCACATTATTGACTCTCAGAATAGTAAAAGGGTCACGCCTACTTAAGTAGTGATTGATTTTTTTCCCTCCTGTTTGTATTTCATTTCCCTCCTCTATTTTTTTTACCTGTATATAATTTGTGTCTTTTCCATCTTCACTGCATTACTAGTACTCTTTTTAGAAAGAAACTTGATACAATGCATACTCAGGATGTGCTCTTTCATGGAAAATCAAGGACCAGAGCCAGGTGTCACACCATTTTAGAGCATTGCCACGTACCTGTGGGAACAGCATTTGCAAGCAGCGCAGCTAACTGAGAAAACTGTGTGCAGCCACTGGGACTTACTTGCTCTTGACTTGTCCTTTCCCATGAGCTTGGGAAGACGGTATCTAGAAATCCGCTGGCTGTTTATGGGCCTTTGTTTATTCTAGTCTTTCTTCATGAAGGGGTCCTTTTGTCAATGATATTTCTTGTGTTATGGTGGTGGTTAAGGAAGTGTGTAGGAGAACAAAGAGAAAACCTTTTTTCGGTTAGTGAGGCACATTTGCCTCTTTGTATGTTTGTTTCAATCTAATCACATGTATAAAAAAAACTTCTCTTAAAAAACTGAAAAGTGGTTTTATTTGAGGGGGGGACAGGAAGAGAGACTAATACAATAAACAGAGGGCAGAAAAGTAATTTCTGCTTATCGACACATTCTTCAGGGAAAGGACAGTCTTAGTAACAAAAAAGTAGGAGTCAAGGGATACAGATTCTGCCCCTTGTTCTAATATGGACCTCCTGCATGACTAGAAAAGTCACCCCACCTCACCTCTGAAATAACATTACTATTTATCAGTGGTGTCTACCAAAAAGAATGTGCAAAATATTTTTTTCAGTTTTTTTTGCAAATCACATTGTGACATTTGGATGGAAATGCTAGACAAGTGCAGTATTATTACTCTAATATTACCTACCTTTTGGGGAACTTACTACTGCTTAAGGTTAGGAAGGGAACGGAAACCTTGCCTTTGGTAGCTTCTGGAGGCATGATATTACTGCTGCCTCCTAACACTTTTTTCCAGCATAGAAAAAGTAGGACCATAAAGTCCCATTTATTTCACCTTCCCTTTTTTTTAAGCTTCTGTACATTTTTTTTTATTATTTCTGTAAGATATTCAGCTATTCATCACCTTTGCAGTTTACAATAGAGGTCTGCCTTAAATAAACATTTTAAAATTTCAGAATAAGTGTACCATATTCTGAATAAAAGGTTTTCATTATTATTATCATTAATATACCAGTTTTCTGTGTTGGCAACGGGAATAAGAAAGAGGACATCTGTGTAAGTGAGACAAGAGGATGGGGAAGAAAACACAACGTGAAATACAGCTAAGTGGGACTAAGAAATTTAAATCAGAGTGAACAGATTTAAACCTAACATTAAGACTCCATTTCAGGCACCCAGTCTTTGCATATATCATCATGCCCAAATATGCCTTCAAGAACACATACAGCACATCATAATAGAGATGGAAAGGCTTTACAGACTCATGAATGTTGGCCTACGGCACTTGCCACTACAGAAATTCAAGAGAATAACACATTAAAAATAATTCTCACATTCTCCTTGCAGGTTTTGTTCTGGTTATTGGATTGGTGACTTTCTACCGCATCGGACCATACACCAACCTCTCTTGGTCTTGCTATCTGAACATTGGAGCCTGTCTTTTGGCCACGCTGGCAGCTGCCATTCTCATATGGAACATCCTGCATAGGCGTGAGGACTGCATGGCACCCCGGGTCATTGTCATTAGCCGTACCCTGACTGCTCGGTTCCGCCGTGGCCTGGAAAACGACTACGTTGAGTCACCATGCTGAAAGAGTGGACTTGAAAGGGGAAAGGTCTCCAAGGAGATCTGCATTGGAGTTGTTTTCTATAAATATATGCTATAATTTAAAACTAAGGGTTGCAAGACATCACAAAGCTCACTCTTGTGGGCAGAGGCCCTCAATTATTATTTGGATGGGCTCCATCTATATACATATGTATAAAACACATAATTTTATATATATTATATTATATTCCCCTCTCCCTCTGCTGTACAGCACAGAATGTTGGATTGTCAGAATCCTGACAGAGTATCACAGCTGCATGTCAGCAGGGTCAGCTGTAGCAGACACAGAGTGTATGCAATGAGAATATAGAAAAGAGGCAACCAAACATGTTTTCTCTGTCTGCATAACAGACATTATCCTGCTCCCTAATAATAATGTAAAAAGCTATAGGAG
This sequence comes from Phoebastria nigripes, assembly GCA_035582835.1. NCBI lineage: Eukaryota > Metazoa > Chordata > Aves > Procellariiformes > Diomedeidae > Phoebastria > Phoebastria nigripes. The sequence continues at coordinate 617,213 of JAYKAV010002775.1, forward strand.
ACCAGTGACAATAGCTTTGGAGTTAACAGGCAATCTGAGAAAGCAGAAAACTCACTATAGAATTAGTGATGATTTTAATAGCTGTTTAAATTTCATGAATCTTTAGTCCTTCCATCCACCCCTCTTCAAGGAACTTCTCATTAGCTGCAACACCTGCTCCCCAGCCACAGCATAGCCCAGACAGTAAAAAGCAAAAGCAACTCTAACCGTTCTATTTGTAAAGTAAGGGAATGCAGAAGAATTAAGTTGCATTTTTTCAGACACTTCTTTTGTATCCTGAGACAAAGGTTTGGGTTTATCCTATATGTAAACAGACACGCCATTAAAAATGAAAAGGGTACGCAGCTACAACAGGCCATACATGTGTCGCTGAAAAATCTACTTCCATGTTACAGTGAGGGCAGATATCTACAGAAGAAGGTTACCTGGACTCCCTAATAATCACAGATACTATTAACTTACATTATTGGAAACGATTATTAAGAACAGATATTTCAGCCCAAATTAACTTCTTTTCTTCCCAGCTTATTTTAACATTTGCTGTGACATTTTCAGATCAGTGCTGTGTCATGGCACCCAGCTCTGCCCAGCAATGCTCAGAGGCAGGTAACACAGTGAATATTGGAGAATGTAACTGCCACTCAAGCACCCAAATTGGAGAATAAGACACATATACAGGACTTAAGCATGAGATTTAAAAAAGACCTGCCTGGTAACTTAATATGGTCATGAAATGAAAATAATTAGTACCTTTGGAATTAGGCATAATGTTTATAAGCCTGACCCTGAGAAGCACATGGGCTCACAAAAGTCACGTGCACGTAACTTTCAGGAAAAAAAACAACAGTTCAAAAACTATTATGCAGAAATACTTAGGATACAGGAACTAGAGGCAATGACAGATGTTTAAAAACTCTAAGGATGCTACTCTGAGCACAGTTACTGATAGGTTTGAAGGACCATGAGCTGTGAATGTTACAAATTCTTTAGGACTGTTGTGTTGCTCCCAGCTGAGTACACTGCTTTTCTTCTTTATCATTATTTCCACTATACTTTTCCACACTTCATTAAAATGTGATCATCAAGCTGGCTCTTGAGTTCTGTTCTGCACTCAGTTCTGATGTAATAAGAAACTCAACCCCAACTGCTGCTCTGCACCATGTTCAAAGTGAGCAACGCTCTGCAGAGACTGATGCTCTAGAACAACTGCATTGTTCTAGACTATCAGGGTAGAACAACATAAAGCTGACAAAGAGTTTCTTCTAGCAGTAGGTTTGTAAAAACCAACTAAGATTTGTATTCATTTGCCTGCATTACTTTCTGGAAAATCTTTTCTAGAAATAATATGCTATTATTAATTGCAGGGTTTTTTAAAAATAAAATATTGGAATATTTAAAAGACATATTATTTCTTCTAATATTGCAATATCCATATTATAATAATGTACATTTAAATTTAAAAATCAGCTATGTGGTCGGTAAATTCGTAATACTCAGTATTACTGTGATTATTTTAGATGTATAAATAAAGTTGTTGTGAATGTTGATTTTCTTCTAGTGATAACGTGAGATTTTTGCCATTCAGACACAGAATAAGGCTGCTTGTTGTCAATCATTTTTTCCCGTTTAGTAAAAAAAAAATCCACAGAGCTTGCAACGTCTTGTAGACAAAGAATAAGCAGAGAATACATTAAAATGTCTGTAAGATAAAGATATTTCATCCTGTTAGAAATGAAAGGGAGAATGAAATCAGAGAGGAAAAATGTAAGGAGAATTTAGGAGGATCAAAACTTCATACAAACTTTTAACAAAAATAAACTGTACCCATAAAGAAATACATACAAATACTTAACGGTACCTTTTTATCAGCTTGATGGATTTGAAGGCCTCATCCATGTCTCCAGCAGTCAGATAGAAGCTGAAGTTCAGCATGGCATCCCTGGTAGTCTTATCACAGTCTCCTAATCCAATGAAATCTCTCATGGGTCTTCTCGCAACCATCTGAGAGACCTTGATTGAGCCAGACTCTTCTTGTCCTTTCTCAGCTTCTCCCGGCTAAAATGAGAATGTTATCACTTAGGCATCAAGTAGGTTGAAACTTACTCCTTTGTACTTGTAATTAATTACATTATTTCCACTACAGTCCAAGTTTCTATTTCTGCAGGACCATGATCAATAGTGACAATAGTTGCAATGTTTCAGAACTTCCTAGAAAATGCCCCAAAATATGGAATGTCATAGAAGAGATTAGCATATCATAATGAACAATCACAGTATGTCAGTGATAGTCTGGAGATTGGTAAAATACCACAGGAGAGGCAGCCTCCTATTATTATAGTCATAATTTTTATTTTATATATATTATTATCATAATTATTATAATTATGACTGTAACAGCAACTATTATTTTAAGTCCCCAGATTTCTGGAGATTTCAGATAAACATTTCTCTAACGTTAGTCTCTTCTCAAAAATGAATCTGCTGTTCTGAAAGCTAACTATATAGACCCAATTCTTTTATTCTTGCCTTCGTGTGAAGCTTATGAATACTAAAGCTCGGATTCAAACCCTTCCCTGTACAATTGGCAGTTCTGGAGCCTCTGGAGCTTCAGTGATACTTTCACCAGTCATTGAAAGGCAGCTCAAAGCAATTTAACCATTATTCAGAAAAAGAATAAAGATAAGGTCAATCATCAATATCAAATGATCTGTCTAGAGTGTAACAAGGAAATTTTCACAAGCCAAACACAGTGGAAGATCATCTGAGTCATGAAGGACACCAAATTTCACATATACTCTACCCCAATTGTATAATTAGATGAGGTAACTAAATATTAAGGTTTACAGAAGCCAATAAAAAAATAGCATTATATTATTATATAATGAAAGTATTAGAGACAGTAAAAGACAGAAATCAAAAGTGCAAATGCGTTTGACTACAATTTGGGGAATTTCTGGAACCAGGACAAAAAAGACATTATAATTAGTAAGGAGAAACCCTGGAATGAAACCTGGTCAAAACAGACGTTGCATCAACTTGATTTGCTATATTTAAAGCAGACTCTGTTGATAGACTAAATGATGTTTCCAAAATGAATTATTATATAACAAGTAATTTAGTCACTAAGATACAGTAACCTACTGAAGGAAGAAAATGGAAACAGAAGAGAGAAAAGCAGGGAATGAAGAGGAGCAAAATAATGCAGATACTTACAGGTTTATAGACACATCCCCTCCGAAAAAACAACTAATGGCAGCAATAATCCACACAGAGTTAAAAAAAAAAAAAAAAAAAAAAAAGACGTAATATCAAAGTAAAATAGCATGAGACATGATGGGGGGAAGTGTTAAAAGAAAGATTAGAAAATACAGCAGATCACTTTTGACCTTTCAAATTAAGGGAAAAAAGGAAAGTAAAATAGAGTGCAACTCTAAAAGCTAGATCTGCACAGGAAGAGTGACAACAGTCAGTTCTTTGGAAGGGGGCTAAATTGCAAAGTACTGCTCTGAATCTAAATATATTAAGTAGAAAAACATCTAGATACATTCTCCCTGTTTAACACTGCTCCTAAACTACATGAAATTAGATTTACGTGATCACATTGGTCTGTCTTATTCAGAAGATTTAGAGGATTAGAAGTCTCATTAATATTAAGTTCCTGCAGATTTTATAAAAACAAATGCCTTGGTAGACTAAACAGACTTTGTTAAGCTCCCCCTACAAGAAGGGAGCGTGCAAATCATCATCTTAACAGGCACTAAGAAACTCAGGTCAGAGCTTAACCAGAAAACCAATCTGTAGGTAATAGGCTTCATTTCTTCCAGTATGCATGGTATTATTTACCTAAGATGCAAACAATTTTGGATTCGTATTCAAGTTTAAGAAGTTAAAGCATGCATTCCTGGTATTTGTAGCACGTAGGCATTTGGTGATAGTGCAAGATGAGTATTCTTGCTCTCTTTGGTATTCTGTGGGGATTAAACTCGATTCCAAGAAGGAAATGGGTTGCTTCTGCTGAAGCTAGTAGGAAATGCCCCTTCTTATGGCCTATGTAAAGTTGACACACCCACCCACCCTTACTTGCAATAGGCACGGTGACTACATAAACTAGAAAGAGAATTTTTTTCACATTCCTTTTCAGTTGCATTCCCTGGCAATTACTCTCTCCTATGCTCTGTGTCACATCCAGTTTGCAATACCCATGAAAAGCCAATTCAGTACAATTTCCACAATACTGCCAAGTMGACCCACATTAGAATTATCTTTATGTCATTTCTACATGTGATGCAGCAACTGCCTTTGGAGTTACCGGAGACTCAATTTGGTTAAATTTGATCCCTACGCAGTGAAAAGTCTGAACTTCTGGGAAGGGAAGGAACTGTGAAAGATTTCCTCACCTTTTTTGCAAAGTAATAATGTGGTACCTCTATGCCCAGAAGAACCTGGTAGGATGAAGGCAATGGAAAGCTGTCCTGGAGCAAAAGGCCATGCTCTTCAGTACTGAAGAATGATATAATCCAAACATCCATCTGGAAAAGGAAGCAAAGCATTGTTTTGTTTTTATGCTGCAATATCCTTCTTTCATTTTGTTTTTATTTTCCATATTCACTTGGCAGAACCTTCTCTTGAAAATAATATGACATATACATTCACACGCACACACCTGCTGGAGAGGGCAGAGCTGCACGCTTCCTCCCTATAGTAAGTAGCCAACGACTCATTGTACATTACAGACTGTGTTCCTACCGCAAAGGGACCTCCACCTCTGCCTTTCAGGAACCAACTTCACTGACCATAAAGAGGAAGTCCCTGGCCACAGATTGCTGCTCTAGAAGTCTCTCTGACAGATCTGACTCAGGTCAAAGAAATACTCCCAACTGTTTTCAACAATTTATTTTTTTAAATACTATATTATTTCTATTATAATTTCAGCAGCTCACTGACTACTTTTAGCTCCCAGGGAATATACCAGCCATTTAAAAATAGTTTCTGTAACAGCTTAAATATTGACCTGACTCAAGTCAAAGTGAAGCATTTATTTCAACTGAAGTTAATCAGACCTCTCATTTCTTAAAGGATAAGCACGCAGTTAAAAGTTCTGTTGAATAAGGGCCAAAAGGTAAGTTGCGCTCCTTTTATATCTTTTTATTTTTCAACTTTATGTAGAAGCCAAACGTTTTTACTTGGTTACATTAGGAATATTAAGTTGAAGTGTTCTTCTCTTTGCTAGAAGACCCTAGCAAGGCCTTTTGAGACATCCCTGTTCCATTCCTCCTTTCTATATTGATCTTCCCATGATTTTTCTAAGGCCGTTTCAACCAACAGAAGAAACAAAGAGCTTTCTATCTCTAATCGGAAGGGGTTTAACTAAAATCATGCACAAATCAGAAAACTTTAAATCAACATGGACATTTCAAATCAATGGAATATTTATGAAGGACAGGCAGTTCTGTACAGACAAAATGGTAAGGACCACTACAAGCACACTAGCAGGGGAAGCAGCGAAGAATTGTTGGTCTGATGAAAGAAATCTTTGATTAGATCATTTCAGATCAATAAAAATGAAATCTTTTTTCTAATATAAAAAAGACCGTAAAAGATAATTTGGGAACTACCATAAAGATGTACAATGTCTGTCCAGAAAAGCAGAAGATGGTAAGAACTGGGTGGGAAGAGTGTACTTCACTGTTCACCTTAACAGTAGGGTCCCTGTTATTCTATCAAATTAATTCGTGCTGCTAAAAGTGGACTCAAGATATAAAATCTGCATTATTTTTTTAAAAATGAGAATAAGTATCAAACCTCTAGATTACCAATTCACCCAATAATGTCACCTGAAAAACTGTAGTCCAGATACAAGCTTGCATTATGATCATTCTCAAAATTCTAGCATAGATAAAGAAATCACCTCTTTTTTCTTCATCACTGCATGCAAGCTAGGGCTAAAGCAGAAGGCTAATGTACAGTGACTGCCTGAAGCCACAGACACCAAACAGGTAGTTTCACTACTCATTTTTGTACAAGATAATGTATATTACCTACTCCAACATCCTTAATGAAGGACCAATGATTTATTACTTGGACAGGGAGAACTCCATGTAAAGCAAGGTAAAACAAACAAACAAAAAAACCATACTGTGCTCTCAGTCTGGTTTTTCTTCTGGTCTGGAGATTGTAGGCCTGTTTCAAGAATTGCTTCACATACAAAAAGTCTTGGTTCACTCTGGTCCCAGAAATGGCAAGCAGGGATGTGACTGTGCAGCTCTGGATACTCCACAACAGACCTACCAAAAGACAAGAAAAAAATGTAGAAAGTGAGACAAAATAATTCCAGCCCATTCACTGCATGAATGTAAATAAAGGACTAACCAAGGGATAATTTTCAGATTATGATCAGTTATCTATACCAGCACCTCTGCATTGTAACATTAACCATATACATCTTCCTACCTCCTAACACTTTATACATGGCAATGCCACTTTTAGTTTGTTCTGTATACATTAACCATGACTATAGGACATAAAGCATTTCAGTAGAAAAAAAAGCTGGTACTGCCACAAATACAAATAGGCACCCAAAATCTGCCTCCACTGAGATTACATGTCCTACAGAAATACTTGAACATCTTTCAAATGATCTACCTTAGCGACTGCTACCCGTGTAGGTACTGTAACATGGGGACTACCTCAGCTCTGCCTTCTTGTGGGTTTTACAACCTGCCCCAAGGTGCTTATTGCCAGCACTGCTAGAAATGCCCAGCCAGGTTAAAGACAGCTTGAGTATACTGATGTGCATTTAGATAAGACATACAGAGAGAGTTTCTAGTACATACACCTCACGTTCAAATCCAGCTAAGCAGCAGTCATAAGAGATCAAAACTAGACTGTGATTAAACTGATGGGGGGAAGAAATTAGTTCATATTCTCAGGCAACAGATCTCTCTACTGAGAGTGCAGCAAAGAGACCTGGGCATGCAGCGTGATCGATGCTTTGAACTGCTGAACTTCTCAGTGCTGAGGGAAACTCCAGAGTAGAAGCTGAACCTGACCTGCAGCTGGGGGACTTCAGTCTCTAGATATGCTACAGTTCATTCCCTTCCTCAGTACTGTGCTTGAACTTTATACCGTGTATGAAGAATTCCAAGGCACTGTGAAATAGCACATTAAGCACAAGGACAACCCCTGCAGCCTTAGGAAAGCCACTCTCTGGCAGCAGTTTAAATAAGAAACATTTTACTGCCTCCTTTGGGCATTTAAATACTACTTCAGTGCCGGCCATGTTAAGACTCTAGACATACAGAATCAGACTATTTTAGCAATGGCTTAGGATTCTTCTGAAAAAATACAGAATATAAATAGGTGTCAAATCTTAAAACAGAGAGAAACCAAAGACATCATTAAAATATTTTTCTCATTTGCTGTCACCACTGAAGGGTGGACTTTGTGGGGAGGATTGGAGTAGGGCTGGAAAGCAAATTAAGGGAGAGATTCAAAGGGATGCAGAAATACAGTGTCCTATCCATGCCACTGAATTAAAAATAAATTACTTGCAAACTGAAAAACAGTATTAGTGTAAAAAAAATTGGGAGTGTTTAGATTCTGCCTCAGGAGGAGAGAAGGGGAAGAAGTGTAGATTATTATTGTTTTCTGGTGAGTTTACGCATTCCAATTTCAAGGTACTCTAAACTGAAGCACAGATAAATGGATTATTCACGCCGACACCTTCTAGCATTTAAACATCAGTGAAACAGTATTACTAGTTTGTGGTGGCCTCTGTTGGGCTACACAAGATACTACACTTGAAAACAACTTTCTCACTACTCATTATTACATTGTTTGCATAACTGACCAAGACATAAGGCCCCAAATTTGCACTGTCCTCAGTTTTTGATGAGCTGGGTAGTTTCTTCTGTTTTTCAGTGATAAGGAGAGTAAATCCTTTTTTGCTTGTAATATCTATAGCAGATAGTTGCTAAAAAAGCAAACAACCTTCTATTCTAACGCTGTTTTTTCTTAAGAAAAATACAGTCAGAAAAACTATTGTAAAACCAGATGGGAATTTGTATCCTAACATTCCACCATACTTCCATGAGAATTCCTAGTTCACTGCATTTTGCTGCCTTGCTACTAGGATTTGTGATGTATTCGCCACAGAACAGCTTGTATGAAAACAAAGCTGTCAGTTCTAAATAGACATCTCATGAGTATTTATCCATACAAAAACATCCTGTATCGGACTTAAAAATTAACTTTTTCCTAGGAGGAGCTTCAGAATGTCCTCTTTTTGTGTAAAGAGGAGTAAAAGTAATGTAAAAGTTAACATGTAAAAGTTTCCTGTAAACTCTTCATGGAAGAGTAGCTTTCCAAGATTTTCCAAGATTTTTCTGTATTTTAAGATCGGGATCCTGATTCCAGTCATATAATACCCCTCCAACTTCCAATCACCCTCCTCTCAGAGACCTCTTGAGCCAGATATGGCTCCCACATATCTAATAACTCTCACTGCATTTCTATTCTATGAATTTGTCCAATACCTCCATGAACCCTTCCTTCATCATCTATAACTTCCTTTAGCAAGGAGTTCCTTAGCTCAGCTGCATGTTGTCTGAAGAATTGCCGCCTCCTGCTTATTTTGAGCTTGCTTTCCGATACCTTCGTTTGACACTCCCTAGTTCATGTATTGGAAGAGACAGGGATGCAGGCTGGTTGACATACAATGCACCAGTTTAAATTAATTCTTCAGAAATAAAATAATTAAATTCATACAAGCTCCTACACAAAGACAGAGGAATGCCAGTACCAAGGTGTTGCTTGTCTTCATAGGGCAGATTCCCATCTTAAATCCACAAGTAATACTTCTCGAAATAAAAGCTTCTTACTTGTCAATGCCTTGTCCAGAAGAAAGCTTCTCTCTACCATTTCCCTGTTCAGCCTTGAAATCAAAGAGTGTAACTTTGTCCATTTCAACATCATAGAAACAGATCTTGGAATCAATGTTCCCATCCACCTACAAGAAGGGAAAACAAAGGTTGCTGAAGCATGCAGCCAAAAAGAAAAAAAGGTAAAGTAGAGATGGTATGTTTATCTCATCTGATTCATGCTCTCAGTTTTGTTTACTGGTAATCACACAAGAACATTCTCTGGAAGAAATATCAGAAAATTTCTTGCTGTTTTTCTATTCTAGCAAGTTAGCCTTTGATTTCTTTGAAACGCTACAAAGTAGCTTTTGTAACTGAAATATCACTTCCTTTTCTGGGTTGTTCTCACCACAGGTACAAAACCTTAACATACCTTAATTTTAGTGTTTAGTTACATGCTTGGACATGACATTTCAAGACCCAATACACTGCATGGAACATGTAGGTTTATTTCTGAGAAACGAATCTTGTGTCTTCAGTAATCTTCTTGAACTGCACCAGTCTATTAACTGATGGTCAGGYCCTAGGGCGGTAAGTGAAGAGCTTTGCCTCACCTTGCTAACAAGGATGCTGACTTTATTGCCATTAGCATTGCACTTGACAGATGCAATGCCTCCAAGGCCAGGAAACAGCTCAGAGAAATTCTTGCTATTGCAGTGCACTTTTGCCTCTCTGTGGAAAGGAATAAACTTAAATCATATGGCGGCAAGCAACTGGCAATACGCATCAGCCAAAACATTTTTCAAATTATGGGTAAGACTTTTAAAAACAAACTATTTCTACCTTATGACACCACTGCCCCAGACTCCAGCTTCCTCTCCAGAGAATTGCTGTGACCTGCCTTTCTTTCAGGAAGAAGTTAATGAGACACTCTTTCCTCAATGAATCAGCAAGAATAAACTTCAATGCTCCTACAGGATTCCCAAAACTGGGCTAATGCAGCAAGACTATCCTACCAGAATTTTGAATTTAGAGGTCTGTTTTTCCTACATAAGTAAGTTGAACAGTACCATGAATGTTGAATACAGCCCATCACATAAAAGTTCTGTGTATGGAAAATGCACCGTGGAGCAGAAGTAAAGAAACCTCATGGCGGGGGTGGTATTTATATCATCTTACTGGTCACTTTCCCTCTGTACATAAGTTCCAAAAGACTGTATCATTCACATACTTAACACCCATCCTTCCTCCTCCCACCCCACTACTTTTATTATCTCAAAAGAATCTTACTGCCGGTATAGATACAAACCCAGCAATCATTCAGCAACAAAGAGGACAAATCTCATGAATCAAAAGAATGCGACAGAAAGAAGTGACAGTAATTTAGACCCACAATATGATCCCATGAAAAAAAATCTTTGATTCCGTAAAAATAACATTCTTGGGTTACATGTTTAGACCTCTCATTTATTCTAAGCCAACTATGCTTGCTTTGAAATTAAAAAGCGCTATACTGTCATCATTTGAGAAGGGGTATTTTCATGACTAGCCACAAAAATTTAACATAGCATGCAGGAGTTGAGCTACCTTTTCTCCACTATCAAACATCATAATCCAATATTTGTGCTAGTTACAACCTGCCCAAATCCAATAACCTTCAAACTGTGTCCCATGCGGAATTTGTGCCATCTCAACACAGGTAACGAGTTTCCAAGTGGGTAACTAACTAGGCTTTAGCATTCCTCTGGTGACAGTATGTAAAGAAGAACAGAATCCATTTCACTCTTGAGGTTTTTCAGGTTTTCAAAATTACACTTGTCATTAGCAGATAAATTTTTGAACTGAAAGTCATGTCAGGCACATATCTTTTTCATGCCACAGCTGTTTGTCAGCATGGGAACACACAGTAAAGTTTGAACAAAGTCAAGTAAACTTCTCTCTTAACCTAAACAGGAGGAAGAACAGAGTGTCCACAATTCTAGGTTCACTTCCTCCATGGATTCACTGAATCAAATTTGTTGATTTATGAGGAGACATGAGACCTAGCATTTTTTTTTCTTTATTTCAACTCTTCTGAGATTAGGGTCTTGGTCAAGTTATCAGCAGATACATGTGACATCCTTTTCTTGATCCTCCATAAATTCTCCACCCACTTTCAAATACACACAAATATCCCTCCAATATCCTCTTTTAAAAATTATTATTGTTATTGTTACTCATCCTGTGATTTGTCTAATAATTCTGTGGCTCTTCCCTTGCTTTACGGACAGGCCATCAGTTCACATAGTCTGCATGTATTGTCTCAAGATTCAAAGTGGCTATCACTTTTCATCAGATCAAAACTAACTAAAAAAGATTCCCCCCHCMCACACACAAAATATACACTCAATTATAAACAGATGTTTTTAAAAGGCTTATTAATACCTGCGAGAGAGATCAAAGATTTTGAAGTGAGCCAAATCAGTTCCCACAGCCAGGAAATTTCCGCAGACATCCAAGAGGCACGGATTCCCCTCTGCTTCAGAGAACACCAGCAGCTGTTTAACTGTGCCCTGAGAAGAAACGTGTAACACCAGGTTTGTGTGTTTAGAGTCTAACTAGAAGGGACTTATTTTGTCACCAAGTTAAGTAACTAACTGCTGAACTTCTGTGTTAGACAAATCACTACCAGCAAAATGAGAGAAACTACACACACAAACACGGTCTCTACAAATGCAATCTGTGTTTCAGGCTGAGAACTGGATGTATAGCCTCCAAAAAAGTCAAAATTTAGACGTATCCTTCTGGAACAATTTCCTCTTCAATAATACAACTTTTTCCAACTAAGAGGAATACAGAAATACAGGTCCCTGAAGGTCCTTTAATATACAGCTGCAAAAATAAATATATGAATTAAATCAGTCCTTATTGTGATAAATCCCACCCATTCTTGAATACAATATTTATTTCTTAAATAAAATTATGTATCATAGAACTCTGATAATTAGATTTCTCTTTTTGGTTCTCACAGACTAGCAGAGGCTGCAAAGGTTAAGCAAAAGATTTTGCAGGAACACAAAGAATGTGCAGGGGGTATTTTTCATTATCTTATAAGAATATTCAGTATGTTCGTTTTCCTGTCAGTAATATACATATACATATTCAACCTGCATGCAATTTTGATCTTCTTAAGTCTGGCCCTTACAGAATTCTGTTTTGTTTTATAAATACTTATTAGTTACAGTGTAGTAGTGTTTAAAGTGACAGACTTTTTAAAGAACACAAAATGTCAAAGATCTTTCTGCTGAAATACTCAAAATATTTTTTCTATGACAAAGGTAGAGTTAATAGATTTACAGAACATCCAATTAACTTTAAGCTGTAACACCAATCTTTGAAAACAATAAGGGATATTTGTTGCTTCATGGTTTCATCAGCCCTTACCTGCCAAGTGCGGACCTGGACCCGATACGGCTCAACTGTGTACAGATTTTCTCCATGCACGGACAGAACTGGAGAGTCACAAAGAAAAGAGCCTGGAACAATCACAATAAAGCCATCATTACAATGAACAGGTTTTTAAAAAAGAAAAAAAAAGGAATTTTGACTTAAAGCATTCAATTTCCACTATCTTGCACCAAATCCATTTTTCAATCCATCAGTCTCTACTGATTCCCAAATTCCTTGGTGTTGCAGCTTTCTTCCATTCTGCCACTACAACCAAAAGCTGGGACTCCTACTGAAAGCAGGAGTTTTGTACACTCTGCCCATGAAAACAAGTGGGAGAGGAAGGGGAGGAAAGAGTTGATATGGGGAATGAAAGAAAGAAAAAGAAAAAGCAATGTGAGGTTCCGTTAAGAGAATTCACTCCTTCCTTCATTGAACTACAATTGAAGAATGATAAAGGAATCTCTGTCAGAAAAGAAGAGTGGCTCTTAAGTAATTTCATGAGTGTTGTAGACTGTTGGGACCTTGGTGGTAATAACACATTGATTCAGCCTGGGAAAGTTATAAAATAAATGAGTAAATATAGACAAGATAAGCCACTTCTCAGAAAACACTTGATGGTTCTTAAAAGATGAAGCCTAAACTCTCAAGATTGTGGATGGGATTGATGGAATTCTGCATAACCTGTTTCTCAAGGCAGAAATATTTAGGGAGAATTAATCACAGAAAAAACTAATTTACTTGACTTAGCTGTATATACAGCAATTTATGGAACAGATTTTCCTGACAGCTGGGACTAAAACCCACTCCTTCCCAGTTCCCATGTAAGTGCTATGTAACCTTGATTACGCTTTCTCCCACGCAAAATAGAAAAGCCTTCAATAGCCTCATCATGACCTATCTGTAGAAGGCAACAGGAGCTATGGCTACAAAAGTAGGAAAAAAATTCTGTTCTTGATCAACTGTTGGAATGATTTACTTAAAAGATAAAAAATGCAGCCTTATCCTCCTATCATGTTTTGTGCAAGGCCCTATATGATATGCTAGCTCTGAGGATACCTTTCAAGTCTAGGTGTGACAGTCAGGTATACATCTAATCTGTGGGAAACAGCAACAAGATGCTTGGTTTTGTCAAGGCCACTCACACACCTGGATGCCTTAGGAACTCTATGAATGAAGCACGTTTAGTATTTAGGTACTTCCAGGACTGGGTTGTAGCTGAACAGAGGTTAAGAGGATATATATTTTAATTTTATGCCTACAGATGCACATCACCTTCGGTTTTACCTCTGTTGCCACACTGCTACTCATGTACAGGAATACTAACATATTCTGAGGTTCAACCCACACATTATATCCCAGCATATTTAGTGAATAAAGCACAGATGTAGGAGTTGGCATTTGAGTTCTGGTTTTGTTGATGATTTTATACCCTAATCTTTCTATTCTGCAAAATGGGAATAGGAAGTCTAATTAGTGTTAATAATATTTTGCACTTATGATTACAGTCCATCAGCTATCACAAATGAAGAAAACATATAACTTTGGAGGAAGAAAACCATTGCAACTCTGATCAGTGTTCTAAGTCCTACCTGCACTTCTGAAGGTATCTCCTGAGCACTCAAAGACGGTAACTTGCTTCCCATTCCAGAATACTACAGCATCCTAAACCAATCAAAAAAGCAAAAGAATATATATATTCAGTTTCTTTTGGAATCAGGAATTCATGCAATAACACAGAAAGACCTTCCATACAACAGCCACCATTCACTAGTTCCTCTGTATATTGAGTTGGAAGGCGTTTGGTAACCAAAAAGTTCTCTGGTCAGCACCCAGAGAATTACTGAGTCACTGTGCTATCTGAAAATCAGCTCCACCACAGCAACATTGCTACCGTCATACCAATACTCCCATTACACAATAAATTGACTATCAAAGAACGGTTATATTAAAGACTTGGAAAGTTTGGTCTCCACACACCTAACTAGGTAAACAGTCAAGCAAATAAATGAAAAACACCAATTAACCTTAGTAGCGAAGACTCCATTAACATTCATATCAACACGAAGACTGTGTGTGGTTCCTGTGCTGAAGAAGGTCACATTAAACAGGTTGGGAGACACCTGTACAAYGGCCACTTGCTGATGAAAATGAGATGACATGGCCTGCTCACTGAGGATCACCACAGAGCTGATGTTGTTCACTGCCAGCAGGTTTTTTCGGGAGCCCCACTGCACACAATGGGAAGAGCACAACACACAATTTCATCTAAGACCTTGAACAGTCACAGCAATGTCCCAAGACAGATGACAAGGGGTAGGATAGGATAAACATTTTTATACATATACGAAGTCCTACTATCTAAACACAACTATAGTCAATGACTAGGAATTATTACAGATTAAAACTATTATGCTTGTTACCCAGCTACTCAGACTCCCTTAGTATAAGGGAGGAGCTGTTTTTTAAATTAAAACCACTTTTCTTTCCTAAGATATTATTGCACCACCTTACATTTACTACTGCAAGAGAGCATCACATATTTAAAAGGCTTAATAATGCTGCGATCTGTAAAAGCAAGTTGCGTGCATAGTTTCTTTTTTGATTACCATATTCTTTTCTGCAGTTTTAATAGCCCTTTCAGTCAAAGTAGTTCAAATTCCCTAGCAAAGAGTGCTAAATCAGATGGATAAACAAAGGGGTCCAAAAGTACACTTCTCCCCTTATAGAATCATAGAATAGTTTGGGTTGGAAAGGACCTTTAAAGGTCATCTAGTCCAACCCTCCTGCCGTGGGCAGGGACATCTTCAACTAGATCAGGTTACTCAGAGCCCCGTCCAACCTGACCTTGAACGTTTCCAGGGATGGGGCATCTACCACCTCTCTGGGCAACCTGTTCCAGTGTTTCACCACCCTCACTGTAAAAAATGTCTTCCTTATATCTAGTCTAAATCTACCATCTTTTACTTTAAAACCATTCCCCCTTGTCCTGTCGCAACAGGCCCTGCTAAAAAGTTTGTCCCCATCTTTCTTATAAGCCCCCTTTAAGTACTGAWAGGCTGCAATAAGGTCTCCCCGGAGCCTTCTCTTCTCCAGGCTGAACAACCACAACTCTCTCAGCCTTTCTTCATAGGAGAGGTGTTCCATCCCTCTGATCATTTTTGTGGCCCTCCTCTGGACCCACTCCAACAGGGTATTGATACCAGGGGTTGTCCCAACCCAGGTGCAGGACCTTGCACTTGGCCTTGTTGAACCTCATGACGTTCACATGGGCCCATGTCTCGAGCTTGTCCAGGTCCCCCTGGATGGCATCCCATCCCTCAGGCATGTCAACCGCACCACTCAGCTTGGTGTCATCTGCAAACTTGCTGAGGGTGCACTYGATCCMACTGTCCATGTCATTGATGAAGATATTAAACAGGACTGTTCCCAGTCCAGTACAGACCCCTGAGGGACACAACTTGTCACCAATCTCCATCCAGACACTGAGCCATTGACCACTACCCTCTGGATGCCACCATCCAACCAATTCCTCATCCACCAAACAGTCCATCCATCAAACCCRTATCTCTCCAATTTAGAGAGAAGGATGTTGTGGGGGACCGTGTCAAAGGCCTTACAGAGGTCCAGATAGATGACATCCATAGCTCTTCCCTTGTCCACTGATGTAGTCACTCCATCACAGAAGGCTACTAGGTTGGTCAGGCAAGACTTGCCCTTGGTGAAGCCATGCTGGCTGTCTCAAATCACCTCCCTGTCCTCCATGTGCCTTARCATAGCTTCCAGGAGGATCTGTTCCATGATCTTCCCAGGCACAGAGGTGAGGCTGACAGGTCGGTAGTTCTCAGGGTCCTCCTTTCTACCCTTTTTAAAAATGGGTGCAATGTTTCCCTTTTTCCAAGTCACCAGGGACTTAACCTGACTACCATGACTTTTCAAATATCATGGAGAGTGGCTTGGCAGCTACATCAGCCAGTTCCCTCAGCACTCTGGGATGCATCTCATCAGGTCCCA
>JAYKAV010002775.1:633755-652946 GCA_035582835.1 Phoebastria nigripes
TTCTTTGCATCCCTTGCCAAGTTCAGCTTCAGCTGCGCCTTGGCCTTCCTGACCCCATCCCTACACATCCGGGCAACGTCCCTATACTCTTCCCAGGATACTTGACCCTGCTTCCACTGCCTGTGCATTCCCTTCTTGCCCTTTAGTTTGTCCAGCAGGTCTCGAGTCATCCATGCTGGTTTCTTGCCTTCCTTTCCTGATTTCTTGCACCTGGGGATTTAGAGTTCTTGCACTCTATGGAAAGTGCCCTTAAAGATCTGCCAGCTCTGTTCTGCTCCCTTGTCCCTGAGGGCAGTTTCCCAGGGGGTCCTATTGACTAACTCCTTGCACAGCTGGAAGTTTGCTTTCCTAAAATTTAGGGTCCTGACTCTACTCTTCACCTGACCCATATCCTTCAGGACTGCGAACTCCACCAGTGCATGATCACTGCAGCCCAGGCTGCCTCCAGTCTTGACGTCACCGATTAGCTCACTTGCACTGGTGACCATCAGGTCCAGTAATGCATCCCCTCTGGTAGGGCTGTCTATACCTGGCTTAAGAAGTTATCCTCAATGCTCTCTAGGAGTCTCCTGGAGTGCCTACAGCTCACCGTACTACTTTTCCAGCAGATGTTGGCGTGGTTGAAGTCCCCCAGCAGGATGAGAGCCTGTGAGCGCAATGCCTCCTGTAGCTGGAGTACGAAGGCTTCGTCAATAGGCTCCCCTTGATCGGGCGGCCTGTAGTAGACACCAATCACAAGGTTCCCTTTGTTGCCTCAGTCTCTAATTCTTACCCATAAGCTTTCAACCTGCTCATGGCTATTCTTCAGAGACAGCTCTTCACAATCTATCCATTTCTTGAAGTAGAGGGCAACTGCTCCACATGTCCTTCCTCGCCTGTCCCTTCTGAACAGCCTGTAGCCATCGATAGCCACATTCCAGTCATGGGATTCATCCCACCAAGTTTCAGTAATGGCAACTAGGTCGTAGCTTTCTAGGAGCACGGTGACTTCCAACACCCTTCTCCTGGAAGAATCTCCATGTTCCAGCTAACTCTTTTTCAGTGACTTCTATGAAGGTTATCTTTCCCTCCTTTTAGGAGTGAAAAATAGCACCTACACAGAGCAATTCTAAAACTGAAAATACCTTACAAAATTCAACGGGAGAAAGATAAGATCTGTTTCCAAGATGGCTTGCAAAGTCATAGTTTCTAACATGCAGCTCATGAATTCTATTATTAAAGAGAAAGTAATACTCCCATTTTCATTCTTTCTTTCTATATTCACAGTTAAACAAGCGTGTCTGACATTATTTATGTTTATTCCTACCAAAGGATGATTCTTGTCAGAAAGCATTGTGGCAACCAGCTGACTACATGTGAACTCTTYGCACATACCATGTTAGCCAGAAGCGATCCAAACTCCAGTCCGGAAGCTATAAGTATGCGAGGGGGTGCATGGGTGCTACTCCTGAGCTACTACACACCATCGATAATGCTCCTTGATAAGCACAGTCCATAGTTCACTGCACAGCTTCAGCGTAGCAGCTCCCTCAGGGCTGGGCCAGGGAACAGGCAGAAGGGTTTGGGGTTCGTTTTTTGTGTGGGGGGTTTTTTTTTAATCTACCAGAGACCATTCATACAGACATACTTTCATGGGCTAGATAAATTATAAAGTTTCTCGGAGCTGCAGAAAATCCCTTTGAAGTCCAAGAACTTCTCTGTCTTTGCACAACTGATAAGCTCTATAAACTCTAGGGATATGCCAAGTCTCTAAGGTCTCTGCTTCCCTCAAAGTTATTTGGAGTTTTGTATTAATTTCCTGACATACTGATATTTCTGTGGCTATACCTTTCCAACAACACTGATTTAAATAGTTGTGTTTGGAAATAATTTCATTTTATTCAAGAACATGATCTAAGAAATAAAGCTATTTTGCACGGTTTGTTTGGGGTTTTCTTTTTAATGGTGCTTAGTTACAATTAACTAGATACTATGCTGCGCAACAGATGAGCTAGAGTGCTTTTCCCAACTACTTCTCTTTTGAAGCCACCATATCAGGTTGAAAAAAGATGAGGTTGGCAAGGAGTCAAATGAAGTTATTGCTGCCCTTTGACCTCAGCATSGTATAAGGCTTTCTATTCTGAGTTTTTCATGGTAATATAGGAAAAGGACTTTATAGGAATTACCAAAAGATTCCACATGTAACAATTTTCGAAATATTTTACAATATATTTTTTGGAATGCAGGGATTACAATAAACAATAATATAGAGTTTCCATAATTAAAGACAGCTTTATAACATGAGATAAAAATGCAGTGATTGTTGACAATTGTTTGGCAATGCTTTTGTTTACGCTAACAAACATTGGGAACAAGGTGCTATTTCTGGACAGCACTCCATATCCTGTTATCTGGAAAATGCTTGAATGGTCAAGCTGACATAAACACCTATATCTCTTCCCTTCCCTCAACTTATTAGCAGATGTATGATATACTAATGGCACACGCTATTTCCTATATCCTGGACCTTTTGTTACTGAAGCATCTTAACAAAAGACTTGGGTTCTCCACTTTAATAGTACTTATATTTTAATTTTGTAAGTAGGACTCTGATACAGACCCTCACTATATGCCAACCCAGAGCAAGCAAATGCCATTGCTTTTTAAATACTTTCCATTCTTATGTGAAAACAGAATAAAACATAAAATTACTATCTCTTGAAAGGCACCAGATATATTTGTTTGATTTTCATTCCTTCCGAAAAATAATGGGTATTGTTCTCACATATTAAGCACAGCAACAGAATAATCTAAGTTATAACAGAAACTCTAAAAAACCTGGAAAAAACTTAATAATAGGGTATACAAACAAATAAAATAAAAAATGCTGGAGAACCTAAAAGCACAAGCTTTGCCTTTTAGCAGAATGGTGGTGGTCAAAAAAGCTAACTGTTTGTTGATGTAAAACTTTTTTAATTTAAATTTACAATTGTAACACTCAGCATTTCTCTTTTGCATATATCAAAATGCTAAAAAGTATAGAGTGACTGTTTAAGCTTACTGTGACAAATGAAAATATTTCAAATAAATAAAAATGCTGCACCCTGACACTTAACAGACAATGGGTTAAAAAATAAATATTATAATGCTATGTATTGTTATAACATTCAGCATTAAMAATATTGTAAATAGCAGTAGAAATGTTTTAAAGCACTGTTTTTGCAAATTTGTTAGAGAAAACTTATCATCCACATCTAGTCTGACACACATAAAAATATTATCTAGCAAACAAGAAACATTTTCTGACAAAAAAGCAGCAGAAAACATCATTTTGTGTGTAAAAATAAAGCATTCCCTTCTAGATGGCACATCTTCTCACCAAAGAATATTTGGTTGTAAATACATCTTTTTATTTTTGCAACTACGAGTAAGAGCAAACTTTATGTTGAGGAAGTGACTAAAAAGAAGAAAATTATCTACAAATAAAATCATGCATTTAGTCAGATTTTCTTGCTTGCTATTTTAATAAATTTATGTAAATYTGACATTTCTGACAATCTATCTTTTCCAGAAAATAATTTGAGAGTGCTGAATCCAAAGGGTTTGTCAGTGAGACATATAATGGAGAGATGTTTGGATTTAAGGATGCCACGACTGCTAATTCTCCCAGGGAGAGAGATGTATTTGCATTTAAGTGTGTTATCCTGCTGAGCATTTCAACCCTGCCTGTAACAGAATAGCTACAAACAGGTAATATTTCTGCCCATTTCAATTTTAAAAGTTACTTGATCCTGATGGTTTTTCCTCCTTCTGAAGGAGACCAGCCTCTACTGGTGCACATATCTGTATGATAGCGATCATATTCATCTGTTTCACAAAGATGATCTATTCATCTAATGTTTGTGAAGTCCTACTAACATGCACGAAGACTCTTTCCTGTCTTACCTTTATCTGAGTGACATTTCCTTCAAGTTCTGTAGGTGCCTGGAGCTTCCACTTCTCCTTGCCCTCCAAAGCCCGTATGCTCTGATCGGATCCTGCTGCTTTCCTCCACATAGCTATTCTCCCTTTGTTAGTACCAGCTGCTAAGAGACCTGCCATTCACAAACCTTTTAGGCATTTCATATCTTAAACTTCAGAAAAACAAACTCACATTATAGAAAGTAGTAGGCAGCCTAGCTCCGGTTCTAAGGTACTGAGAAGCCGCCTTCTAGCAGCATCCATTTCTTTGCCTTCCTGCAAACCAGCATCCTAGTCCTGAACTGGAGAAACTTTCTGAAGAAACAGTGGAAGAAGTTTCACATGGCAAGGCCCATTTTCTAAGGTACCATATAAAGTTATCTTTTAAATGTGTCAGACAATGATTTCATTTTAGCCATTTATTTTTGAATAGCTGGTTTTATAGTCACCATGGGCAAGTCACCATTGAAAACCATTCTAGCAGACACTAGCTATGCCTACACTGGCAAACAAGGTGATGCATAGGAGTAGCTCTGTAGAAAACATGAGTTTTAAGGACCTGACGTCCACGCTATACATGTTTGGTAAGTTCTACTTTGCATTAGCTCTAGTGTGGGCTTGTAGACTGAACGTCCATAACATGCTGGAGTGCATTAGGTGTACTCCAGGAGTACTTGTACCAGTTCAGTGTCATCAAAGGGAATCCAGCTTGTGTGCTGGGAGACAACTCCACACTGACACAAAGTGTGGTGAGTATCAAATGATCTTGTTGTACCTTCAAAAGCACACTCCTGATCTGAAYTAAAATGCTTCTACATCACATGCTGTTAGTGAAACCCTGAGTAACAAGACAAACATACTGAAATGACTACAGGGCACTGAAGGCTGAGGTTTGACAGGGCTTAGGATGCAGAGATCACAGCTGCCATGTTTTTTCTCACCTTTAGCACTGCAGTAAGAAACACAGTTAATACATTCTCCTCCCTCAAAGCCAAATTGCACATCTGGAGAGAGCACATAGTTCTCATCTCGGTCCAAATCCCAGAACCTAAGGTACACAAAACAAGAGTGTTAACAATGCTCTTCCTTCCAGGTGTCTTGCTAAACACAGTCAATAGGATACTGTACATGGCATTAATTTGCTATTTCCATAATGCCCAGATCATTCAATTTTTAAAATTAAATTGCCAGCAGCTGCCTCTGGAATGTGAATTTCTTAACAATCTCCTTCCTTTTCCTTTGACTTTTTAATCTGCATGTGATATTCTCCTATGAAGAAGGGAGTCAGAAGCAAACCCAGCTTTAAGAAGAAAAGAAAGAGAGAGCAAAGAAAGAGAAAAAGGGAGGTCTAGTTGCAATTTTCCTCCTCCCTACTTATGTTTCCCTCCTCTATTTTAAGAACATTCCTTGGTTAATCAGTAATCCTTTGGATTCCAGATTTATTTTCTAGAACTAAACATTGTCATTGAACATATTCCTTCTTGATACTTGGTCTTTATCACATTCTCACAAAATTAACAGATGATTTTGTCTGATAGTAGCAGATAGAGGATCAAGAAAGTGAACTATTGATGTTAATGGAACACCCACACCCCAAAAAAAAGTTAGAGGAAACAGGTAGAACAAGTCATAATAAAGACAGGAGAAAAAAGATTTAATACTTTTTTTAAAAAGATGCAAAAAGATAAAAACTACAGAACATGGTAACATAGCAGCACGGCAAAGTAACATACTTAGTTTAAAGAATTAGGGATAGAAGTAACCGAAATACTTGTCTTATATTACAGTAACAGAGAAACATCCTGAAAAGCAAGCACTTTTTTCCCCTGTTGCTGATGCTATGACTATCCTAAGAATCAGACAATAACAATGGAAAGAASAGCAAAGTGGCTTTTTCATGTGAAAAAAACAAATGGATATATTTTCAGAAGAAATCAATAACAGCACTCAAGAAATGAACAGATTTGGGTAGTACTGCCTGACAAAATAAAATAACTAGAGAGAAAGAAAAATATATAGAATTAGTTTTTGTCCTCAAGGAAACAGCTTTTTCATTTCATTTCTCTATTTATTTTGAGAAACAAAATTAGAAAATATCTGGAGTTTTTTCATTATTGGTAAAAAAAAAAAAACAGTTCAGTAAAATATTCAGTGCATTGCAGACCATAAACCTTTTAGCTGGCACTTCTCTCATGGGCAGCCAGAACAGCTTTAAAACAGGGTTCTTACCTGATGACCGTCTCGCCTAGTGCTGTAACAACAAGGCTATGGTCTATCAAAATGATGTCTGCAGAATGACCTATCTTCCCACTCAACTTCACCTGTTAACCGTAAGTAAATAAATAAATTTACAGAAGGTAGGAGGAACACACTGAAAGACAGTAAGCATCTGAATTACCTAGTTTGACTAAAAAGTTAGAATGTAAGAATAACTAGACCTGTCTGTCAGTTCAGATGGACCAATAGTTTCTCTCAGGCAGTGATCACTGCTAAATGCATCAAGTATATGATGTATAAATTTAACAAAAGAAACCTTGTAGTGGCTTAATTAAGTAGGTAAGGAGCAGGTTTTTTTCTCTTGTACTAGATCTCTCTTAGAACCTGATAAACATTGCTTTAAAATGTGAAATACCAAATCTTACTGCTAGTCAAAAATAAGTAACGATTAATAAGTGGACACTCCTGTAATACACAAGTGCCCAGTCCTTTTCGATCTTAGAGAAAAARAAAAAAAAAAAAATCTTAGGAAGGTGAAGGTTTGGGTTCCATCCCCCCAAGCAATATTCTCCAACAGTACAGTATTTTATTTGAGCCAACGTGATTATAAGTCCTGGATGAGGTCAGTTTGGTTTTTGTCCCTATACAATAATTTCTGGGTCACTACGTTATTATTTGAGATTCTGTGACTTGTGGGTTGTTATTTTTTAAAAGCTTCCTAGCCTTTGCATCTGTGAAGAACATTTTCACCATTTCAGATTTGCAGACAAAGACAATATCACCAAGAGGAGGTACTGCTCCTACTTATCCGAAAGACAAGACAGCTCTGAGCGACTGATGATAATAAAACCGAGGATGCAGATTATCAACTATTTACCCACAAGACATTTTAACAAATATTTGATTATACTGGAATTTTCAATTCTTCTCTAATTCACTAAGACAAGGTAAATGAAGTGTAAAAGGATTAACATAGGGTCAAAATGAAAGAAACTAACAAAAACCAGGAAGGCAAGATGAAAACCATCTTTCCAAGTTCAATGACACATCACTCTATTCCACTTCTAAATGAACATATATTTGCTCATCAAGGTATTATCTGAGAAACAAAAATGAGAGCTGATTCATTTGTAAGCCAAAAAGTGATAATCAAAAACCCCTAACAAATTCTTATAAAGATTAAACAATGCAACTTTACCCTGTAGTCTGACTCTTACCTTTATGAGCTCTTCTGCCTCTCCCTCAAGAGTAATTGCATGCAAGGACAACTGCAGGTTCTCTGTTATTACAACTAAAATATCTCTTTCCTCCACGAACAGAAGCTTTTGGACCAGACTGTCTGTGGACAATACATGCCTTGTCTTTCCTTTCTCACTCACATAATGCACAGAACCTGTAGTACACATAAACAAGGTATGGTTTTTAGTTAACAGTTTTTAGCTACAAAAATCAAAGTTGCTGCTTTCTACCTTAATAAAATATTCCTCAAGTGCTGGAAAGGTAAAAACAATCACAATTCTTTTGTCTTCCAGCTTGTCTCAGGATACAGACTACGATAGTTGACCAGAGCAATAAAACAAAACTTATTCCCCAGAGGGGAATCACTTAAACACCATCATTTAAATAATTCTAAACTAAAAGTAAAATTTCTGCACATGCATGCATGAATGATGGCTTCTGAAATCTTCAGTATTAATAATAATTTGTGAAAGAAGAACGGCAGCTAAGAATTGATACAATTTACAGCAGCATCTAGATTATGGAAAACTGTGGAGATGAAGTTCCTCATTGTCTAGAAACACTCCACCACTCACACTAAATACAGCTTTTCTGCATTAATTTCACAAGCAAACGGGATAGTGTCTTTCTAAGAACACTGACAACATAGTGTGTGTCTTGGCAACTACAGCACATATCAACATTTTAAAAGCCATTATCATTTGGTTAAATTGTAATACTGTATAAATCATGCACAGGTCTACCCAGTGAAAAACCCTAGAATTAGTACAGCAGTTTGCAAATGGTATTACAGAAATCACCCAAGCAAATGAAGTCATCGAAATCTGACAGATCTCGTGCCACGCACACATAAATAATTCCTTAGCAAATCATGGTATCATGTAAACGTGGCATTTCAAACCAGYGCAGATCAAAAAACCCTATGAAATTAAATAATATTTTACCCCAAAAGCTGAAGTAGAAGACACAAATGTGTAAGAATGAATGCTAAGGAYCCATGCTAAAATGTTGTACCCAAGAGGCAAGATGATGTATCTAATTTAAAAGAATGTTTTAATTTTCAAAACTCTTGCAAATATATTATCACCCTCTACATTCCAACTATATAAAAAAAATTCAAACTCCTCTCCCACCTCCTCCCACACTGCTTTATTTTCTCCCTGAAATAAAACACTGAACAGATAACTTCATTCATCTCTCTTGTTAAATCACAGAATGGTTTGGGTTGGAAGGGACCTTCAAAGATCATCTAGTCCAACCCCCTTGCCATGTACAGGGACATCTTTCACTAGATCAGGCTGCTCAAAGCCCCACCCAACCTGACCTTGAACACTTCCAGGGATGGGGGATCCACAACTTCTGTGGGTAACCCAGTGTCTCACCACCCTCATAGTAAAGACTTTGTTCCTTTCTAGATCTACCCTCTGCCAGTTTAAAACCATTACCCTTGTCCTATCAGTACGGGYCTGGTAAGAAGTCTCTCTCCATCTTTCTTATAAGCCCCCTTTAGGTATTGAAAGGCYRCAAGAAGGTCTCCCTGAAGCCTTCTCTTCTCCAGGCTGAACAACCCCAACTCTCTCAGCCTGTCCTCATGGGAGAGGTTCTTCCAGCCCTTGGATCATTTTCATGGTCCTCCTCTGGACCCGCTCCAACAGGTCTATGTCTKTCTTGTGCTGAGGGCTCCAGAGCTGGACGCGCTACTGCAGCAGGGGGTCTCACCAGAGCAGAGCAGAGGGGCAGAATCCCCTCCCTCGACCTGCTGGCCACGCTGCTTTTGATGCAGCCCAGGATACGGTTGGCCTTCTGGGCTGCGAGCGCATGTTGCCGGCTCATGTCCGGCTTTTCATCCACCAGTACCCCCAAGTCCTTCTCGGCAGGACTGCTCTCAATGCCTTCATCCCCCAGCCTGTRTTGATATGGGGGATTGTTGGCATAGTTCTCCAATGTAGCATTGTCTATCACACAGATACCTGTTTATTGTAGTAATACTTTGCAGTAATCGATCATCTACTGAATCGCAGTTTTATGGGATCTTTTACAAGAAATGGACAGTCCCTTGATTTTATTTGCCATCTGAAATTGTTTCATAAGTTATATTAACCTTCTGTACTTGGATATTACCATACAAAGTATCAGGTATTGCACAGATAACACTACCCACTATTTTGAAGCCACTTAGGTGGTTAGGGAGAGGGTTATAGCTTTCTGAGTAACTTTAAGAAGGTTTTCACACTGTATCACACAAGAGACTAATCTCGAAAGTTAACAAATCTGAGCTAATTAAGTATAACAAATAACTCTGAGATTAAGAAGACAAAAAGCAGCAGAAAGTGTATGCTGTTTAGGAAACACAAAGGGGACCAGAAGAGGATTATTACTCATGACCTAAAACGTCTGCAGTGAAGACAAACAAGGGTGCATTCAGGAAAAATATCAGGATGACTTCCACTACTCAGGTTATGTCCCAATACCTGTGTCAGTCATCTCAAATGCTCAGTAATGAAGATGATTCTTTGTGCTCACGGAAAGTGTTGCAAAGCAACCTCCGAAAATTGTTATCTGTTCAGGTATCCTCTCTTCAGATAAGCATCTCATGTAACATTATAACCTGAATTGCATCTATTGTTTTACTGCAATGATCAGTGTTTTGGAAGCATCAAAAAATATCTAGACTAATAAATACTTGAAACTTGGGAGGTTTCTTCATTTTGTTTTGGGCTTTTTTGAGGAGCTTAATTGTTTATTTAGTTTTGCTTTAAAAGATACTCTATTGTCTTTAGTCAAATCTCTTTTGAGATATTTAAAAACATGCAATAAGAATGTTGAGGTTTTTTAATTCATTTTTATTAAACAAGTTTGGGCTGAGAATCCATACTTTAGAGGAAATTTACAGGTCACATTTAAACCCTACAAAAACATTAACTGATTCTGAAGTTATGACAGATCACTAACTAGATTAAGAACTGGGTCCAAAATACATATGCCCAAATCAACCTAGGCCATGAGACTGCTCAAAAGAAACAGCCGGTGTCATTTGACTGAAATTTGAAAAGTTTGAACAAGTTGTGAAGGACAGCCACTTGCAGGATAGGGAGCCTGTCCCTAGATGGAGCTGTGTACCACCACAACAGTTGCTTTGAAAGTGAGGATGTAACGGCACAGCTACTCAAAGATTCTCTCCTTGTACGTTTAAGAAGTGCCCTTTTCCATTTAAATGGTTCATATCTAGTAAAGAGGCTTGTAACTTACAAATCAAATGAAGGTACAGCCCACTGTTCTGCAAAACAAACATACAGCTGGACAATGCCACTCCTGCAATCATACGGAAGCTATACTGGTGTAAATGACGGGTCTCATTCTTGATAATGTAAACACTGAATCAAACTGTAATTGAGCTGCAGAACTAGCATAACTTACATGTTTTTTGGAGTAGTTAACACTTGAATCGAGAGGATTACATACTCGAATCACCTACCAGAAACATACTCATTACAATACTTGTCACACACCTTCTGGTTCCTGTTCAGAGAGTCAACAGGTTAGAGAGACAGAAGGCATCATGAGAACAAATGGGGTAGGAAGAAAATGAGCTGGGAGCAAACTAGTGCCCAGAACAGTAAAAGGGAGAGGAGAAGACAAATAGCAGGGAAGAAACGATATTAGGAAGAAAACTAACAAAACAGATGTTCAGACTTTTTTGCTTCCTTAGACTGAAGCCTCATTTCAAAGCATGAGAGAAAAAGTAAATTAATAATTTATTTTAAAAGGTATGTTCTAGCAGCATTTGCCTATTTCTAGAAAAAAAACACAACACATGCATTATTTTGAAGCCTTGCACAAAATGCCAACAACTTCTAATTTTATTTACACTTAGGTATTAGAGATCACTTTCCCTACACTCACTTCTTCAGGAACCTGACTAATCCAATACCTATGGTGTCCTTCTGGAGATGACTCACCCTGAAGATGCTAAGATTTTAATAATTTTATTCATTTCTTCTTACCAAACATTCTTCAAATCCTATGAATACTCCATCCTGTTGGATATACGAATATGATGGATATATGGATATACTCTAGATGTTGGACATATGAAAACAGGACTATCGTGCACTGAGCTATTTTGAAGCATTAAGGAGACAAATTTCCAGCAGACTGGAAAAGTGGTTTTGCTCTTACCATCTGTCAAAGTGATAAAGAAGGACAGTCCTTCCTGGAGTCCCATTTTCAGAGGTGCTCCCGTTCCAGCTTTTCTCCAGTTAAACATATCCAAGGCCTTCTCATCACCACCCACAGCTGCTTTTGCGAGCTGTACAAAGTCCCTGCAGACAGAGATACTTAATTTCCAATTCCTTACATGACAGAGTACTTTCCATCTCAAAGAATGGATGAGTAGTTAATAAAACATATTGTAAAGAGAGAATAAAGACATTTCATATACTGATTGGAAAAAGGACAAACTCAAAAAAGATACAAAGTAAAATGTTAATACTAGTTTTCATTTGCATTGTTTCACCTTTTTTTCCATAAGCATTATTATTTTTACAGAGATGTGAAACAGAAGTGGCCCAGACAAGGAAAATACTTTTTTTTTTTTTTTTTTGCTACAGCTGTTTCCTATTTCTTGCTTGGAGAGGAAAGAAACAATAATGTTTAAGAACTGACATTTAATTTAATTATTCTTGCCAATAATTTCATGGATAATTTTGTTTTCAGTGTGCCTTCTGCTTTTCACAATCAGCAACATTGCTCATTAGAAGAACTAAAGGAAGAAGAGTCAACAGCAACAGAGAGAAAGGAACGGACAAAAGGAAGAAGATCTGTTGCTGCATACAGGATACAAATAGCCAGCTACTAGAGTGGGAGAAGAACTTGGAAATAAAGGACAATTAGGGGAAGAACTTTTTTTTTTAAATTATATTTAAAGAAAGTTTGTCTGTGAGTAGGACTTTCTTTCTGTGGAACAAGAGAAAGACCTGGTCTACCAGTGCTCTGACGGCGCACAATACTTACTCGCCAGGAGGGGGTGGTCGAAACACACAGTGAGACAGACATTTTCCATACTCTTGTTTCAGCAGGGCAGGACCCTGCACTCTGCCTCGCTGGTCCATTCTCCACAGAACCAAAACACCATGCTACAAAAAGACAACAGTTAATTCATTACACTTTGCACACAGATGAGAATCCAGACTCCAGCTACTCAGTGCACAGAAAAATAAGTATTTTATTGACAGAGCAACACCTTTCCTTTCATTTAGTTGACACATACAATTACTCCCACTTAAAACTAAGCCACAAGGAATAAAAACTATCTTTAACATTATATTATTTGCTAATTAAAATCAAGTTATCTAAAAAAGCTTGTTGGTCATAACCATTCTTAGTAAAATGACACTGCCAGGGCAATTAAATGGAACAGCCTTGGTTTTCCTCTGCAAGTAGCATATGCAAATATTTGTTTAGGTAACTCCCTTTCCACTTTTTTCTTGCCAATCATTCCCAATCATTCTTAACAACGCAAAGCTTTAGCTTCTTGTTATAAAGGCTGTTTGCCTTATAAATAGGCATTCATTATAGAAAGCACCTAGATCCTTAGGATTCTTTTGTGTGACCAAAACCTGGAAGTCATCCATGTTATTTGTTACTTAAAACACAAATTAAGAGCTTCTGATTTTCACAGCATCCTATTCCAACTTTAAGAAAGTTATTTTCAAACAACTTTCTTGCAACTCAGGGTTTATGATGACTGAATGTTCTCAGCTGAGCACTCTCAGTTATGAAGTCCCAGTGAAGATCAAACAGAAACCAAAGCAGGGCCCAAATATTTATCTTCTTTCTAAGGGTATTCCTCTAATATGAGCAGAGTATGATCCTGGCAGCACTCACCTAATGGAAGTTACCTGAATATAAACCTTAATGGGAAACATTTTTAAAATAAACTTAAAAGCTATTGGAAGAGACRTAGGAAATGAAGCATACCTATGCTGCACATCAGACCATGGTACAATGACACTGAGTGTGCAACACAAGGGATGAGCAGGCCCACCCAGTGCARTACCAGGCAGAAACACCATCTTGGAGCTAGCCAGAGGATGCTGAACCAGCTGCGTGCTCAGCCTAACAAGCCTGGGCTCTTAGCAAGGCTGATTAGCTCAAGCTGGCCACTACACACACAGCTGCAGGATTTTAAGGACCCACATTTCATTGACCAGGGAGTACCTTGAACTGTGCTCAGCTGTGTGTTTCAATGTCTGCAGAGGGTAGCACAGCTATTTTGCAATAATGAAATTTTCTGACTTCTAATGTGCTGCTGTTCCATCTGTTGAGGTTGGTCTTTCCAACTACTGCAACTGAAACTACGTGAAACTGAAGACTGTTCATGTCACCACATGCATAGGCTTTGTTTTGTCATGTTAAGGTATTTCCTTGGAAACACTGCTTATTCTACTTTGATTAATACTCTCATCACAGGAGCAGTTAGGATGAGTCTATAAAATTGTTAAATTTGCCTATAAGAACAGCTATATCTGTTTTAAGATTACTTCATTACTGTGATGACACCAAATAAATCAATTTGAAAAAAGTTTGTTCATAAATGTAGGGTTAATGTAAGCTGTAGGTACATTAACGTATTATCTCCATATAAATAAGGCCTCAGTTACACTGTGCGTCACCTTCTTTTGTCTGGGCAGCATTTTCTCTTTTCTAATAAAGAAGAGGATAAATTCATTTTTGACTCAATTTTGAATTTCTGCATTTCTGTCAAATGCAGCAACAGAATTTTACAAACAATGACTTAAAATTGTATTTTCCTCTGACTCATATAGGTAAGAATTCTCAAAGAGCAGAACTGAAATTCTTGGACAAGCTCAAGTTTATATCACGGAAAATATAAAAAACCCCACCTTTTTTTTTTTTTTTTTCCATTTCCTGACTCAAGAACTGGCAAAACCAGAATCTTCTATGAATACTTAATCCTGAATACTAAATATTCAATAGCTAGTTTCTCATTTCGCTATATAAAAGGGCAACCAGCTCATCAAGAAATAAAGACTGTCACATTTCAAGTATTTCCACAACATATTTTCCATACAATAAGTTTGACTCATTTTTAGAGTACTAATAAAAACGGAACAAGAGAGATTAGCATGGTTTTTTTGTACTTAAGTGAGAATTGCTATGCACTCACTACGGATGAATATGTTGTAGCTGGAATTTGTTTCTTGACATCTGGGCTTTATTCCTGAATCTGCCACAAAATTCGTGCATAGACAGGATTGTCATCAAATTGTCTATGCCTCAATTACCCCATCCATTAAATAGCCTTAAACCTKAATCTACTGCTCAGCACATACATGAGATTAGATACACTTTTATTTAAAGATAAATTGATAAAACAGCAACGAGTACTGTAGAAAAAGTTAAAACACTGAGATTTGATTTTACTCCCTAACAGTTTTATCTCCCCCACAACTATCCCTTCCCCTAACAATCCATTCCATAATCCCTTCCCATCACAGGGCTTGCAACACTGTGTTCCACATCAAACACACATTTGGCATTTCAACTACTCACCCTGTCACCAGACACAAGGCGGGTACCATTTGTACTCCAGTTTAGGACTGTAATTTTGGCATTATGATTTGGTGGTACAGCGTGGTGCTCCTTGTCTTGTTTGTTAAGTATCACAACTTCTCCCGTCTCCCAGCCTGCTGCAAGAATCGGTCTGGAAGGGTGCCAGGAAAGTGATGTGACCTGAAAGCTTCTCTCAACATGTGCATCGGACACACGTTCTCCCTGCAAATGAAAATAAACTGAAACTCAGTACAAGGATGCAGCTAAACCTTCAGATTCGCTTCTCAGTCAACAAGATATTTTTCTGTCATAAAGGACTGGCATGTAATAGAGCTTGCTGCAAGAGATATGAAGTGGCTACACAAATTCTCTTTACAGCTATTTCACATGCATAAAAATGTGCTACAACATGCAGTACCTCCACTTGAAAATTGCTAACGAAAACATGGCAGTGTTAAGTGACTGCCTCGCTCTGCTTTTCCAGGCTATTCTTCCCTCACAGCATATACGAGCAGCTCTCACTGAATATCAAGCTTTTACTCCTGTATGAAGGATAAGAAGGCTTCGAGCACGTTTCAAGGTAAAAAACCAACTTTTGAAAAAGAAGCACCTCACCGAGGACACAGAATAAACTAGTGCTTAAACAGCTCTTAAAAGTAGACACTCCTTTGTGGGTGGTTTGCAATAATTCAGGCAAATATTTCAGGCAAATCATTTAACCTCTCTATGTATTTATTTTTCCATTTGTAAAATTTGGATGACAATTTTTCATAATGCGCTTTGGAAAGTATACATTTCATAGGCTACTCATATTAACAGACTTAAACGTTTCCAGTACRTCTGCTGCTAGATAGCTTGTAGTACCATTTCCCTAAATAGCACACTTTTTTCCTGAAAATTATGCAAACCAAAGTCCTACGCAAGCCTCTTGTGTAAAGTTTAGAGTATGCAAAGGAAATATCTGTCTACAGGCAGAAACCATACCAGGAAACAATGTACTCAAATGGAACAAGCTGAGTCTAGCAAATCAGCTCAGTCTCAAGGTGGAGGAATGATTTTTTTTAATTTACATTTCTTAGTACATTTTATTCACTTAGAGTTTAAAAAAAAAAAAAAAGGCAGCAGCATGTGTCCATTTTACTTTTAAGCCTGAAATTCTCATACTATGAGAAGTAAAAAGTGAATCGGTAACCATCACAAACAAGACTGAAAGGCTGCAAAAATTGAATTTCAATGGAAAGATCAATTTAATTTATGAAGACCTTTTTATAAAATACATGTAATCAGTAGCTGATGAATCTGATATGCCCTAGATAGCATGGGACATGGATAGTAATTAAAATCCAGAGAGAGGGATTCAAGGAGCCTAAGTAAGGCTGCAAATACGTATTTAAAAAAAGTGAAGTTTCAAACCAGCAAAATGGTATCAAGCCCAAAAGCAAAGTTGCTGATTATTCACCTGTTCCAGGTAGATATCCACACAGCCTCCAGATGCTGTGCTGATGGAAGCAACTGCCAGGAGTGGATGAAGTGGGTGCCATGCTATATGAGATGGGGAGGCAACTGAATCGGGAGCTTCTGTTCGATGATCCACATACACAGCCATAACAACAGAAGCTGTCACAGACTGCAAACCTGCACAAGGAAAACAAACATTTCTAACAGGTATGCTTAAGTATATAATATATATATACTATATATATGCTCTATTATATATAATATATATATATAAAAACAAGTATGCTTAAAAAAATGGGGAAAAAATAAAGCTACAGCATCATCTTGCTAAAATGCACTACACAGACATGAAAAAGGTCATAGTGGTGTTTTTAAAAAATACGGAGGAATACTGAGCCTTGTAGTCCATAGATTCATAGTGCACATAGGCTAGTACCAATCTCTCACCAGTGGCTTGTGCTGGCTTATTTCAGAGGACTCTGAAATAACTCAGAATTTACCAGAAAGCTACTTCCAGTACTTCATATCCAAAGATGTCAATTAATGTACAGACAGAGGGATTTTATGTTGTAAAGTCTCATATCTGGGCTTTCAAAGTAAGTTTTAACAGTTGTCACCACTTTGGAGCTTGTACTGTTGAAGTTATGCAAGATTAGTTTAACTCATACTATCTGTTATCTACATTTGAATGAAAATACTCAATAAGTGCTGATGTTCCAAGAAAAAGAACCTGAAAGCAATGCTCTTTTCAGAGTTCTGTGTCAGAAATGGAGGAAGTCACTAATAATCTTTAATATCTTATATACAGAGATGGTCTTTGGGATTTGTGTTGTGTGATCTTACTGGCTTGGTTTCAAAAGAAAAACAGCTGGAGAAAAACACCTCAAGAATTATTAGCAAATAATGCCAAGACCTGGTGAAAAAACCAAACCAAACCAAAAAAAAAAACCAAACAACTGTGAAAGGTTTAAAAGACTCCCTTCACATTTCAGGGGAAGAGACTTTTTCTTCTGCGCAGCTAAACCATGAGTTAAGAACCTGCAGGCACACACACGCACAGCAGTTAGATTTGCCTAAGCCACCAATTGGACACCGATGCAGGATGTAAAATGGACATAAACAGACTCTTGTTTTAAAGTCTCTTTACTTCAAATATTCTGCCAGTGCTTAAAATAAATATTTTGCTTTAAGAAGGCTATCTTCCCCCCCMAAAAAAAAGAAAAATGAAACCAGATTCAGCACCTTTGATTAGACAGGTTAGAAAGGTGGGTAACATTTTTAAATAAGCTGGTAGTTCTATATCTTGCCTCCGATATTACAAAGAACAACATGAACTACCAGACATCAAAACAGAAATAAGTGTAGTTAGCCTAATAACAAGCAATTTGATCTTTCAACAAGATCCATTCACCTTTATCTTCACACCCCTTCAAAATCCTCTGCGTTCCCATAGCGGCATGTGGGTCTAGTTTTATTGCCACACAAAAAAACCCCAACAAACCATTGAAATAAAAATTTGAGTGGTTTTCATCTTTATTTCATGGTTTTTTAATAGTTTTCTTAAATCTCCAGTTTTGTTCCAAAATACTGTACCCATTCTACCACTTTCGTTCTTACTTCATCTGTTTCATTTTACTCTAACGGCTGAAGAATTTAGTCCATATTTGAATATAAGCTTTATATGGGCTCAAACTTCGAACTAATAGAGAAATTAACTTCAGATTCAAATAAAAATTTGAGATGCCTAAATGAAAAAAACCCACATTTGGTATGAAATAATGGTTTTATCACACAAAACCACACAGCTGTAATGCCTTTTCTAGAGCCACTTTTTTCTGCTGTTAAGTGTTCCTTGCATCTGTAGTCATAAATATTACTTATTATTATTCAGTTATTTCAGTACCCTTCAGAGAGGGAAGAAAATAAGTTTGTCAAGCTTACAAACTGCATCTCTTGATCAACTCACTAATGGGTACATCAAGCCACGTTGTCTGCTTTGCTACAGGTGACTGTCAGGTTGTTCCAATTAGCATAGCTATAGCTAAATATCCCTTTCGGCATTAATAGGCAACAAAAACAATTTTTCAATCAATACTGTATATATTTTAAAAGGCAGACTAGCACTTACTAAAACAAGATTCAGTGATATTGTCATGTAAATTATGGACAATCCCTAATATAAAATACTTTTCACCATCTCAATAACTATACAAAATTGTGCAGGAGACTGCTATATGCAAATAAATATTTTGCTTATATAAGTGGATTACTCAGTGGTGTAAAAATCACTAAACCAACATTAATTTGCTTGTTGTAATCTTGGGAATTCGTTATTCACATGTTTACTGTTGCTTCAAGCTCATGTACTTACACTCTGTAGCTTTGACAGATAGTTCTTCAAAAAAGAAAATAAATGAAAACTGAGTAGCACTACTTCTACAAATGATTGTAGCACTGCACGTTCTATTTTTTCAAGGTCTAAAAGACAAGAATTTCTGAAAAAGTTAACCACTTTGAGGACTGGAATAGAACATGACCAAGTCCAGATATCTGATCTCAGTAATCAGATTAGATATACATGATGGACACTTTTGAAAAAACCTACAAGCACTTCATAAAAACTGTAAGAGTTCACAGGATCACAGAATGGTTTGGGTTGGAAGGGACCTTTAAAGATCATCTACCTCCAACCCGCTGCATGGGCAGGGACATCTTTCACTAGATCAGGTTGATCAAAGCCCCATCCAATGTGACCTTGAAAAC
>JAYKAV010002775.1:655876-763124 GCA_035582835.1 Phoebastria nigripes
CGGCAGCGTGCCCAGGTGGCCAAGAAGGCCAACGGCATCCTGGCCTGCATCAGAAATAGTGTGGCCACCAGGAGTAGGGAGGCGATTGTGCCTCTGTACTCGGCACTGGTGAGGCCCCACCTCGAATACTGTGTTCGGTTTTGGGCCCCTCGCTACAAGAAGAACATTGAGGTGCTGGAGCGTGTCCAGAGAAGGGCAATGAAGCTGGTGAAGGGTCTGGAGAGCAAGTCTTATGAGGAGCGGCTGAGGGAACTGGGGTTGTTTAGCCTGGAGGAGGCTGAGGGGAGACCTTATYGCGCTCTACAACTACCTGAAAGGAGGTTGGAGTGAGGTGGGTGTTGGTCTCTTCTCCCAAGTAACAAGCAATAGGACGAGAGGAAATGGCCTCAAGTTGCACCAGGGGAGGTTTGGATTGGACATTAGGAAAAAATTCTTTACTGAAAGAGTGGTTAAACATTGGAACAGGCTGTCCAGGGAAGTGGTTGAGTCACCATCCCTGGAGGTATTTAAAAGACATGTAGATGAGGCGCTTAGGGACATGGTTTAGTGGGCATGTTGGTGTTGGGTTGACRGTTGGACTCGACGATCTTAGAGGTCTTTTCCAACCTTTATGATTCTATGATTCTATGATTCTCCAGGCTGAACAACCCCAACTCTCTCAGCCTTTCTTCATGGGAGAGGTTCTTCCAGCCCCCTGATCATTTTTGTGGCCCTCCTCTGGACCCGCTCCAACAGGTCCGTGTCTTTCTTGTGCTGAGGGCTCCAGAGCTGGACGCACTACTGCAGCAGGGGGTCTCACCAGAGCAGAGTAGAGGGGCAGAATCCCCTCCCTCAACCTGCTGGCCACGCTGCTTTTGATGCAGCCCAGGATACGGTTGGCCACCTGGGCTGCGAGTGCACATTGCCGGCTCATGTCCAGCTTTTCATCCACCAGTACCCCCAAGTTCTTCTCCACAGGGCTGCTCTCAATCCCTTCATCCCCCAGTCTGTACTGATACTGGGGGTTGCCCCGACCYAGGTGCAGGACCTTGCACTTGGCCTTGTTGAACCTCATGAGGTTCACACAGGCGAACATTAGACACAACATTAATGTCTGCCCACAGAAAAGAGTTGAGAGAGGTTCAAGGTCATTCTCTGCCCTTGTTCTTAACTGGCCAGA
This sequence comes from Phoebastria nigripes, assembly GCA_035582835.1. NCBI lineage: Eukaryota > Metazoa > Chordata > Aves > Procellariiformes > Diomedeidae > Phoebastria > Phoebastria nigripes. The sequence goes on from JAYKAV010002775.1 coordinate 657,036, forward strand.
AACAAGCCAGGTCTAGTCCAGACATCATACACCCATACTAACRTGGCCCTGTGCTCGGGATATCAGGTCCTTTGGGGAAATCAAGCTTTATTTCAGGGTTTATCAGCTCACAGGTCATACACCACCAATACAGGGACCAAAGCAGATTGATAACTGGCCATCATCTCAGAGCACGGGCAAAGGACTGTGTTTGTCTGCACCCACCAACATAGACATGCATAAGATTTCATAAGGAGTCAGTAATTTTATGAGTAGGGGCAGACTATCCTTTGATATGGGGTGATTTTACTCCAGACAAACCTCTCAATTCATTACTTACAAGTTGACAGAGTATTAAAATAAATTACAAACCAAATAGCTTTTATTTGTTTGGTTTGAATTTTCTGGGATTTAGGTACGTAACCTCAAGATTTCTATTGCTACAAATGACAGCAGTGAGCCAGAATACATGCACATATTTCAAAAGACAATCATCTACATTCAGGAAAAAAAAAAAATTTAATTATGCTATTCTGTCTTTGGTGACAGTTCTTAAAAAGCTATTTTTATGCTCTGTATGACAACATTGTCAGCACATTCAGCATCTAAGGGAGGCTGATCACGGTTAGGTTTGCTGTTCTTGTGGAAATACTACTGGCCACAAGCTTACCAGAAAACCCATCACCAAGCATATTCATAAAATGAGTTTTCTGTATGCATTGCCGTGATGTTTCCCTGACAAGACCTGACAGCTACCTATGCAAAAACATAGTTTTTTGTTATAATCCCTACCTATAAGAAATGCTAGCTTTTTAAATTTTAAAATGTTTAAAATAGCTAGCCCCAGAAAAAAATTAGAACACAAAATTGAGTTATGCCACAAAAAGATGGCTAACGACTAAATACTATTTCCTCTAACTAGTAAAACACAGAGAGTAAAAATCTGATTAGATCCTGAACCCGCACCGAGGGAGATGGAGTGAGAGAACACGCACAGGGACGAGCCCAGCCTGCTTCTCCAGCAATTCTTCTCCCCGCGGGACAGCGCCTCGCGTGGGCCGAAACCGGCGTGGGTCGCCTCGGCCGAGCTGTGACCGTCATTCGCCAGCACAAAACAACAGCCGGCTTCGTGAACCCCCACGGCCCGCGAGGAGCGGCTGCTCCCGGCTCCCAGCTCGGGCGCGGTAAACACGCGGGTCTCGCCCGCCACGCCCGCGCTCCGTGGGCGCGCCGGCAGACCCGTCCGCTCCCGCCGCCCGCCCGAGCTCGGGAAGCCGGCAGGCAGCGGCCCGGCCGCCCCGGAGCCTCAGGCTGACCGCGACCGACCCCGCTGCCGCAGGCCGGGCCCAGACCGACCGAGAAGAAGCCGGCCAAGCCGCCGCGGGCTCCCGCCGCCTTCGTTCGGGCCGACCCCAGCGGGCCAGCGCCCGCCGCCCGCTCTTACCTGCCGGCGGCGGCCCCGGCGCTGAAGGCCGCACTCGCTCCRAGATGCTTTGCGTTACCCCTGACAACGCGGAGAGCCCCCAGCACGGAAACTCCCGACTTGGCGCCGAAGAGCCACGGAAACAGCCGAAGCGGTGCGCCGGCACACCGGAGAGAGACGGAAAGCGCCGAGCGCAGCGGGAGCCGGGCGCGCTCGGCCGCGGTGCCCCGCCGCCCCCCGCCGGCGGGTCGGGGCCGGCGCTGAGCGTCCCGCGGGGAGCGGGGCGGCGCGGCCTGCTCTCCTCCCGGAGCGAGCGGCAACCGCTCCGGGCCGGCTCTCCTTCGCCTCCCGGACGGCGCCTGGGAGCGGTGGTCGGAGGGGCTGGACGCGCCGCTGCCCTGCGCGGGGCCGGGGGACCGGCCGGGCACCAGCCCGCCGGCCATCGCCCCGAAGGAGGGCTGCCCTGCCCCGGGCTGCGCGGCAGGCCCAGCGCCCCGTCCCACCACCCTGCCTCCGGGCAGGGAGACCAGCCAGCACCTCCGGGCACGCAACCACCCCCACACTCGGGACACCCACGCTCGGGGCTGCGGCTGGCGAGACCCCGAATCCTAACAGGCAGCTTTCAAGCCTCAGCAGCCGTCTTCAGGATTTGGTGAATTAAGCCGGGAGGAACTTCTTCTAACACAGCCCCCCGGCTTCCTGGGAATCCAGATGCAATGATGAACACTTCAGGTCCCTGAACACGCATTAAACACCCACTGCAACAGAGCCTGATCCAACTGAAACTTGGTGAAATACCAACACATATCATAACCGTATGTGATTTACAGAGCCCAGAGCTCACTAGCTCTTCCAGAGCTTTTGTGGGAAAAGTGATTTGGCAACTTTTTAAGCTAGCAGCCAAGTTTTTCTAGTAACATCTAAGTGAAGATAGCCMCAGAACACCCTCCTGCCGCTGCCCTGGGTGCAGCAGGTACAGCCCAGGTCGGGGACAGCCCAGCTCCATCTCCAGTCCTCATCAGCGCTGGGCCTGCCTTCAGCCTTTACAGCCAGGTTCACCCAGCGCGTTCGAAAGACCCAATCTTCATACTGCTGTCAACTCCAGAGTCATTTGTAATTCCTCTGAAGTCACAACACTTCCACACAAACAGATTAAAAGCAGCCACACCTCCAGTACATCTGTGACCAACAGTTCCTGCGCGTGCTAACTTATGTTGACTCTGGCCACATGTAACACGTTGTGTAATTTATGTGGTGTTTCACACCGTTTCCCCTTTCCAAGTAGACAGCAGTTGGGACCCTTCTGACAAAAAAAAGGTCAGTTTTGTTAGCAAGTAGGAAAGAGTACTAGGTGGGAGGCAGGCTGCATGAAAATGTGCTGTGTCTCTTCCAGAACTTAAATACAGGCTTCAGGTAGGGAGGCAAAACACTGGCTTTAGACCTCCTTGCTACAAGCTCAGCAACCCCCTCTAGAACAAATTGTTTTCTGAGCAGCAGAACTTAAAGTCCTGTTTCCTGCAGCTTTTTATTTCATGCTTTAATTATCTTCTCCCTTACAAGGCATCAGCTCTAATAAAGTCACTTAAGGCATCTCTTCTTGGTGGATTCTTGGACACGTAATAACACCATTAGCTCAGGTGCCACTCCCAAAGTCGAGTTAGTAATTCATTTCTTGGCTTTGCCCAGCTGACTATTTTCACTCTTTGTGCCCATAGTATTTTTGAGACCATCAGACTTGAAGTTGAGTATTTGAGCAGACCATGTGTGCAGATGCTTTGTTTTTTCAGACAACCAGGCTAATGAGGAAACTATTGCAACTACACAGTACAATAAAGTCAGAAATACATGGCCTGTCGGAGCCTCAAGCAATGGTCTAGTCTATCATCCCTTTCTGGGCTGGAATAAAAATCATCTAAAAAAACCCCACCGACTGTCTCTGCTCAAGTGACCATTTTTACAGCTTTCATAATTGCCTGGTTCAATGTTACACAAAATTTCGCCCAATAACTAAATTACATATCCCTACTTGTGCAGGCTTAGCTGGAAATTAAAGTTCCCTGCCCTCCAATATTCAACAGAGAAGCCTTGCTATAGAGGATTTATATCCTAAATAGACAAATGAAACAGGGCATCCTAGGATCCCAAGATCTTCACTCCCGAGTACTGCGCTCATAAAAGATGCTTAACAGCTCTGAGTCCCTAAAGTCCCAGGACAGGCAAAGAACAAGCTGCAGGAGTGTAGTCGCACACAGCGCATTTCATCCCTTCCTCTAAGGGCTTGACCTCCGATGCTGAGAAAAAAAAAAGTTGCATGATTAGGTGTTTCCTATTTAGTAAGCCATAAAGGATTAACAATAGAAGTCTGACCTTTGGTTTAAATCCTCTTACCTGAATGGGAAAGAACTACTTTAGTTACACAAAGATCATCCATTATCATTTGCCAGATTAAACAACTTAAGAGCCTTTCAAGAACAACTGAATTATGAATGAAATGTAGTAGCTTCTAAGTAACCTAAAAGGAAAATACAGGACAACATCCACTATATTGGTGGCTTTTACATCTAAGATCTTTGGAAAAGTATTTTCCTGTTATAATTAGTGTAATGATCATGCACAGTAGATGCAAAATTAAAAACACCTCAACATAAAACAGAAGTATTAACTTTGTCCTTCTGCTGGACAGTTCTGCATTGCTTGCTCTATTTCTACTAAGCATGCAATTTGTTATTCATACCTTAAAATACACAGCACGTGCAACAAATCCAAACTGATGTTCTTGCCTAGACTAGAAAACCATGGCAACAAATGCTGAAAGATTATTTGCATTTTGTATCTGTGTAGGTCTGCCAAAGCATGATCATGGACCCTCCCTACTGTTAAAAAAGAACGAATGAAAGTTCAAGTGTCTTTTGACATCTCAACCTACCCCCTGCCTCTCAGCTCTTGTCCAACTCCTTTTTATTCAGCCTTTCTTTCACAAACATTTACACACATGAACAATTTCACACCTTAACAGTCCACTTGAGGCAATGGGGCTATTCAAGCATATAAAGTTATTTACATACAGAGAGAATGGAAACCTTCAACCCTGAGCTCCTTGGGGGGCTGAACATACCTTTGTCTCTCTTTGCAAAGCACCATGGAAATATATGGCACTGTAGATGCAGAATGCATCATTTCCTGTCAGTATCGTTAGATTTGGTTGTGGTCAAATCCAATGGCAAAAATAAGCCATATGATCTTGTGCTACATTATAAAAAAACTGCAAAATACTCTCTCTACAAAAAAACTAATTAAGATGTAGATTTAAATGCAAAACTCTACAGTGGAGACAAGACCAAGACCATTACACAATTTGGCTCTTTTTTGTTTACAAATTGCATTTATAGCAATACACTTGGTTACATACAGCTATGCTTTACAGCGTATTTATAGGAGATGACACAGAGCCCAAGGCATGTTCAAGTTTAGTTCACCATCATAAGATAATTACTTGCAACACTCTCCATGGGAGCCCAGTCTTCCAGACTTTAGATGCCATCATGAAGTTTAAATTGTTAAGACATTGATTTCTAAGCTACAGTTTATGAAGATTTCCCTCAGAAGAGGAGGACTAAGGCATCCTTTCCTGCTATGATACCCACAAAGTTTCAAAAAGAGGATGATCGTAATGTTTCCACAAAGAATTTATCAAGGGAAAAAAAAAAAATCTCACACAGTACCAGTTGTAAGGTTTTTGGAAACCATTCTTCCTAGCAGTTAACATGAAGTCACCACATTAAAATATCAAAGAGCCATCACTGGAAAACAGGCCATAACATTAGGTTAGCAAATGAAATTCAACCGCCTTTAATTCAGTACATCACTGAATAAAGCTTCTTAATCCTGGAGACAGTTTATTTAAAAAAAAAAAAAAAAAAGTCCCACTTAAGGGTACCTACACAATTGCAAACTCTGGAAGACGACTAGAAGTTGTGAAGACACTAGGCCAAAGGTTTCATGTTTGTAATTTCACGTATGTTACTTGTAACCTTTATGAACAATACAGAACTTATTAACATCCTTAATTAGTAAGAAGCACATCGCCAAGCRCGCTGCTGCGACAGCGAGGGCCTCAGCGCACCCCGGGCCCGCAGACCCCCGCAGCAGCACACCCGCCATGTTAGGCGGCCTGGCCTCACCCCCGCTGCGGCAGGCAGGCCCCTGGCACCGTCTCCCTCCTTAAGAGCTGCTAAACCCGATACGAAATCAGCAAGAAGCGGTAGGTTCTTTAGCCGACACCAAGCCCACGCTGTGAGGGGCTCGGTACCAAACCCGCGGCACAGGGAAGCGCCTCCCCTGTGGACGCCCCAGCGCCGTCCCTGCCGGTTCCCAGGTTCGGCTCCGGACAGCACAAGCAGCTCCGGTAGGAGAGCGGCCCCAGGGCTCCCCCTCACGCTCCGGCGGGCCTAAGGGAGCGGGAGCAGCGGGCGCTGCCGCCGCGACGCGGCTTCGCCGGGCAGCGAGTCCCCGCACCGCGAGCCAGAACGGACCCCTCCGGGCGAGCGGGTACGGCCACGGGGGACCCCGCACTGCTTTCCCCGCCTGGCTAAGACCCGAACACCGGCGGCGGCCGCCGCGCCGAGGAGCCCTCCCGCCGGCAGCGACCACAGACCCGCGTCCCGCCCGCCCCGTCGGGCAGAGCCCGCCTTTCCCGGCAGGCAATAAATAGAACGCCGCCTGCAAATCACCAGCTTTCTGACCAATGGGATCCTGGACCACGACCAAAGGCCCCGGCGATAGGGCCCGCAATTGGTTTTTCTTTTAGCCAATCGGCAGCCAGCTCTTGGGATTCGTCTCGCCCTCTGACAGGCACCGGCTGCCGCCCCTTCCTCTGCGCTAAGCTTTCGTCACCCGCCCCGCGCCGCGCTTTGTTTGGCTTGCGTGGGGGCCCCAGCCCCGCCTCCCGCCTCGCTCCCGCTTGCCGCGAGCCAATGGGGCGCCTCGTTTGGGGTCCCGGGGCGGGGAGTGCCGGCGCGCTCAGCTGGGCCCGCGCGCCGCGTCCTGCCCCGCCCCCTCGGCCCGGCGCAGGGTGACGAGGAAGCGGAACCGCGGCGGCCGGGAGCCCATCGCGGCCCGCTCTGCGGCCGAGCGCGGGGCCGGGGGCGACGGCGGAGCGCGGCCGAGCCCGGGGCGCCAGGGAGCCGCGGGACCGCTCCGCCGGGGGCGTTGAGGGCCGACGGGGAGCCGGCGGTGCCGGGACGGCGGCCGCGGTTTCGGAGGAGCCCGGGGAAGAGAGGTCGCCTCCCCGGCCGGGAGCGGGGCTGCCGCCGCCAGCAAAGCTGGGAGGGCCGCCGGGGCCCGCGGTGGTCGTAGGGCGCGCCGGCCGCCTCCCGAGCTGGCGGGTCTGGGGCGCAGCCTGGGGGTGCCTGGGGCTGCGGGTGCCGGAGGACCCGAGGCAGCCGCCGGCGGGAGAGCTGGAGCGCGGAGGCTGCGCGGCGGCATTGATGCGGCAGGTGAGGTCGGGGCGGGGGATGGAGCCTCCCGCGGGGGCGGAGGGGGCTGCTGCGGTGGGGGGAGAGACGGCGCCTTGGGCCCCGCGGGGCGTGTGTGTCCCTGGGGGGAGCGGCCGGCCCGCCCGGCCCAGCCCTCCCGTCCCGGCCGTCATCAGCGGGGTGCGGCGGCGCTGGGGTCTGCGGGGAGCTTCACCGCACGGAAAGCATCTCCTCCGAGAGGAGCCGGGCTTTCGTAGGAGGCAGGGTGAAGGGCGGGCGGTGAGCGTGAAGGTCTAGGGGACCAGGGCAGCGAGGCTGAGAAGACTTTCCCTTTGGAAGAAGAAGAAGAAGCGGGGGCGAGGTGGAAAGGAAGGGCAGCTGGAAGGGGTGAACTGGGTGCAGGGCACTACCGGAGGGTTTGGGCAGGACGCCGTCGGGAGCCAGCTGTTGGGAAGCGGGGCAGGTACTGGGATTTGCTACCCTGGTCTTGTAGGTAGCTGTCCCCAAGACGTGTTTCTTTGGTGTCCCCCTACTAATTGTTGGGGGATGCCAGTGGAGGCATCGTTTAATTTGTGGTACTAGCACTAAACTTGAAATCAAGGAGATTTAGGCTTTACTTAAGTGAAGTTTTTGAGCACAGACTGTCAGAGCTGGAAGATTTCTGTCCTCAAAATAACTGAAAACACTGCAGTTTTTGTCGGTGGAGAACAAGTTTGTGTTTGTAATTAGGGACCTGTCAGGCGAATAGTTAACCAAGTTTTAATACGAGTTTAGATCCACAGTTCAAATCAGTTTATTGAGTGTTTGCAAAGAATGGAGCATTGCCCAACATAATTCTGAATGGGTAGATTCAGCGGTTTAGCTGCAAATCATTAGAGGGAAAAGTATCATTTTAATAATACGAATACAATCCATAAACTGTAATCACACAAATTCGTACRCTGTATAATGCTGATGCATCTTTTTTATTTTAAACCACATTATTTTGGTGTCAGCCTAATCCATAGTAATTCCATTTTTTATTTGTGATACTCAGAATTTCCTTCTCCTGTTGGTTTTTATCTTTTCCCTTAATTAAAGTTGGACTGTGGCTCCTGCTCTGGTGATAAGGCAGCTGCATTGCAACTGCTACTTCTTTCTGTTTTGCTGTTAAGTGGTTTCTTTCTTGGAAGTTGACTTCTTTTAGATATGGTGTCAGTAGTCTTTTTACACTCTTTAAGAAAAAAACCCCACAGTTGTTGGGTTTTAGCAGATGATATGATTTAATGCCTTAAGCTTTTGCGTGTGTTTCTGGCATTTTGTTCCAAGTATTAAAAAAACTTCAGAATCGAGAGGATTTATGAAGTTAGATGCAGAGTGAGCGGTCGTCCCGGCGGCCGGCCCGAATGTCAGGTGTGGAATTAAGGTTGTTTAGCGATGCCTCTCGGAAAGTCCAGGAGCGGTCCTCTAGCAAATGATGTTTTAAAACTTTTTTGCTTGGCCAAGAGGCCGCGGCATCGCCGTGAGCTGCAGGGTCCCCACCGAGGTGAGGGGGGAAGAGCCGCTGCAGATGCCTGCAGAGTGTGTTGCCCTTCAAATTAAAAAAAAAATAACAAAGGGGGTCGCATTAACTTAAAAAATCCGCAGGAAGCCGCCGAGGGAGCCGGCCAGGAGCGGCTGGCCGCGGGGAGCCGGCCGTCTCCCGGCGCGGGTCGGCCCGCGGAGGCCGGCGGTGACAGGCGCCCGGCCCGCGGCGCGGTGCTCCTCGCAGAGGAGGCGGCCGGGCCCGGGGCTGCCCCGCGGGGAGCCGCGGAGAGGTGCCGGGGCTCTGGCGGGGGTGGGGGCGGAGGGGGAGCGGGAAATCTCGGTAGCCTCGGCCAGTCCCAGCCCCAGAGACACACACACACAGAGAGGAGGAGAAGCCGCCGCYGCCGCATCGGGGAACATGAATCCCCCCCCCGCGGCAGGCCGGATCACCTCGGCTCCATGGTGAGGAGAAGGAAGAGCCCCCCTGGGCCCGAGGAGCCGCGGAACGGGTAGGATGGGGGGCGAGCAGCCGGCCCGGCCCGGCCGCGCTGCCCTGCTCCGCTCCGCCGGGCTCGGCCGCTGCCTTTCCTCTCAGCGGCTGTCGAGCGCTTCCACACGCCCGAGTTTGGCTGGGCGATTTCTCCGCCAAAGGCGCCCCGAACCCCTTCGGGAGGGTGCCGGAGGGCTGCCCGGGGAGCCCGGCTGCCTTTTGGGCCGGTTTGGGGGGGGTTCCGGCGGGGCTTTCCCCCTCCCGCCCTCGGCACAGGTTGTTGGGTCGGGACAGCAAACGAAAGGGGATTTAGTAACAAACAACGGCGGCCATGTTGAGAGGAATTTCTGCAGCTAAACTTCTCCCCTCTCAGCCCAGGGATTTCTCTCCCTCTCTGGGGGGCTCCCTGGCCTGACTTTGCGCCCCCCTCTTTTCTCTCTCTCCTCCCCAACAGGATGACAGTGAAACTGGGAGAGAGCAGCGGGGAGGAAGGGGTGAAAAAGCTGGGCAAGAGAGCAGGAGGAGATGAGGAGTCCCTGGAAGAAGAAGGGGCAGGAGGAGGAGGAGAGGCAGCTCCAGGCAGCAGCAGCACAAAGAAAGAAGAGAAGATTATTAACAACAACACTAACAGCAGCCCCCCACCGAACCCCAGCTTATCGCAGGCCCCGGCCTCCCTCCAGCCCTCCCACAGCCAGGACCAGCATCATTTTCTCAGGTCCAGCGTCAGACCTCAGAGCAAGAGGCTGAAGAAGGATTCCCAGGCATCCTCTTCAGTTGGCAGCAGCACTGCTGCAAAAGGCAAAGGTACTGTATTCTGGCACCCTTAAAACACGCGGGCAAGGGGGGTGGTGGTGGTGGGAGTCACCTGTGGGTTTGGGGGTTGTCATTCTCCTCCTGTAGATGCCATCTTTTGTTTGGTTTTGGGGAAGGTGTTTTGGGGCTTGTTTCTCACAGTAGCTGAAATCTTCTTTGTGTCCCAAGGCTTCAGCTTCTCTGCTGCCCACTATCCTCTTTGCACTTGCAGAAATGGGAGGTTTGGATGTGTATGTGGAGGAGGAAAAGAGTCTCCATTACTGAAGCAAACCTTTCATTCCTGCATTTCATCTCTCTTGAGTTTTAGGAAATTCCTGTATTTTGGTTAGGAAATTAGACTCTAGCTAGCTGTGTAATCAGGTGGCTGCGCTCTGAATTCTGTTCTTGGATAATAGCAGAATATTCACTGGGTGCTAGTTAAAAAAGGGAAAAAAACAACCCACAAGACATTGGTGATTTCCCCCAATTATTTCTATGACCGTTTTACCCAAAGAACTATTTTGGAAACAGCTGTGAAATACACATACCGACATACTTGTTTCTAAGGTTTTGTGAGTCCTGCATTACTGTTTCAGAACATTACAGGGCATTTCCATGTAATTTGAGTTTTTCTTAAGGTTGTTTTGTATACATCTGAATGACTGTATGTACATACATACATACATACACACACATGCTTTTTTACTTTAGCATTGTAGATAAGAGATTGATTTTTTTCAAAGCTGTTTCTTACTTGAGTAGCTGTCTTAGCAGGGATATTTGAATATCTTGGTGCTGTTGTGTGTGCTCATCAGTTACTGGATGACACCTGGCACTGTAGTTGAGCTGTACTTGAGACTAATTTTGGATACCTTGTGCAAAAGTACTTAAGTGTTATTTTCTGTTAATTTTGGGGAAAAACAACAGTCGGAGATTTCTTCAACACTTGAAATAACAAAGTTTACTCTTGTCTGCCAAAACGAAATAAAACTCCACGTAGCATAAAGATGTCTTGGAGATTACCTCACTCTTTGGTCCATTGCGGTGGTGTGCATGTGCTGGACATTAGGTAAACATTACGAATTATGATAGTTTTGCATTACAGTAATAAAGCAGTGCAAATTGTGATATTTTAGTTATTGCCATATCAYGAAAAAATTCTTTAACTCAGTTGCTTGACAGTTAGTTTATATAATGGACTAAAGTATTTTTTAATACCTTAGTAAGTCCTCTCTAATCTCTTAAACTTTTTGTTTTAAGTGAAAAACTCCTATGTGTGATGTTGGAGGATAGAGCAGAAAGGCCTCCATAATTTTTCTCCCAGTTGCCTTAAACCAAATAAACAAACAGATAGAATACCCAGGAGTGTTTAGCTACAGATAATTATTTCAAGGGTTGTAAATAGTATTAAATGCGAGGAGGTGTTTCTTTGGCATACATGTTGTCCATGATTGACAAGTCAAATATATGCATTTGAAATTATTCCATTGCTTTGAAAGTGTATACATGTGTGAACAAAATACATGTATCTTCGTGCACGTGTATATTATATTCATGTTTGTGTGTTTGTACGTAAACATTCATTTCCAATTTTAGAGCAGCAGAACGATTTTTAACTAGGTGTATCGACACAATTGAAAAGCAAACTTCGTTTATTTTGCAATTCAGATTCCAAAATAACCCTAATAAAATTATATACAGAATGGAAAATATTATTTCAGTAATCGGTCATAGATAGTGCTTGTAATCACTGTACCTGACTGTGTTGTCAGATTTGGGGAAACTTCTTAAATCATTGGGGGTGGCAGTTGGTGGTAGAATTATGGTTATGCTTTCATTTTTTGAATTGTATGACCAGCCACAGCTCTGCCTGGCTAGTTTTGATGTGATTGCATTACAGTTGATTTCTCTGATACGGTTGAGATTATAACTGTCAGATCTTGGAGAACAGAGCCGCAGAGTGGGATCCTTTCTAATTTGAGTTCTTTACAGTCAGGGATGCATACTGAGAGGTTTTCCAGGCTTGTCTTAATTCTCCCTAATGGAATGCCGTGTGATCAGAATTTATCAGGCTTTGCATTCCAAGTGAAGTGTCTCACAGAGCTAGCTTCCAATAGGGAACGAATGGAAGGGTGAAGATTACTAATAAAGATTGGACTTAAATCCTTCCACTTGCTGTCCCACCAACTTTCTCCTCCCACTGTAAGTACAAAAATGATAAAAAGCTCGAATGCATGTGCTTTGGATCAGCTCTGAAAACTGGGAGCTTTTCCATTTTGCATGTCACAGTCAAGGTGATAGCTGCAGAGGTAATTTTAACATTGGCCAGCAGGAGTGTCTAGACCACACTTATATGTGGTCCAGTGAAACCAGAAACTTGTTTTTGTCATGGTCTTTCAATAATGTAACCCTTAAAATTTTATTAAAGTGGTCCTGCTTTTAGAATCTGTGTATTCTAAAGTGAAAACTTTCAAGGGCTATTATTAAGGAGTGTAATCAATAAGCTTAATTTCTTTCAAATTGTAGTTACTCAGCAGGCATTGACTTGTCCTAATCATGTCTTTAAAAGAGTTTTGAAAACAGTATTTTTTTTTCTGTCTGTTGCAGATCCCTTTTTACTTTTGGCATTTGTGCTTTTAGGGTGCTTCATTGTAGCAGACGAATTATTGATCAGCTAAACTTTACTGTAAACTGTAGGAAGAGTTTGCCCACTCAGCAGCTGCTGACTTTTTGACTTTACCTTATTGTGTTCCAGGGAAGACTGGTAATAATAATTCTTAAATTCTGCCTAGTAGAACGTATTGCTAATTTTCGGATTACCCTGACGTAATCTTTAATTGCATCATTGGATTCTGTCTCTTGCCTTTTGTGTACTAAATGGCACTTTTGAGTTTAGGGCAAAAATGGCATAGAAAGTAGCATAGTAAAATAAAGTTTGAAAACTATTTCACTTCAAAAAGCCAATCTGCTTTGAATTGCTGAAAGGTTTATCAAATTTCCTGCACAAATATCTAAATCTGTGCATTTTTTTTCAGCATGATTATTATCTTATTTTCAAAGGTTGGTCATCATTTTATTGTATTTTCAAGTTCATAGCCTACAGCTCAAATAATGCATACCTTTTGAAGTATGAATGCTTGGAAGTAAGTCTTAAGGTAACTTGCATGAAATCAGAGGAAGAACTTGAAGGAATGGTGGGGGTTGGAGGCAGTTTATTCTGAGAGTTCAAAAGCAGGGAGGTTCATTGAGGGAGAGGAAGCAGACCAATATAAGGTTGCTGGAAAAGAGGGATTTCTGAGAGTTTACTTCTCAAATACAAATACGCCACATGGTTGCTGAGCACAGCAAGGTGTGTTTTGGGGCTTTTTTAAGGTGTGTTTTGGGGCTTTTTTAAGGTGTGTTTTGGGGCTTTTTTCCATGAAGCGAGAGTGATTAGAATAGGCATGTGTATGTTGTGACCACACTGGTAAAAGCAAATGCAGAATACATTGCCATCATGTGCTGTAGATTTAGTTTGAACCAGAGCAGAGTGTTCCCATTTCTGTGTTTTTATCCATTTTCTGAATGCAGAATAAAGTCAGGAGGAAATAGTAACAAAGTCTAATGATGATGAGCTGAAGCTTGAAGATGTCTTTCATGCCGTTGCTCTAGATTTATTCATAAAATGTGTAGAATGGCCCAAATAAGTATTTGAATTTGTTTTGCAGTAATAAGCGGTTCCTTCTTGAAAAAAGAATTATTCAGCTGAAAGCATTAATTGAATTGAAACGTTCCATCTTTTGGCATCGTATAAAACTTGCTAGAAAGCAGTCCAGTTTGTTTCAGCCCACCAAAGCTGCATGTCCCGTAGCATGTGGACTAAATTAACTACTGTCTTCTCCTGTGGAAAGGATGTATATACCAAGATACCCGATGTATGTACTTACAATATGATTTCATTGTATCTTCCCAAATTTGTATGCTGCAGACAGAATAGAATGTATTGTAACCTTCATTTGAAATGTCATTCCTCTAGCATTACTTCTCTAGGGCATGAACGACTGTTGAAAAACTACTGGCACGGTCCCTTGTTCTAATATTCTCCTTAATTCTGTCCATCTTGTTTACACTTGGTACTTCTCCTTCCATCCTACCCTGACATGCTTTCATTTGTTCTTTGCCCTCCCGTTTACCCCAGTTCTCCCTGCCTTCCTTTGAAAGTGGCTCAGGACCAGAACTCCACAGTATCTCATCCCACACCACAAAAGGAGGATTTTTTTTCATGTGCCCTGTGCAGTAGGTACTGAACTTTGAAAGGTGCCTGCCTGCAAGGCTGCACAACCACATGATTTAGATGGAACTTCATGCTAGGCTTTACGGGTGTTTTCTAATGGAAGAGCAAGAGAATAATGATTTACTGGAGATGGGGGAGTAACCAAATTTATAATAAACTGTGTTTATTTTTTACAGCTATGCTTGGTTAGCTCAGGTAGTGCTGCATTTGATATATTAAATATATACTGTCTGTTGAAAAGCAAACCTTCAGTATAGTTTTGTTTGTAGACTCCTGTTGATAATTGACACCGTGTATGTGTAAACACATTCAACTACATCTTGGTTGTGCAAATCTTCTAAATAATAAGAGGTAGAAGAAGCTAGGCTAGTCTGTATCCTTGTAGGACAGTTACCTGTTGTGTTTAAAACTTTGGGCATTAATTCATAACAAGAACGCTATATGGTATAACCATGCAATATGGCATAAGCTGTCCTAGACTTACCCTTCTTAGGAGTCGGTGCTATTTACTGTGGAGGCATACAAGGTAGAAACTTGTTTTCCAGTTCTAATGTTAGTACTCAAACTGAAGCTTTGACTTGCAGGGAATGTGTCTGTCTGTCTCCCTCTCTCGTCTGTATTCTCTTCTCAGCTACAATTCTTGGCGATGAAAGCAAATTGGATCCAGCCTGCAGCTTTGTTGGGTTGTCCTTCCACAGAGCAAGTGACTTCACTTAAATTCCTAAAGCGCACACTTTCTGTGGGATCACCTGATTCATTTCTTCACTGAAGTATATGATGTAGTATCTGCCATTAGAAAGATATGTGGCTAGAAATGGGGCTCGTTTACCAAGTGATCAGAAAGAAAGTTTGGACGTTTGTCTTCGATTGCTTTTTCATTAAAATCGAGGAGTAAATGCTCATTGAAGAATGCTCTGCCATGAGAATAGCTGAATGCATTTGAAGCTTTCTGGAAGTATAGATGATAGCACCTTACCCAGCTCTGTTGGCAACAGGTGTTTTGATGTACATTTCATAAGACTGCTGAGCACTAATGCAGGTTTGTGAGCATAAAACAGTCACCCAAAGGTGTTTTCTGGTATGGCCTCCTTAATGGCAGTCTTTACCGAAACCACTTTTGAAGGTGATCTTGTGTAGTTTAGCCTTGCTATTGGCTCCTGTAGAATCCAAAAGAGAAGAAAGAATATTTTGAAGGCAACTTTCTGGCATGTTACAAGTTGGCATTTGCATCCTGCGCTTTGGGGAGTGAGTTTAGCATCCTACGCTCCGCATTTGGCCTGCGGCACGCAAGAGTCTGTGAAAGTACCGTCTCATTCATAGAGGTATTCCCTGATAGATGTTCCACCTACAGTTGAGTGGTGACTCCTGAAGAAGTCGAGATTTTGCAAGCTAAGCCTGTAGAACACCAATAACAGACCAGCCTGTGTGTTGAGATACCTGGGTGTAGTGGGGATTATCTCTGTGAATTCCAGCTTCTGTGGATGTGGAGTCTGTCATAGAAGATACGAATCAGCTGGCATGTAAGAGCTACCAATAGAAAATTGAAAAGCGAACACCAAGATGCTACGTAGAGCCTGGAAGGAAGAACTTCTTGTGGCTGTAGCAATGATAAGACACTGATACTATCAGTGACTCGATTATTTGATACATGCAGCGTTCCATTGTTTGTCATTTTCATATCAGATTTTTAAACTGCAGTCTTTAAATCCCTTTATATAAATTTTTGCAAGTGTTTGTGTTTTGCTTAGAACTACAAAGACGACAGCTTTTTCTATAGAAAATGTAGTTTGAGATGATGTTATGCCATTCACAGATAAATGAAGTCCTAGTAACGGGGCTTATAGATGCGTCGAGAACACTGGATAAAAGGAGTGAATAAGTTTCTCTGAAACATTGGTGTTCTGATCCGTGATTTTGTTGGGGGTTATAGTTCAAATACCAAGTACAGAAACCTGATGTCTTTGCAAACTGTGGGTTGAAAGCTGAGTGAAAATGCTGAGAACTTACGCATCCAAACTTGCTGCTTTGTACCTCGTATGCAGGTGCTGGTGCTCCGCTGCATCCTGGAGTGAAGGGAAGGAATTGTCGTAGCTGTAATTGTGTGGATGTCCAGTCCAGTGGTTGGGTGACGCAGGATAAGTAGACAGAGTGAGAATGACCATCTTGTCTTTGTCTCGTCTGCAGTGATCTCCTTTTATAAATGATTTTACTCAGAACAAGCACCTAAGCAGATTGTTAGAGTAAGCCCCCTTCCATTGCTTAAGTTTTAAATAATCTATTGTTGGGAATTAATGGTCATCATCATCTGTCATTAGTGAGGGGATGAAAACTTGTTAGCAGTTTTGTGTGTTACAAAAATCTCATACAGTAAGATTGAAAGAATGAATTTATGGGGTGTAATTTAATGATGTATGACTATTTTTACTTCTTCTTTTGCCTTTTATCCTGAATTGGTTTATAACACCATGTTTTAGAATATAGTGCATTCCATTGCCTTACCGAGATCCAGTAAACTCTGGAGTGGATTGTGGTAACGCCATGATAAATATTACCATGCACAGTAGTAAGAAAGTTTATGCAAAGGGACGATATAGCAAACTCCTTTATTCCTGGAAGAATTAAATGGCATATAAGATCTCTGTAGAGGTGACAGGATATTAGAATTTTTAGATCTTCATATACAATACTCTAAACAATTGTCTGGATAGTAATTTATTTGTGTTTAAAACAAGAAAGACTATGATAAACTTCCCAGGACTACAGTT
Organism: Phoebastria nigripes; assembly: GCA_035582835.1. NCBI lineage: Eukaryota > Metazoa > Chordata > Aves > Procellariiformes > Diomedeidae > Phoebastria > Phoebastria nigripes. The sequence goes on from JAYKAV010002775.1 coordinate 673,738, forward strand.
TGTCTTGTAGAATAGTAAGTATATATAAAGGAACAAAAGAGCAATTATGAGCTACGTATCCTTTGTAGAAGTTGAATCAGTGGAGTCCTTAGCATGTCCTCAATAGAACTGTTCTGTTCATTTCATCTTTTACATACAACTAAGAGGAAATCTACTGATCTTTATAGTCTTATTAGAATTTAAAGTCCTCACTGATACTTTTGCTGCTTATGCTTTTTAATAATGAAAACTTCATATGTACCAAATGTACTGTACAATCTTTAGAAAATCGTTGATAAGACCTGAACTTCAGGAAACTGACTTTAGGTTTTTACTTATTTGAGTATGTACAGTGATTGGGGGGGGGGGGGAAAAAAAAACAAGCCCCCCCCCCCAAGCCCCAAACAAAAAAACAACCATCCAACAAACAAACAAAACCCCAAAACCCCGCATTCATGGTTCCTCTAAATGATTTCTCAGAACATTAGAGGTCTGTGATCAGAATAGTAACTCTGGAATAGAATCCTGTAGCTGTCTTTTAATAAAGGACTTCTTTTGCATTGTGAGCTAGTAGCAACAGGAGATTGTAGATTGAGATTGAGGACTGATGTGTTTGAATTCCCCTTTCTTGACCGAAGTATTAAGATCTGTATTTCTTCACCATGCAAATTGTGATACTCCAATATCACATTTGCAGAATAAAGAAGCAATTCTGTGTCTTAAAATTGTTGGTTTTCTTCTCAGCCATCTATTAAGTGCTCGTTTTTCTAATATTTTCCTTTTTTTAAAGGATCTACCTTGACAGTAACAGAATTAAATTGCTTAACTTTCCATTATTTTATCAGTGGCTGATGAAGGCTTTAGGAAATCGAGAAGCTGTTTATTTGAGAAGTTGTTTTTAAGTGCATTTTCTTCTAGATGTCCAAGTCTTTTTCATGTTTTGCCTTACATGCTTCCCTGTGGTGACAGGAATTTTCTTCGAAAGGATCAAATAGTCATCCTAGAAATAAAAGAAACATTAACCTTAAAACAGCCACAATATCATATTTTATATCAAGTAAATATTTATTGTATGCAGGAAAAAATGTACTTTCACGCATCTTACTCTCTTCCAGATTTGGTTTCAAATGTTCTTTGTTACTTGAACAAACACCTTTTTTAGGTTTTGGAGCAATATGGTATTGTCATCCAAAGGAATTACTTTCAAATTGCAACTGAATAGTTACAGTTAAGATTTACATACAAGTCTTTCAAATCTCTAAAGCATAGTAAGCTTACAACAATTGATTCTTCTGATACTCTTTTTTTAATAATATTAGGATTATCAAACTGGGATATCCCGGTTCTTGAATGAGAGAGATGTATGTATGTATATAAAAACACTGACTTTGTCAAGTAAACAAACTGCTTCATATAATTGAATTTTAAAAGATAACTGAACTTTTTAAGCCTAAATATGAAAGAGAGAACTGTGCTAATGTGTATAAAAGTTTGGGAAACTAGTTGGGACGGCTGTATTGTACAAGCTGGATTTATAAGCAAATAAACTAAGGCAAGCCAATTTATCGTGAGATAAAAGACAAAACATAAAGGACAGTAACTGGAAAAATGGAAACGGAAATAAGCATTTTTATAATGACCAATGTATGTTTAACGTTAAAAGGCTTCTGTTTTATTAAGTACACGCCTGCATTGATAAGGGCAGTCAAATCTTAAATAATACTTCGTAGCAAAATTGAAGAGAATATATTTTGGAAATGTAAGTTACTGAGAACGGTTACATTTTCATGGAAAAAGATGAGTGCACTTTTTGGGAGGTCTCCCTGGTTTCTGGATTAACATTCTGATAATGTTACTGTCAAACGAAGCATGATGTTTGGTTTGATTTCTCTTGTGAATAAATCACAGGTTTAAGGTTAGTTGATAATGTTTTTGCTGATTAAAATGTCTTTGAAAGACTAACAGTTTCAGAGGCGATTTAAAAAAAAAAAAAAGAGGCTTTTTCTTCTGAATTAAGGCGATTGAATGAAATCTTACTGCATTATATGTAGCTCTCGCCTTCCTGCAGTTTCTCCATCCCGTTTTCTTCCCTGTCCCCTACTTGCATAAACAGCAAATTCTCTTAGTTCCATCAGGCTTTATTCTCATTTTAGTATTTCCAATCTTTGTATTTTTTTTCTGATCCATGTTCTTTGGGGTGCCAATAACTGACAAAGGTACAATCAAGATTACACTTCTGTGCCTTTTTCCAAAGGCACCGGGATTTGGGGAAGGAGAAGGGGTTGGGACTTGCCATCCTTAGGATACCTTGAATTATCCTAGATGGGCTAAGTGTTGGAGATGGTGCTCTTTATACTGAGGATCAGATTCTTGAGAATGCTGATCCATTGTCATGTGGTGAACTACAGTAGACATCTTTCAGTCCTTTCATTACCACAGTTATTTCAGAGGCAGTAGGATCAAGACCAAAGACAAGGATATGAAATTACATATGTTTTCTCATGGTCATTAGTTTGCTTTATTGGTCACGTCAGTGTTCAGCAGAAGTTCCCCTCAGCTGCAAAGGGGTAACTGCAGAGTGCACCAGTGTATAAGCATCAGAGAGTGTGTTGTCTTTCAGAGGTTGCTTTGGTATATTCCTGCTTATCTGTCTTATCTCTGGAAATACAAAATTAAGCCATTGAAACCTTCGCCTTGTTTTTTGCTCTGTGAGATTTTATTTCTTTAAAAAAGTCCTTGTTATTTGCCTATTGTATTTCAAGTATCTTGAAAAAAACCTGATATAGACAGGAGTGGCGAAGAAGGAGGAAATTCTGAGTTTCTCACTTATCTCTAGCTATGAATCCTCCTGTTGGTTTAATATTCACTCTGGTCATGTTTTTTTGCAGCAGCAGATAATGGAGGGACTGCATCTGGTGGCACATCAGGAATCCCTCCCAGCAATCCTGCTGGGAATTCCAAGTCAGCGGCAAGGAACCTGGGCTCCTCAGCTGGAGAGAAGGAGGAAGGAAAGAAGGTCAGACGGCAGTGGGAATCGTGGAGTACAGAGGACAAAAATACTTTCTTCGAGGGACTGTATGAGGTACACATAGAGGAAAATAACAAGCTTAGATGGCTTCATTTAGTACCTGGATATTCCTAAAGAAGGTTGATTCAATTGAGATTTGCAGGAGCAAAATGCATACGTACACATATGCATTTGTTTGTCTATGCGTATGTGTCTATACAGTTGGCTATAAACCAGCTGTCAATCAAAGCCACATTTCAAAAGTGTCAAGCTTTTTTTTTGTTTTGACATACACAGGAAATATTTGTGAGTTTTATTCACGAACGTTGACGATAATTTAAATTATTTTTCAATTATGGTTCTGTTTCAAATGAGAAATAAATAAATAATGTCCCCATCTCAACTTTCAAAAGCAACACACTTATGCGGTAATATTAGCAAACAAGAAAATATGTTCTGTTCTAATAAGAATTGTAGGCACTGTGTTTAGTCTTTGACCATGAAAAGTTTTGTACTAGGGCTGAGAGACAAAGAAAAGTTAGATCATCTTATCTTTTATCTCATGTGATGTATACGATGTATTCTTCGTTGTCTTGTTCTGATGATTATTTTAAAAGCACTTCTGTTATGAAAATACATACTAAAGGTGAAAACAAAAGAAATGGTGGTGGGTTTTCTTTGCATGTGTGCATCTTCTTAAAAATATTTTTTTTAGTGGTAGGCATGATTCACGTGTATATATTTTGTGGACAAAATGAACGCTTAAACACTTTTCTTCTTTTAACTCCTCTGACTTGCAGTAATACTCCTGGGAATCATGTAATTTTTAAGTCCTTTCATCACTCAAAGAAAATTTTTTTTTTTTTTTTTTTTTTTTTTNTCTCACTGTTGGGATGCAGAGCCCAACCAGTAAGCCCTGTTTATGTTCCACTCATATTGCCCAATGTGCAATGTTAATGTTACTGTGGAACCGGGAGCTTGCATTGCAGGTCCCTGCCCTTAAGCAGGATTACTGAAGAGCAGATCAGGTTTCTCGCATCTCTTCTGCTGTTACCCTTCGCTGGTTCAGGAGTTGCTATGCTGTTTGGTTTGCATTATCAAGTTGTGATTGGTGGCAGTCTCTTTTTTTTTTTTTTTTTTTTTTTCCCCTTGAATGCTGAGGAAAAAGTTCAAAAATTTGCTCTAAGATGGATTTGGGACTCAGTTTGTTTGGTCCCCCACTTGCATTCATTTTGTGTCACTACCTTTCAAAAGAAGTTTTCACACTTTGTTTTTAAATCAGTTCCAACCTTTTTTGAATACTAAGGCATTTTGTGATAGCAGGATTTCAATGATAATGTATATAAAATTAAATTCTCCTCTTTTGAACTCCAAGGATTTTATAGGAATTGGCTAGTTTTAAAGGGACACTTAGATGTCTCATTTTTATTTTTACCCCAAGAATAAACTTCTGAATGACCTACAGTGTAAAAATGTGTTTTCTGTAAGAAGTTTTTTATTTTTATTTTTTAAAAAATATAATACTTTCCGTCATTATTTGAAACTCAAATTTTGTACTCCTAATAACCGAAACATAAAATTTACTGTAAATAAAAGTGAAGCTGTTAAATATAATAGGCTTYTCATTCGTCCTAGTCAGAAATGCAGGTAGGAGGGAGAGGGGGGAAAATGCAGAGGAAAGTAAAGAAAGCTAAATGAGAAAGTCAGTATTTTCAATTCTGCTACTTAGGACATTTATGAGTAAAGTGTTTTTTTTAAAAGTTTGCTAGCAACTTACAGTTTTTATTTTGAAACCGTTCAAGAAATTGGAAAGTAATTTATTTGGCATCTATAATACATTTTATATAAATTAAGGAAACCAGTGTCATTCTTGTGCTGTTGAGTTCTGATACCCATGAACCATGGGTACCCATTGAAATCTAACTTCCCACAAAGAACCCCAAAAGTCCCTCATGTTGTTTGAGTTGTCTTATGACAAGATACAAGCTTGGTTTTGAGTATTTGGATTTGTTTTATTTATTCTTCAGCATGGGAAGGACTTTGAAGCTATCCAGAACAACATTGCCCTGAAATACAAGAAGAAAGGCAAACCAGCAAGCATGGTGAAGAATAAGGAACAGGTCCGCCATTTCTACTACCGCACCTGGCACAAGATCTCAAAGTACATTGACTTTGATAATGGTTAGTATGCAATGAAATGGGCTTAGTGTAGAGCTCACAATCTCGTGAGGGTTGGAGTCCTGCCTTTTAGTGCCATCATGGAGGGTAGGAGTGGTGGAGATGAGAAAATAAATACTGAATAGGATGTCTGTGAACATGTCTTATTTTTATTAGCATGGCCATACTGAGGTTCATGTTTTTTGAAAAATACTTTTCAAAAACTGGTTATTTGTATCACTGCTTTTATATCAATTCACCACACCATAATAAATGCTGATCCTACTCTTAATACTGGGGAAAAGCCAGGTTCAAGGAAATGTTTTTCTGTTCTCAGGAACACACCTTTGAGGACAGCTATCTAAATGTTAGTCAGGCATGACTTCATCAAGCAGATTGACTCCAGCACTACTTTGCGCTTCTTGAGGGAAGGTAGAAATAAATAAATAGTCTGATACAAGTGTAAATGGTGAAATATTTGCTCACACTTTAAGTAAGCCTGCAATTGTATCATTGGTTCAGTAACTTAGGATTCCCAGTGCCATATTCCCCTCTTCCCATTCTTTTCCCTCCTTCCCCAGCTTGTTGAATAAAAAGGAAATTGGGAAGTCATATGAACTGCTAGTGGTGTTTTGTAACAATAATAGTAATATATGATCATTGATAATTGATTTTTGTCGAATGCATACTATTCAGTAACAGGCAGTGAGAATTCAAGTCAATTTGCGGGTAGCCTAATCTGAATAGCAGGTTAAAGAAATCTATTGCAGAGTGAACAGTTTTTACTAAGACCCGGTTCTTTTGACTTTTTTAAGGTATGAAGAATGTCAGTTCTCCCATTAGCTTGTTGATCAAGTAAAGGTCTCTAGGGCTTTCCTGTCCTTCTGATGCTATATTCTAAGTTGCATAAATCGTGGCAGTTTTATGGTGGTTGAATTTTTTGGTCTTTAAACAAATCTCTTTAAAATGAGCAAAAGTTTGGATAGTAAATTAATCTACATGATTTATGGCCAGAGCCTCTCCAGTTAAAAATAAGTTACTAATGAGAAATGGACTAGAAAAAAGCTGAAGGAGAGCAAAGTTAGTGTACAATATAGTCTCTTTATGAAATTGTTTTGTCTCTTCCTGAGATTATCTAAAGGGGGACTGGCACATTTAAAACACCTGTCATAAGGTGTATTTTTGAGTTCCTTTTTCAAAACAAGACAGCATTTTAAGATGAAACAAGCCATTAGTATTTTATTTAAAAACAAATGTTAAGCAAACACAGCATAGAATAACTTAAAAAAAAAAAAAAAAAAAGATGTCGTGGAGGAACTTCATCTGTTTTGTGGATAACATAAAGTTCTGTATCTATACCTACAAGGTCTGAAATCTCATTGGCTGTAGGAATTTAAGAATTAGTGCAGTAGTTTGATTAGCTTTAGTATTGGTAGAAATATGTGTGCCTGGATTTTGATATTAAAGAGTCTGCAAGTCAAAGAGAACTGAATTCTTGATGAATAGACAAGAATAAATATTTTATCTGATTTGTAAAGCACAAGACTGTCTTTCTGTGCTGTCATAGATATTTAGATCTATTAGCAATAATAGTGTCCACATCATGTGTGTTGATGAGAAAGGAGGAAAAAAAACTTGTAAAGTTGAATAAAATGTGTGCAATTCTTCATATCAAAATTTAGAATCTAGAATTTGCATTAAATCTCTAAGGTGCATTCATGTGCACAGAAGATATTCTCTGTCTTCTGGAAAATTCAGACCTGCTTAATTTTCATATAAGAAAGAATTCTGTATGCATTTTCTTAGGGGCATCTGGACATTTCCTTTAGAAATTGTAAACAGTTAAGTAATACTAGAGTTAGCTTTATTATGAATTAGCTTTATTTTGCGTACTGAACTGTTGCGTATTTTTTTCAATTCTGTGGAAGCTGCTTTGTTTTTTCTGTAATCTAAAAAATGTTGCATTTCCCAGATGTTTAAGACACCAAAAGGAAATTGGTGAACCCGTCTCATTATAGTGTTTCTTGAAACAGAACTTAGTCTTACCTTCGATGAGGTGTTTGTCTCATCATTGAAAATACAAATCATCTCATTTTCAGTGTTGAAATGAGTATCTGCAATGTCGCTGCATATAAGCGTCTGCAATCTGCATCTCACTTACACCTCTTCTGCTTTTCAGTGTTTTCTCAAGGGCTGAAAAAATCCTCCCTGGAGCTTTATGGCTTAATCTGCTATGGGGAACTAAGGAAAAAGATTGGGGGATGTGAGTATGAATGACTTAAAATTATTTGTATATGGTAGAATCAGAAGGTCTACCTTTGAAGTTGGCAATGTCTAGTACAGTTTCACTTTTGAGTTATTCAGAATTTGTGTTCATTGTATTCTATTGCAGTAATCTGTGGTATCATTTTTTCATTAAATGTATTTTTATTTTTAAAGACCTTCTTAATCTGTTGCATTAGTCCCCTTTTTCTTTGACAGATTTCTTCAGCTTTTGCTATCTGTGGAATGCAGTGCATGTAATACCCACAGATGGCAGGTACATGTATACGCAGCTTAGGTTATCTCTCTATTTTATTATTTTTGAAAACTAAGCAATTAAACGTGTAAATGATATAACTTACAGCCACAATTATTTCTGCCTATCTGGGCATGAGATAGGCAGAAATCTGGGATGGTGCCTTTCTCTAAGTTAGTCTCTAAATCTTTACTTATTGAACCCTGAAGATGAAAAAGCATTCCAATCATAATCAGAAATAACAACTTTACTGGCTAACCAAGATGCATTCTGACCTCGACAATCCCGGAGGCTGTTTTTGTCCATAAGCATAAGTGTAGACGGATGAGTATATGCCATACCAATGCTCCCCCATTTTCTGGAAGTTCATTAGTTGCATTAGCAAGATATCTGAGCTTAGGCTTAGTACTGTGTTCATAGAGCCATAGAATGGTTTGGGTTGGAAGGGACCTTTAAAGGCCATCTAGTCCAACCCCCCTGCCATGGGCAGGGACATCTTCAACTCGATCAGGTTGCTCAGAGCCCCGTCCAACCTGCCCTTGAATGTTTCCAGGGATGGGGCATCTACCACCTCTCTGGGCAACCTGTGCCAATGTTTCACCACCCTCATCATAAAACATTTCTTCCTTACATCTAGTCTGAATCTCCCCTCTTTTAGTTTAAAAACATTCCCCCTTGTCCTGTCGCAACAGGCCCTACTACAAAGTCTGTCCCCATCTTTCTTATAAGCCCCCTTTAAGTACTGAAAGGCCACAATAAGGTCTCCCTGGAGCCTTCTCTTTTCCAAACTGAACAACCCCAACTCTCTCAGCCTTGCCTCATAGCAGAGGTGCTCCAGCCCCCTGATGATTTTTGTGGCCCTTCTCTGGACCCGCTCCAACAGGTCCATGTCTTTCTTGTGCTGAGGGCTCCAGAGCTGGATGCAGTACTGCAGGTGGGGTCTCATGAGAGCAGAGTAGAGGGGCAGAATCCCCTCCCTCGACCTGCTGGCCACGCTGCTTTTGATGCAGCCCAGGATATGGTTTGCATGGTCTTTATGGCTTCCAGACTAGAGAGCGCTCTAATGTGGCTAGCTTGGAGAATGGGCAGAGGAACATGCACTGTATGCGCTAGTCCATACACGTATACCTTCTTACCTGTGTTTTTTTTTCATTTGTCCCCAAGCTTTTTGTAGAGTCAGTGCATCTTCTGTCATAGTGCATCTTCTACATATGTTGTTTAATTTGTGAGACATGGAAAATCAGCAAAATATTTTCACTTCTTTGTAAAGTCATACTAGTTGCAAAGTGCAAAAGACAAGAAAGCTTTAATGAGTGGACATGTACAATTCCTAATAGAACCATGGTATTTTGGCAGATTTTTTTTTTTTTTTTGCTATATTATTTCCTCACCTGGGATTTTTATTGTAATGTGTCACGAACAAGGTTGTTGTGAATGTTCATACTGACTTTATTCTGTTTCTTCAAAGATCTCCAGTGTGTTAATTCATCTTGGAGAAGCAATTTTGAACTCTTTCATGACAAAGAAGGTGCAGAGGCAAGACAGATTGCATTGTCAGTAGAAATCAGTATTAGTGTTTCTTCCTTATATCCACGTCTTGTCTTAAAAGCATCAGCAGACCCTCCTTGCTATGACTGGGAATAAGGTTTCACACAGTCACCATGGCAATGCATGCATACTCTGTGCTTCTGTCTTTTTATAACTTTGGTACTTGGTTACGTATTTTACCCACTGTCACTTGGAAAATTCTAGTCTCCAAGACCAAATGGGCTTAAGCTGCAAGCCTCTACACCCAGTTTATGAGAGGTCTGCTCTGCAGCTGGTGAAAGTAGTTTCTTTCTCTCTCTTTTTTTTCCCTTTTTTTTTTTTTTTTTTTCTCCTTCTCTTGTAGTATTCACCCAGTCCCATCTTCCCAGAAATTGAGGTGACTTACATAGAGCTATTGAGACATGAAAGCACGGCAGGAATACTTTCAGCGTTGCCAGAGGGAGGTTAATTGTTCAGTAAATAGATCTGGGCCTAACTGTCAAAGGGAATATAAATCAAGTTACCATAATGTCCATTTAAAAATGTGCTGTATAATGCATAGAAGAAAAGTGTGGGCTACGTGTGCATTTTATTATTTTTATTTACTTTTTTTTATTGCATTCAGCGCTGTGAGGGCTTGATGCTCTTTCATTGTGCTGTGCTGCCTTAGCAACAGAGCTTGAGCAGGAAGACGAGGAAGTTTTTGATACTGCAGTGTCAGTTTAACGCCCAGCAATCCAAGATGACTGTAGCACCTAAAGTAGGGTCATTTAATCCATGAGTAAAATGTAATTTTCATGGCAAGGATCATGTAAAGCTTGCACATTATGAAAATAGAAACTTTTCAGAAGGGTTATGTTATAACACATTTATGCACATTAATCCCATGTGAGAATAAAATGTAATAGCTTTGAAAACCAAACAGGACACAAAAAAGGTCATGACTATATCACTTGAAATCCTAATTCACTGTGTTATCCCATTTCATGTAAAGGTATGGATGACAAGAATGCAGCTAAACTCAATGAGCTCATTCAAGCCGGGTAAGTAAGAACTTATTCCTGAAACTCTTAAAACTGGGTTGTTCAGCAGCTTGATTGTTGAATTGGTCATCCAGAGTCTAGGGGGCATTTCTTACTTTTTTAGAGCTGCAGTTTGACATTTTCCATTCTTAGTTTGTTCTGTATGGGTTTTTTCCTCCCCTTTTCCATGAAGCCATTAATTGTTATTAGTAAGAAATGATGGGTGAAGTTTAAGAAGGTAATGAAATGAGAATTCTTTACAGAAGTTATGGCATTATAACTATGTTGATTCACTATAGGGAATATAGTTCATCTCCAAACAGTTGTGCAAACAGTGCTCACGAGTCCTGACTTCCAGACCTGAAACGACACTTCCAGTACTCTGTCTCAGCCCTCCAGTCACTTCTACATCTATTTGACTTTAAGAACAAGTATTCTCTTTCAATTCAAGAAAGAATTATGGGATTTGGGTGTTCAGTCTTGGCAGTGTACTTTTAGAATACAGAAGGGGTTAGAAGTTGCTGTACTATTAGAAATGAGGGAATACCTGATATATTTGTACGTAAAATTTTCTGAAGTAGTCCTGCTTTTAGAATTTGTGTATTCTAAAGTGAAATCTCTTTCAAAGGATATTATTTTAAGGAGTGTGGTCATTAAGCGGACATCACTCAGCAGACGTTGGTTTGTCCTAATCATGTTCTTAAAAGCGATTTGAAAATAGTATTATTTTCTGTCTGTGCCAGATCCCTTTTTACTTTTGGCATTTGTGCTTTTAGGGTGCTTCATTGTAGCAGACAAATTACTGATGAAGTAAACTTTACTGTAAACAGGAGGAAGAGTTTGCCCACTCGGCAGCTGCTGACTTTTTAACTTTACCTTACATAAAATGGATACTTATTGTTGCGCCTTTCTATTGTTCACAAACTGAGTTTTCAAATGAATTCCTTACAGTTTATTAACCTTTCACCTCCTGGGAGCGTGCTGTTGTGTTGCAGGTCTTGAATGTGATTATTTATGAAATCACTTGTTCATTCTTTTGTTAACTGCAAAGTTTGAAATTAGAAGAGAATTTGCCATTTGGTTTGGGTTTTGTACAATTAAGAAAATCTTAGCAGTAAGTTTTTTCATATAACGAAATGATTCTTAAAGCAAATTACTTCTTTAAGTTGGAGTTATTGGTTAAAATGGGCCTGGGATGAGCCTTTTTTCCTTATGTCCTGAATATCTCTAGAGTTCAGGATATAGGCAGTCATTTTGGTCTCTCTGTGTTGTACTGGAGAGCCTTTCTAATACTGTGTCATCCAAATAGGCTAAACCATAATAAATGAGACTGATGACTTTTAGCAAGCTGTAGCGTCAGTCTAGCACTTAGCATGATTAAGTTGTTGATGAGGGCTAATGATTTCTATGAAGTCTAGGTGTTTATTCTATAAAAGCCAGTCTTGTAGCAAACCATTTTGAAAACAGGAGTCTTTGCATTTGAAAATATTAATGCTAATCTTCTAACCAAAAACTAGAACATACATAATACTAACATTCTTAGGCAGTTCAGAAATAGTTGCTCTTGCATAGGCTTTTTGTCTACCAGATGGAGGACACATCTTTGCTTCCCTTTTTCTCCTGCATCTCTTACCCCATTTGGTGGGTAAACCTTGTCAGTCAAAGAGCAAACTGTGCAGGGAAACAATGTTCACGTTTTTGTCTTTATTACCACCTGGATGTCTACACCATCTGAATTAATCCCCTGCATGTGCAGGGCAGCCTCGTATCTCACACAAGCAAACACATTGCCTATATCCCATTAGATTAAACTTTCCATCTTGCTCAGTGATGTTACAATTCTGTGATCCCCCTCTCTATTTGTAAGCAGTTCTTTTTTTTTTTTTTTTTTTTCCTTCCCAGTTCCTAACGTGTTTCTTTCAAGTGTGATACTTGAGTATCTCACTGCTCTGAGTGCAGTGCGCTTTGTAAGGCTCACTATGTTGAAAGTCTTGAGTGAAAGCGAATCCAAAGTGATTAAAAATGGGGAATGTGAACATACATTATTCTGATGATCTTCTCCTGAACTAGGTAAACATTATCCTCATTTAATTGGTAAGAAAGGTCAAGAGAGGCTACGATTGTGAGGAGCTACCTAGCAATTTATTTGCAGGATGACTCTAGACCCTGGAGTTATACCTTCTAATTCAGTGCTTATTTTGCTTATGTTATACATCATCTCTGGCTTTCTGTAATAATTACATGGTATGTGGAAAAACAAATGACCCTGTGAGGTGCTCATAAGAAAACCATATTTAAAATCTTCCTAGCTGAGCTTATAAGCCAGGTCACAGATGCTAAATAGTGCCTGAAAACTTAATCAACTGGCTATTTCAAGTAATGGCAAAATCTTTGTGTGAAATGTCTCTGATTATTGAAGTTAAGGCCGTTCACTGCTACACGTCTCTGTACTTGTCTTCAGAATTTTGGTAACATGTAAAAACAGGCTAGACCATAGCCTTTGGTACAGTTGTAGTTGAATGAATCAGGGATCTTGGAGAAAATAGATCAAAGTTTAGATATTTATAAATGCAAGGGGAAGATAAGAATTGTTCTGTCAGCTTTTGTAACTGGTCTGAGTAGTTTAGCATACTCATGTCAACACTGGCCCATACGAGCTACTTAAAGAAGTTTTCAGAATCACTAAGCAGGACAACTATGAAACAAAGCTCCCTTAGAAATTACAGGGAATCTGAATCACTTTCTGTCCAGTCCTTTGTTGCTAGTTTTTTATTACAGCAACGATATGTTGCTGGATTGTGTGATTAGGATATATAACAAGAAACAAAGATTTATGGCAGTATATCAGAACTGCTCAGAAACCCATTTAAATAAACGTAAACCAAAGAGGTTTGGTTTTGTTTCACTTTTAGGAGTGAAACATTTTTATTTAACTTAGGTTTTGCAACAATTTTTACATTTAATAAAAAACTACTTTTGAGGAAATACTTATATTTTCTGGATATCTTTGTAAATCTGTAGGATTTGTGGATGAGTTAACAAACCACAACACATAATTAAAGAAATACCGTAAATACGCAACAGTTAAAGCACAGTACTACTCAGTGTCTGTTAGCATATGTGGTTTTGCCCCCCAACCTGAGAGGCTCTTAATTTCAAAAGTAAGAAAGACCATTAGACAGAAACTTTTAACAGGTATTGATTGATCTGTCTGGTTCAGTTCCTGGGTGTGCTTTGTGTGGAGTGGGAGTGATCCTTCATTGCTCTTGTAAAAGCTGTTTGGCATGCTGAGGGGGAATTTGTAACTCCCTAAAAATCTTGATAATAAAATAGCAATTSATCCTGAAAAAATTCGTATACAAAAATGATCTTTTTAAGTAGGCAGAATATGCTCTTGGTGTCAAGTTATACTAGTAGTTCTTAATGCATATTCAGTAGAATAACTTTTTTTAAGATTTATCATTTTCTGCATTTGGAAACATCCAGGATCTAGGTAAGAGAAGAGAAGGAAATAAGTATTTTTAAGCTAAGAGTAGTTCTGTTGCAGGCTGTCTCCTTTTTACTGTGCTTTTCTTTTAAATTAGTAGAACTATCTTTTTCCAGCCTCCCAGCCATGGATTTCAATTAGGAAACTACAGTCTCTAAATATATCTAATTTTATATTAGTTTAAAGAATAATTTCTTATCAGACTCTCCCTAGATTGCTTGAATCCCATCATACGTTATGGAAAAGGGAACTAGGGGAATTATTCCTGACTCTCCAAGCAGAACACCTGAATCTAGAGAGCTGGGAATGCTACTTCTAAAAAGTATTTTAGGGAACAATGAAAATAAAAGTATTGATTGCTGTAGTCGTGGAAGAGTGCTGTAGTGCCAGGGCAAAAAGTTCCATGTGAAGTTTTTAACGTTGCTTTGTCAAATTTGTGTGTTCTATGTTCCTTCATTTACTGAGCAGTGTACTTTGCTTGCTAACTTCTACACTGTGCCATTCTCACTCAGTACTCGGGGAATACAGTAGTTCCTGCTCCTCTTTTAGGGCTATCAGCAGTTTTACATTGTTTTTGTTCCTCCAATATGATTTTTCTCCTAGATTTTTTATGGGTTTTGTAATATCTTTTCTGTAATATACTTACATTTTTCACACTTCTGGCCTTTATCCTAGGTTTTGGTGGGTGGGGTTCCCCCGTCTTCTAAGCACAGATACAAATGCAGCCAGGAGCTTATGATGCTGATCCATTGTTCATTTGTCAGCTGCTCTGTGGTGGTAACAGATAGTGGGTATCCGCAGCCCAAGGTGCAGCTGAGCAGGTGGTAGACAAATTGATCAGGAACAACTGCCAGGAAGCCTGACTCAATAAAAAATGCTTTATGACCAACTAGTTAGGCTCTTTAAGAGAAATAGAAAATACGAAAAATGAACAGCAGCACTTTTCTTCTTCCTTCTTTTTCTTGATCAAATTAGCTCAGCTGTTCTAGGTGGATCAAATAGCCTTTTGAGCATTCAGGCCCTTCTTTCAAGGCATGTGACGGAACAATTTCCACAAAGCTTGTCTGTTTTATTTAGTCATATCAGTTAATCTAAGAAGATATAATGTTTTTCCCCACAAACCCCTTCTCACTTATACTCTTACATTGTCAAAGTTACAATAGCAATAATAATGCTATTTCTGACTCTACTTCAAGGGCACATTTGATAAAAAGGTGTTGCATTAGCTAAAATCAAGATGCAGGAGGAGAGTCTCAGCTCGCACAAGTAGTCAAAAGAATTTGCTGTCCTAAAGTAGTGTGAAGTTTAAATTTAGCAACTGTTTCAAGGTGCATTGAATTATTGCATTTATTTTCACTGGCTTTAGTGGATTTTGTATGAGGCTATTATGAAACTGTGTTTTCTGCTAGAACAGGAGGGAACGTCTAGGCATGTGTTCACTAAGCAAGGAAATCATGACAGCAGTTCTGATTGCTGTAATGCTGTAATTAACTCCTTGCAAGAACAAGGAAGACATTAATTTTGGCATGTTCATGCAGCAGCATTGTTTTCCATACAACCGTTCTATCACATTCCCAGACTTTGTGTTTTCGAGCGGTTGGGTGCATTCGTGCATCCTATCATCTTGACATGAGCTTTATAAAATTACTTACTGTGATGAACAACATTAGTGGTAATAGAGTAAATGTAGCTTTCATTGAATCCCTGTAGTTAAAGGCAAAGGGTATTTGTGAATCATGAGGATGTGTTACTTTAGCGTAAAACTATGTAATAGGAAGAGAGATTTCTTGGCGCTATAGTAAAAGTTGAAGACTTTTAGTCCTCAGCTGTTTTTTCAGTTACTGTTCTTGGAGGAAATAATAATAAGCACTGGACAAAGAAATGTAATATGGATCTAGAGTTTTTATTTACTGCAGATTCTCTAGGTTCTGCCAAATCATTCATGTTTTGTACCAGGCAGTTTTATACTAGGCTGCCGCTTCTGATTGCTGGCTGAGACCCAAGTTTGGGCTTGTGAAGAAAAGTGGAGGTTCTCCACCTAAAGATTCAGACCCAAGAGAGAAGTTGTCCAAACAATGACCAGCTGAATTTGAGAGCAGCAGAATTTGTAGTCAAGTTTCCTGTCTTTATGCATTGCAGTCCCTGTTAACTTGACATAAGTGAGTTTGAGTTGATTCATACTGATCTTGTCTTCGCTTGTATTGAAACTCGGTTTATTTACACATTAGGGGGGAAAAAAAAAAGGGGGTGCTAGCAGCATATGATTAAACTTATTTTCAGGAGATGTTTTTTCTAAAAAATGCTGATGTTCTGATAAAATCATATCTGCACTTTAATATAATGACAAGAGGATATTGAGCCTCCTGCATTAGGGCTGAGGTGTCCATTGCAATGACCAGGAGGAAGTTTTACCTTTCATCGTTACCTTATGTCATTGAGTAGATATCCACAAGTGTTACTATGTCCTCCTCTAAGAGTCTTTCCACTGGCAGAGGTTGACCGTTGTACTTGGTGGGACCCACTATCTTCAAACAATTCAAGTTTCCAACAATTCAAGTTAGGGTTAAGTTGAAAGAGGAAAGGTAACAACAATGCTTCTGTTACAGCAGCTGTAGTGTTGTCAGCTGTTGCAGATGTGGAAATAGGAAGCTCTATTTAAAACCAGGCAAGTAGCTCTTGGGTCTTTTTTGTTTTTTCTTAAGTAGCACTATTGCTGGTTTCTCCTCAGCACGTGAGAGCCTTCTCCTCTTCTCATTAGTTGAGCCATCACTACTTCTGTGTCAGAGCTTGTTAGAAAGAGTGAGGGCTAACATACTCCCTCTAGCTTCTGGTAGCTCAGTGCAGATTGAGGAAATCTGCCCTTCCAGCTCTGGGATATTCTGAATCTGTAGAAGTTCACAGCTTAGTAACTGAAACTTTTGAGCTGCTCACCTCATCAACTCCATCTTCTCAGGTCTGGCTTCACTTCTGCTGCCCTTTTGTGAATTTCCCTCTTAGCAGTGTAGACAAGTGCTCTTTCTGCCTGATGTTGTTTTCCTTACAGCATAGGAAAAAAGAAGATCCTGCTGTAGGAATATTCTCTGTAATTTCTTTCATTTTACTTGCAAGGGCTTGTGTTCAATCTCTCTGCTTCTATGCTAGCTGATCCTTATTGCTTGAAGTATTAGCTAGTAAATACTGCCATCAGTAACTTTGTTGGTCTCAATGCCTGCCTTTTAAGTCTCTAAAAAGAAGACTGGGCTGACTGAGTGAAGAAATCAAATAGTTCCACTGTGTGAAAACAAAAATGGCCTCTTGCTTTTAAGGATCTTTATAGCTGTTAATGTGGTATTGAAGCTAAAAGCCAGTGAAACCATACTGTAAAAGTTACTTTGTTCAGGTTCCTGCACAAGCTGTTAGACCTCACTTCTGCAACAGATGTGGTGTTGATATTCCAGAGTGGAAGACTCTTCAAAAACTTCAGACTTCTTCTTCCCGTAATTAAGAGTATGAAGAGGAGACTAAAGCAAAACCACTTGTCCTTTATGAAGAAGCTGTCTCTGAGGGTGCTCTTCAACCGAAGTAACATAATTCTGGTCCGCTTTATAAAATAGCAATCCCTCCTTAAGTGGACAGCGCAGTGTTTCATGAAAGTCTGGAAGAGGAGGGTCCCAAGAGTAGCATTTCTATAATGAAAAGTAAGGTGATAGAAAAGATTGAATGCTCTTGTGAATTTGCACTGCAAACCCTTACATTTCTTTGCTCATTCCTATAGCCATGATTGTATTTGACTCTGTGTCCCTAATACGTATGTATTCACAAACTGTTGTTAATGGTGCCTGCAAATACTTCTCTTTCAATGTATTCAGGGCTACGACTGTTCGTTACAAAGGCAGAAACCTTCGTATCAAAGCTCCGATGTGTAGGGCTTTGAAGAAACTCTGTGATCCAGATGGTAAGTAAGAGACGCTGGAACATGAAAGGGTTTTAACAGATGGTTGGAAGAATATGAGAGAGAGTAGGCCTGTTTTCATGTGCACATCACTGGCAGGGGAATTTGTGCTATTTCACATTTGTGTTGGACACAGATATGTCCCTATTGTCTTACTTATCCTGTTTGCTTGTATAATCCCAATAACTTTAGGACCCACCCAGATCTCTTAAGTCTTGAAGTATGTCACTAGTTAAATTGAAAAGGAAATAGCTACACCAGACAAGATTGCTACTGCTTTACCAGTTGTGCTTTCACTATATGCGAAGTTTAGTCCCTTGTGCCAGTGAATAAGCGGTAGTATGTTGTTTAGCATTGAGCATTTTAGACTTTTTTTTACCTTCTCCAGTTCAGCTATGTGTGATTTTTTTTTTTTTTTTTTTTCTTTCTCCTTCATCTTCCTTCCCCCCCAATAAGTAGAATCAGTGTAGTTTAAAGGTCTGAAATACTGTACTTGTTCAAAGTTTCCAGCCACCTGATTTTGACACTGCTCAACTGGAAGCTCCAGTACCACTGCAGTGTCCAAGGAAACAAATAAACATTGGAACAGGAGGTTATCTAAGGAAGCAGGCTCCACTGGTGAAGCTGAGCTGCCTAAGTTGTCTGTAGGGGATCCTGATGTCTGTAATGCTTTTTTTTCATGTAACTGAGCATATAGTGTTCTGACTGAATTGTCCTTGCTTTGACCCATGTCCTTTGTGCTTCACCTCCCTTCAGGCGTTAGTGATGAAGAGGACCAGAAGCCAGTACGTCTTCCTCTCAAGGTCCCTGTGGAGTTGCAGCCACGAAATAATCATGCATGGGCTCGAGTACAGAGTCTTGCCCAGAATCCACGGCTTAGGTAATGAAGAACTGATAGTGGTGCTCAGAATAGAATAGGGAAATATATGAGCAGCCTTCTAGCATCTCCCTCTCTCTTCAGGATTTTCTTTACCAGCTGGGCAGTTCATCTTTGACAATGCAGTTTGCCTAAATGTGCTTATTCTGAAGGCTTTGTCCAACCAGAGTACATGATTGTTGTAAACATGAGATATCAGACTTGAAAATTAGATTACCATTGTTCTTTATATCTTTTAATTTGAGTAATGATAGGAGCTAGTAGAGTTGGAGATGAATATACTTTGTGCCACTTACACCCAGTGGTCAGAGCAGAGTACAAGTAAAATGGAGATATGCAGCACTAGTTCTACTAAAATTTGTATTGAATGTGCCATGAGACAGAGGCACAGGGGAGGGAAGTAAAACAATGGTCAAAGGCGCCTGCACCAAGACTCTGCACATGTCAACTGCAACACAGTGATACTGGCAGAAGGGAAGGTATTTGTAGTTTCATCTCTTCCCTGCAAAATGTAGTTGGTGCTGTTGTTTCAGTGTCATCAATGGCTGTTCATCCTAGTACTTACATCTAGTCCAAAACTCAGCAGAAAACACGAGGCCTCTGCGATGTTGATTGTTCTTTCAAATAGAATACTTCAGTATAATGACCAAAGATCATGCAGAGAGGAGAATGAAGATTTTTAGCATTAGGTTTATTTTGTAAAATACTTTGAGAGCAAAAAGTAAATGTTTGAGGGGGTTTTTTTGTGCCCCTTTTTCTCTTTCTTTCTATACTTCATGTGGTAGCTTTGTGCCTTGCCTGCAGTTTTGCAGGTTAGCTAAATCTTGCCATCTTTTCCAATCTTCTTCTTCCATCTGGAGAAGCTAGTATCTTGAATCATGGCAGTCAGATTTATCTGATAGGCTTTTAGATCTTTCTCAGTTGTGAGTTATCTAGATTTTAAAGTTGCGGGATAACATGTTTTTGTTTTTCTTGGTTTTTTTATTTAGAGCTTGGGAGTGGTAGGTGTGTTCCCTGTGCTTGTATTACAGAATGCCAGTTTCTTCCCTTAATTCCCATTCTAGCATCGAGGCTGTGATTTGAACTTCTGCTGACATTTTTTCATCTTGCATACAGGATGATTGTGGAGTTACATCGGAAGGTCTCCAGCCTCATTGAGTTCCTGAAGCAGAAGTGGGCTCTCCATGAAGTGCGTATTGTATCCTTTTTCTGCTTAGTCTGTTCTGTATGCTGTGTCCTGGGAGCAATTCCTTTCCTATTCTAAGTTCATTTCTGCATCAGAAATGTGATTCTACCTCATAAATTTACCAGCCCCTGCTTAGTAAAGGTAGAAGTCAGTATCTCAGCATCACTAATGGAGCCTTTCATGGGAAATCCCGTAATATTCCACTTCTACCTCAACTCTTCTCTACTATGATCCMCTGAAAAGCTAGTTAGTAATAAATGAAGCTCCCTGCATTTATTTCATTTCCTTAAACAGTGCGCTTTGTCTGTTCATTATAGATGGGTGACCACCATAGAAGCCTGGATAATAACTGACGATTTTGTTTCCAGTTTCAGCAAAGAGATTAAGGACAAATCTTAACCACTTGCTTTATGCAGTTTCACCAAATGAAGGCTTAAGCTTCTTGTCTAGGTAGCTGCTGCTCCCAGTTATGTATCTATATGCTGAGCCATACAGCATTAGAGATATCCCTACCTCTGAACTTTGATCCATGGAATAGAAGGATTTGTGGTTAACAGCCATTCAGTTCTCCTGTTGACTGGTATGCTGTATCCTGTTCTTAGTCCTTTAATTCAGGCTTTTCTTTTTAATTTGTGAGCCTGGAAGAAGTAGCAGCATAGCACTTGAAACTTAGAAGGATGTCAAAACATGTAAGATGGAGGTTACTGCACAGAAAGGGGAGTCTGTTCTGCTATGCAGTGACGTTGGGGTTTTTTGCTTGGTTTTGTTTGGGGTTGGTTGGTTGGGTTTTTTTACAATTACAATGGTGTGTGAAGCAGAGATAAGTAATTTTGTCTGGAACAGAGATTTAGTTTGTGCTTGTAGCAGGTCTTCAGTGTAGTCCTTATCACCACAAAAGGACTTAATTTCTGATCATAGAGTCTTCATA
This sequence comes from Phoebastria nigripes, assembly GCA_035582835.1. Classification (NCBI taxonomy): domain Eukaryota; kingdom Metazoa; phylum Chordata; class Aves; order Procellariiformes; family Diomedeidae; genus Phoebastria; species Phoebastria nigripes. The sequence continues at coordinate 694,357 of JAYKAV010002775.1, forward strand.
TCTATGCTGAATAGAGAACATGTCCTTGATCAGCTACTTTTTTGGGTTTTTGTTTTTGTTTTTTGTTTTTGTTTTGTTTTTTTAACTTGCAAAATAGGCTACCAGGTGCTTGATTGGAAGGGGCAGATGATTGTTGTGTTCTTTGACACATCTTTTTTTAGCGTAAAACACTAGAAGAACGGCAGCTTCAAGACTCCAGAGACTCAGAAACAAGAGGCAGCTTCTCAGAGGAGAAAGTGATGCTCCATCTCTTTCCAGGAGAGAATTGTACACTCACTCCGCTGCCTGGGGTAGCCAGAGTGGTCCACTCCAAGGCTTTCTGCACAGTGCATTGGCAGGAAACTGGCAAATGCAAACAGAACACGAAAGACTCTCACTTACTACCCCCTGCACAAATCTTAGGCATACAGAGTGGTCAGGGGACAGCTAGGGGACAGCTAAAATACACGCGGGGAACAGAAGGTAAGGGTGTTGGAAGGGCAGAGAGCACTACAGAGTCAAGCAGAACCTCTCAGCCCACAGCTGAAGTTTCTGCAGGCACTGAAGATGGTGTCCCAGAGACTGGCCTGGTGGAAGGAACAGCCTCAAATCTTGGCATCACTAATTCTCTCCAAAAACCGCCTTCTGGACTTCAGGATCCAGGAGGGAACCATGAAAAGCTGAGCTCAGTGGCCTTCTGTGTGGAGGGCAGGGAGGCCCTGGCTAGTGACCAAGCAACTGTGCTACCATCGTGCAGCACAGCTTGTGCTTGCAGTAAGATCCCTGATGTGGAGGAGCTCTCTCTGCTCGATCCATTCCCACGGTACATGAAGTCATGTCAGGACCTGATTGTCCCAGAGAAGTGTTCTTGCACAGACAAACTGCATGGGAAAGACTCTACTCCAGCAGCTGGTGATACTTCTCCTGTGGCTTTTCCAAGCGGGAGGAGCACAGAGACATCTGACTCCTATTCACAGCTACCGAGAGGTGGTGTGGCTTCACCCGGCAGTGGCCCATCCAGATATGAAACTCAGGCTAGCCACAGCCAGGGCCAGCAGCTTGATGCTTGTACCAAGGATATAACAGATGCAGTAATGGAGGATTCTCAAGAGAAGCTGGGCTCCTCATTTCCACCTCCACCTCAGGGACAATCTAGTACAAAGTCTCTCAAGGATGACCCAAGCCGGCTCTCTCAACAGGTTAGAGAAGAAGGATGGAGTCTGCGAACTTCTGAGAGCCTTACGCTGGCTGAAGTCTACCTCATGATGGGCAAACCGAACAAGTTGCAGCTGGAATATGACTGGTTGGCTGTCTTGGAGCCAGAAACCCAGGATGCTACGGAGCAAACATCTGAGTCAAGTGTTGTTCCTGCATGTACCACCTTTCACAAGCAGAGACTCCTAAACTGCCTTTTAAAACTCATCTCTACTGAAGTCAATCCCAAACCAGTAAGTAGCTCTTGTTCATGCTCCAGATGCTAAACTCTTATTTGATCTGGGGAATAATTGCGCAGTCCTTTTTTCCTAGTAAATCAGTGACCAGCCTTCTCAAGATCTTGGAGATTCCTGTGTTTTTTAAAAAAAAAAAAAAAAAAAAAAAATCCACCACAACACAACCCAGCTTGCTACAGAGTGGACTTCTCCTCAATATGCTGCATTTGCTTTTTACACTACCTTTTAGTTTCTAGTTTGCTGTGAGTCACAGTGGTATTACAGTGAATGTTTAATGTGACTACTGAAAAAATCAGTCATGAGGTTAGGTTGGGTAGGTACCTTCTATTCTCTCAGGTTCATAGAACCATCGAACAACCCAGGTTAGAAGGGACCTTTTGTGGGAAATGGAGCCTAGATGACAAAGGGAGCCTAGATTAGGTTAATATTCCACATGAAAACTGCAACCTTTAATTTCCAATGTTTATGTGGTTCAAGTTACACTAAGTGTAAGAGTGAAAAGAATTTATTTCTTTGGGATAGCATAGCCAATATAACTGTGCCTGCCACAGTGATTTTTGTAAAAGTTCCCAGACTCTAGGGTGGTTGTTTAGCAGACCCAGGAAAATACCTTCTTCCTTAGGCAGACAACTGGGAATCAACTCGCTTTCCTTCTTGTGCATTGTAACCGATGTTTAAGATCTGCCCCTACGATACCTGGGCAGCCATTTCCACCTAGTGCACCCAATTGAAACTTAGTAAAACATCCTTTTAAAGACCAAAAAGACACTGAATTCAACAGATCTGACTGAATTCCTGTGATGGAGGTACAATGAGTTAAAGATACCGTTTGCATTGTATTCCAGCATAGGATGCAAATGTATCACTATTCCCAAACACACGTAGTTCTTTGATCTTTCTTTGTTGATGCAGACTTAACCCTCCGAAGCTCCTTTTGATCCTGTTTTTATAGACAGAATGTAGGATTTTATAAATTTAAAACCATTTTTGCTCAGATACAGCTCCAGATATAGACTTTGTTTAAACTGTAAAGACTTTTGGTCTGACATCTCACAGATCTGTGACAATGTCTCCTCTTTTAACAACCCCATGCAACACTACAGGCTTGGGGAAGAGTGGCTGGAAAGCTGCCTGGCGGAAAAGGACCTGGGGGTGCTGGTTGACAGCTGGCTGAATATGAGCCAGCAGTGTGCCCAGGTGGCCAAGAAGGCCAACGGCATCCTGGCCTGTATCAGAAATAGCGTGGCCAGCAGGACCAGGGCAGTGATCGTCCCCCTGTACTCGGCACTGGTGAGGCCACACCTCGAATACTGTGTTCAGTTTTGGGCCCCTCACTACAAGAAGAACATTGAGGTGCTGGAGCGTGTCCAGAGAAGGGCAACGAAGCTGGTGAAGGGTCTGGAGAGCAAGTCTTATGAGGAGCGGCTGAGGGAACTGGGGTTGTTTAGCCTGGAGGAGGCTGAGGGGAGACCTTATTGTGCTCTACAACTACCTGAAAGGAGGTTGTAGCGAGGTGGGTGTTGGTCTCTTCTCCCAAGTAACAAGCGATAGGACGAGAGGAAATGGCCTCAAGTTGCACCAGGGGAGGTTTAGATTGGATATCAGGAAAAATTTCTTCACCGAAAGGGTTGTCAAGCACTGGAACAGGCTGCCCAGGGAAGTGGTTGAGTCACCATCCCTGGAAGTATTTAAAAGACGTGTAGATGTGGGGCTTAGGGACATGGTTTAGTGGTGGACTTGGCAGTGCTGGGTTAACGGTTGGACTTGATGATCTTAAGGGTCTTTTCCAACCTAAATGATTCTATGATTCTGGTGACACATGTGACAGGGATGACATGATTAAACAATCACAAACTAGAAAGAAGGACATCTCCTTAAACTTGGGGGGAGAGGGATAGAAGCGGGGTGGGAGGTGGAACCAGCAGTTATTATTTGCAAGTGTTTTCCTGTCACTTTAGCACTCTCGGTGTCTTAATCAAAGTAGCGTAGTGCTCCTGAAAAATAATGGAGCTCTTTCAGATATGTACCATTATCGTACATTCCAATAAAAAGAAGTAACATAACCTTTTCTTTTATTTGTCAAATACCACTTTATACTGGCTGTGTTTCAGAAAAAGAGATACTCTTCTTGTGTGGCAATGAATGTCGTGGGACTGATACATATTCAAGAGGCAAGGATGATACTGCCTAATTGAAAGTACTGTAGACTTTTTGAAGTTTTGTCTCTTAAATCCTCTGCATTTCATCAAATAATGACAGGAACCATAATATTTTTGCTTCAAGGTACTTTAACAGAGGAAGGATTGATTGTCTAGATCCCTGCTATTTTCTCAAGATAATATGTAACAAAGCCAAAATGGCCAACTGCTGTGGTTCATTCCTTTAAATGAAGATTACCAGCATAAAACAAACTGTAGCAAATTGCATTGCAGTCAAGTGTGGGTAGTAATTTTATGCCTGTGGTTGCACACAGATTCCTTAAAAAGGGAGTATTGTCTAGAAAAGCATTTAAACAACTTAATGAAATAACTGGATAGGCCTGGAAAATTAGTAAAGCACCTTGCCATGTGCCTCTTGTTATTGCTGTATTACAGTACGAAAGAGGAGAAGAGATGGGAAAAAATTCAAAACTATTGGTCTTTGCTTGATTAGAATTAAGAGCAAAATACTTTTGCCCAGGTATACTTCCAACCAGAGGAGCCCTCTGAATTTGCACTGAATTAAAAACAACACCTTTTCCGTTACTGTGACAAATCTGTGTCTTTACTTTTTGTTTTGTTTTGTTTTTTTGGTTTGTTTGTTTGTTTCCTTTTTATCGTGGGCTGGTCCAGCACACTGTGTGAAGCTTGTTGAGTGTTAACCCAATTGTAACATAAATTAATGATACTGAACCGGTGACATTTAACACTGCTAAATGCACAGGAAGGGAATTTCAGCTGCCCACCACACACACACAGACGTGTTGGTTAGAGTACTTAAAGATATTGTAGTATGTCAGATTATTTTTTTTTTTTAAGCTTCCCAAGTAGAATGAGTTTAACAACATATTTGTTGTAACAGTACACAATATTCATTTAATGTACGTGCATTTTTAGACGCCTGAGATGAGCTCTGTTGCCACGTCACCTATAAAGCCTGCTCAAGAGGAGCAGTCACTGACTCCCCCGGGAAAGGTGATTGCCATCAGCACCAGGAGTCCAGGTTGTGCACGAAATCAATCTGCCCTTCGCAACAACAAGACTTTTTCTCCTGGTGCTGCTTCCAGCTCCTCAGGTGAGTATTCATAAAAATCCATTTCAAGAGATCAGACCATTAGTACCTTATACCGTGATGAGTACATCCCAGTAATGTAACACTAGGAGAATGAGTGTTCTTACTCTTAGAAACTTAACTGTTTCAGAACATTGGTATGTGTTAATTTGTTTTAGCGTTGTCCTAAATTCAGTACGTCTTCGAATCTTGAAAAACAATGCATGTCAATAATAGTTTACAAGCCAGAAGAACTCTCACGAGTCACTCTTACAGAAGGTGCTGGCATTTGTTAGGAGCTGACTGATACAGGGTATGGGATCTCAAGAGAATGAAGGCTTACAGAGGAGGAGAGTAATTATATGGTGTAAAGTTTATTGATAAAATAATTACTGAAAATTTTCTGTGCCATTCTGCCATTATAAAATACAGAATGATTATGAATTACTTTTTTTTTTAATAGAAGGTACAGCTGCTATAACTTGTGAGCCCTAGCCATGCGGACCAAGAATTTCAGTTCTGTTCTTCAGTCCAGTTGCATTTGCCAGCAAATGTTTTATGACTTTAGAAAAGTCTGTGAAGGTGTCAGGGTTACTGGGAACAATTGTGATTCTTACGCTGTCCTCGCACATGTGCCGTAAGAAGCAGTGGACCATGAGCAATTTAACTGATGCTGTAAAACATACTTGGTGCTCTGTGTGGTTTTCATTCTAAAATGGCATTATAGCAATTTCATCTTTGTCTAAAGCTTCATTGCACTTACTTGCAGACAAGGACATACTCACTTAAATATCTAGTAAAAAGCCAGTAATTTAATAGATCGGACAGATAAATTGTTACATTTCAGTGAGATACACAGGCTTGAAGGACATATCTTTTTAAAGCAGACTTGCAAGTAGAATCAAACTTCCTTAGTTTGCAACATTCGTTTTTATGAGATTGTACTTTATGCTTCCCTAATGCCTTGAAAATCCTTTCTGAAGCCTTTTAAGTAAGGGTAAGGATCATCCGCTGAGGATACCAGACAGAAACAGCAAGAAGATAACAATACTTTGTGTCTGGTCCCTTAGAAACAGACACCTGTTCTGTTTACACAGAGCCTCATTGATTCAAAAACAAATGTAATTATCCGTGTTAGTCTTTGATTCACATCACTGAATTACAAGTAGGGTTGTGTAGCACTGTGGTTTAAGATACCATAATGAAACACATAGTCTTTAGTGCAAAATCAGGAAGTGAAAAATACAGACTACGTATTCCTGCTTTTGTACAGTACCAAAGATAGCCAAGTTGGCTTCAGCTGAGCGATTTGGCTTGAATGGAGGAGCAGTAAAAGTGTGTTCAGTACAGCATTCTACCTAGTTAATTAGTTTAGCTTCTCAGCAGTTCTGCCTGGGGTAATGCACTCGGCTTAGGCCTCAGGTAATGGCATTCCAGCGTGTCAAACCGATACCCAAGCAAGTCTGATATCTTCACCCTAAGTTGTGTTGTTTTGGTAGACAAACTGAATCCCTTTTATCAGCCCTGATAAGGGTGTTCTGGATCTAAATAGGATTGTTTGTGGTCTGGCTTGCAACCTTTAGTATACAATAATTATCAAGCTTCTTTGTATCCTCACGTACAGTGCTATAAAATGACTGCAGTAATTTGGGTCTCAGAAAGCAAACTGCTAGGTTATTTTTGGTGATGAGGCTTTTAGGTGTGTTCCCTCATTGACTTTGGTCTTGAGTCCGTCTAGGTGCTAACTGCTTTTTGGTTTTCGTCTTTCGGGTTTTTTTAATTAAAGATAAATTGATTTGGCCTTCTCAGTAGAAAATAAAGATTAGAAGATAGCCTGTGTCCACTCCAGAAGAACTGAATGCGTTAGTAAACTGATAGCTCCAAAAAAGCCACACAGCTAGCTGGAGAGACAAAAAAGAGGATAAAAAGAATCATGCAAAGAGATTCAGAAAAAGTGAAGCAACAGCTGTGATGCAGCATCACCTATAGTGCTTAAAATATCAATACGTAATTATAGTTGCATCCCTTTATTGTTTTTTTTAAAGATAATAATACTGTGTATTATCTTTAACAATTCTCGCTAACTCCTGGTCAGGCAGGAGACACAAATTTATATGTTGTTCTGCATTTAATTGATTTTTAGATACATTGGCACGCTGTAATTTTAACTAACCTTTGGAAAAACAGCAGAATCTAGAGCAGCAGGGTGGAGGTGGCAATTGAGTCTTTTAAATAGGAGGATAATAAAACCTGCTGGTTTATTTCTTAGGTAAATAAAGTTTGATGTTCTTCAAAACACTTCTTGAATACTGTTGTGTATACCCATCTCTGCATTAGGGTGGCCCAAGCTTGTGCTGTATTGTCTTCCTGCCCAGGGAGGCAGCAGGCATGACTAAGGATCGTTGCCCACCTTGCCACTTTCCCCTCTGGGGAGTCAGGTGCCTGCTGCCTCCCAGCTGAGATCTTCAGCCCAGCAGTAGAGGCTGGAGTACCATGACAAGTATGGGTGCAATATGAGTGTGAAAATAGCCGTTACTGTCTATTGTAACAAAACCCAGTGTTATATGCGCAGCAAGCACTTCTGTGGAAGAGAGGCAGGTACGCTTCTTGATTACCTCAGAATGACATACTAACAATACTGGTTTTCATCCTAGCTGGTTGCCTGCAGAGTGGGCACAGCACTGTGAAATCCTACAATATTTTTTAAAGTTAAATGTAAATGGAGAAGTTTTACTCGGACCAGATGCCAGTATTTCAATGTGCCAAATGTATTTCTAAGACAATCCATCTTTTGGAAGGTATTTTGGTAAATCGACCCCTGCTTTTTCATTTCTCTGTCACTAGAATCACTTTATTGGGGTTGCACTTTGAATTACCGTGGGGTGGGGAGTGTAAATAAAACATAAACATTGTAGAATGAGTCTGTGTTTGTATTATCTTCCCCTACAAAAGGAATGGTGGATATATAGTTTGTTTAGTGGGAAGGGCCCTCAAGTATTTTTACAAGCTGCATAGATAAACTGGTTAACACAGTCTGTGTGGGGCTTAAAACTGGGTGCTTAAATTCTAGTTTCTTTAGTAGCGTAAAATTGCATTTAACCCCCTTCTTCCAGGGATTTCAAAGCAAGTGAATGTTTGCAGTATCCTTGTGAAGCAGGTAAATACTGTCAATTTGCAGGTGGGAAAACCGAAACGCATGTGAGTTTCATGATTTGAGATCACAAACAGATGGTGGCAGAGCCAGGATCCATAAGTCCCAGCTCTCTGTATGGTCCTTCAATTACTAAATAGTTACTGTCTTTTGTTTTCACTTTACTTCATTTAAATTACTGTTAAAATCTTCTAGGTTTGAGAAACCTCCCTAGACCTCTCTTGGTGGCTGGTCCTTCAAGTTCTGGAAGCACTGATGCAGATGGTGGACTCTTTGCAGTTCCAACAACTCTACCACCCAACAGCCGCCATGGGAAACTGTTCTTGCCTAGCAAAGAAGCAGAACTGACCTTCCGGCAGCACTTAGACACAATCAGTGTAAGTGGGATGACTGAATGAAAAAAGTAGCATATTGTGCCTGAGCCAGCTTCCAGTAGGTATTACAGGGTTATTTTGGTTCATCAGAAAGTATGGGCTTCCCTATGAAGCAGTACTTCTAGTGATGCTCAAGCATAACATTATATTAGCTGAGATTAGTCAGATTTTGACTATATAACTATGCTTTGAAGTGACATCACCTCTTCGGACCTGAATCTGAATGCCATCACACAGCCTGATGAAACTGGTTCACTCTCTAATTAAGTTGCTCCAACAAATACATTTGCCAGGTTTAGCAAAACTGATACTCTTCTTAATCGTGCAGCTAATTTTAATACAACCTCATTGCTGTATTTAATTCAAACACTCATTTTATTTTTATATATACAAGCTCAGTAACAGCTTCATAGCAAGCTGCAGTAGTTAAGTAGTGAAATGGCTTTTTTTGGGAGAAAGCTCTTATCTCCATAAAACAAGAAGAAAAAAAATACATTCCTGGTGGAAAATCTTCCTACTCTAGCAGAAAGAATATTTTACTGTCTGAAACAAAATACAGTATTTTAATAGTTACAACTTTATTGAAAAACAGAGGTTGCGAGGTATAATTTATTCTGTGTTTTCATGCATGTCTAATGCATTTCCTGTTCTTGTCCAGATGCAGTCGGACTTCTTCTTGCCAAAGCCGAGGAAGTTACGGAACAGGCACTTGCGGAAGCCGTTAGTAGTACAGGTCAGAACAATTTGCAAAGTGTGAAATGCCTGTTTTGCTTCCTGAATAGGTATCAGTAAGGCTATAATGATTTGCACCTAACTGAAATAAAAAACTGAACTTAATCTCATACATCTGGAAAAGTGAAGCTGAACATATGAAGGAACAAGCATTTTAGTCTGTCTTGTAGCCAACCATGTTATATGCCCTATATGAGGAATGTCAACAAGAGTAGTAGTCCAGTGCATGAGGTAGTTTGGAAAAAATAAAAGCCCCTCATCTGAAAGCAGGTTCTGCTGTTTGGGCCTGCTGGTACGGATGCACAAGCAGTGTGTTCATGTGGCATCCTGATCTGTTGTTGTTAGAACTGTCACTGCTATTGCAACAAGGTCTCCCTTTAGATATTTTTTCCTGCTTCCTACTCACTAATGGCTGTTAAACTGGGGTGGGTATAAACCTCTGTAGTGAAGTAAAACATTACACTATTTGAAATAACAATGATTTCTGGAAAAAAATGGGACTTGCAAAGTGATGTGTGGAAGAGGTAGCCTGTTGTCATGGAACTTTGGTGGTAGGCAGGCATTAACCTCCCTTAGACTACTCTGATAACCCAGCAAAAAGGCACATGCCACTGTGAAACCACAGGTGGAGAACATACAAGAAATCTAAAACCAAAATAATGGAAACTTGTTTGGGGAAAACAAAGTTACCAAGTGTCAATTTACCCTTTTGTCTCTTCTGCTCGGTATAAGAGTAGGAGACCTAGAAATTACATGCATACTGTTTTTTGGTACTGAGATATTCTGGTCTATGCAATTCCATTTGTTTTAAGAGCTCCCAAGTACATACAGCTGCCTCATTAATTCACACTTGTTTAATTGTGATGGAAGATCAGTTTGCACACAGACTAGATCCCATCCTTAAGATCACTGCTGTAATTCTGTGGGAGATTTGAAAATTACTGCAAGTATAATCAGAAAGGAATATAGTTCTAATTAGCACTTCTCTGAGAATTGTCCATGTGGAAATTTTCTCTTAATAGTAGTTTACAGAGAAAACACATGATTCCTATCTGTAGCTTCTTTCTCAAGATTACACAGACCTTATTGCTGTGTCTGTTGCACAGTAGTCATGCCATGTAAATACTCTGCTTATTCTGGAAGGTATCATGAACTTCTGTGCCTTAGAAGATGAGCTTCACCCTCTGTTCTGTGTTTAAATATGTTCTGGTTTATTGTTGTTTCTCTCACACAGAGAACACTGCTCCCCAGGCCATCTGGAAATCCATCCCAGCATGTCTGTTCTTTTTCTATCTTATCCAACTCATCCATTACAGGTGAGTCTGCATATCTTCTATCACTTTTATGCTGCCATGGGATGGACTGGAAAGTGTCCCTTAAAACTGCATAAAGGAATAATTTCTAAATAAAGGAAAATACGCTTTCAAAACCACAGAGTCATTTACCAGTTGCTTGAGTCCCTTCCTACAGGATGATGGGATTGTTCTCCTGGATCATTGTTAAGCAAGTCACGATTATGATAGAAATTTTTTTCTTCCATTTCCCAGTATTGAAAGCAGGGAAGAGTAAGGAGTTCTCTACAAGGAGACAAAGTTTTGGAATAAATTACTTAGATAAGAATTTTTTTTCTGTAGGGTGTAATCATTTGTCTAGATTTTATAATGGACTTTTCCTAGTACCTGGGATACTGTTTAAATTTCATACAGTGTAATAAATGTACTGCCCACTTGTCCTTTTCTGCTGATACACTCTTGAGTACATTGGTAGTACAGGTGATCCCCCATCTCGGCTTAAGTCTCAAAATCAACATGAGACAGCTTCAATAACACAGCAACACTTGCTGTTGCATTTTTGTGATAAGGCACTGGTTAGCTTGCATTACTATTTCAAGTCTGTTTTCATCATCTCCACTACTTGCATTCCCAGGGCTCGCTACTGCTTGGAATTTGTTTGCTTCCATTGAACTGTATTGTGCTCTGCTTTAAAGATGTTAGATTTCATTTGCTTGAGAGGTATTTAATCCTTCACCCTAGGGAGAGGTTCATTTCGGCCAATCCAGTCCTCACTGACTAAAGCTGCTGTTTCTCGTCCAATTGTGCCCAAAGTTCTTCCAACACAGGCTACCAACCATCTGTCTAGTAAGTCATTTCTTAAACAGAATGAGTGTCAGTCTGCTGTGATCTGTATGATGTTACATTGTTGGTTTCTATTTCCTAGGTAAAATCCTTAGTGCCTTTGGAAGTTAAAGAAAACAGCTGTGTTAATGATATCTTACTTTCTGTGGCTTTATGTGACTGCAGAAAGGGAGCAGTCGGTGGGACAGTCTGAACTAGGTTCTTTCACTGTGTCTGACCTGCAGGCAAAGCAAGGGGTTAGAATTTGTAACCAAAGTTGAGCACTTTTGTGATGTTTTGTTGTAAGACCACTTTGAAAAGGGGTTGTGACATACTTGAAAGAAACTTATAAACAGCTTATCTACTAACGTGGGATTATGAATTCTACAGGAAAAAAACATGCCGGTGTACCCCAAGCAAATACTGTCTTGCAACAAAAGAATGGGTCCCATAATTAGAACAATTAGTGAGGTGAAAACAATGCCTGCCTCTATGTTTTACTTAGAGGATTCTCTGTGATGGGAAGACATTCAGATGTTTTAAGTGGATTTTTAAAAGATCTGGGCGAGGTTGACCCTGCAACAACCTAAGTTTTTTATATTGAATCTAAACGGCTGCTAGAGGCAAGATAACAAAATAAGACTATGTTGTTTTTATAGCTCCTGTAGTAAACCATAGGAAATTTCTAGAAATTGCATAACCAAATACTTAACAATTTGCAGGACAAAAAAGAAAAAAAAAAATAGAAGGAAAGGGTGGGCAGGAGAACTGGGATGTTTCTCTAAACTGTTTTTATATACCTGATAACATGTTGGAACAGGGCAGAAAAATTGAACATTTTAGCTGAAAAATGTCACACTTTGTGAAGAGGAAGAACTGATATAGCTGATCAGATAATTACCATTTTTGCTTTTTGCATGTGTTAAGTTTTGAGTCTGGGCAATTTTTAAAAAATCATCTTTTAGATGAGTCACAATGAAGTAATTGCCTGAAGAAAAGGCTTGTAATGTGTTTTTTGCTTTTTTGTTTCACAAAAGGTGCTATCGACTTGGCAGCTAAAAGTGCTGGTATTATCCCTGGTAGCCCTGTGCCTGTCCTGGATGCAGATGGTTTGTCAGGTGTATCTCCGTTGTCACCAGACGGAGTGACCACGGTGGTAACAGGGCAGGAGTCAACAGTAGCGCATCAGAATGGAGGCTCCATCACCACTGTAGAGGTCAGAGTCTCCTGAGCATGCTTTTTAAAGTAGTTAAGTGTCTCGCTCTTTCGTTGTGTAAAAAAGCTGTATTATTAATGACTCTTCAATGAGCTTTCTCCTGGAGCTTGCTGATAGACACTTTTATCATGGCAAACCCAATCTATGTTGTATAGTGGGTATTTTGGGGTTGGGGGATCAAATCATCATCACATTGAACAGATTTCCATCTTATAGAATAGCTTTCAGCTGTGAGACTGTTGAAGTTGGCCATCCAGAAATCTGGGCCTGAAAAGGAAACAGTAGCATTTCAATAGACTAATTCAGCAGGGAATTTGGGGCAAAACATGGACTTTTAGGGATGTATTTGGAATGGAAACCGATTTCTCCTTGCTGTTTCTTTCATTAAGACTCAGAGACATGTTAGTCCATGTCGTTTTCTCAGGGAGTTGATGGACGATTTTGAAAGGCATGATATGTAAAAAGAGCATGCATAAACGGTGATAGGCACTTGTCTCTTACCTCCCCAGCTGTATTTGCAGCATTTTGTGTAAATGTTTGTCATTCACGTGACTTCTGTTGTGCTTCTAGGGCTCGGGCCCTGAGTGTCGGGTTCCGTTCATCAGCYTACCAGCACGGCATGAGCAGGAGGCAGTTCCTGATGGTTTCCAGGTAGAGTATGTGTTGAAAGAACAGTTGTATGAAATGGGTGATGTTCTGAAAACACCACTGGTATTGCTAGTTAAAACCCCTTGTTCCCAGGTAATTGTACACCATTGGTACTGTTTTGTGGGAATTAAAATCTCTAGCATCTGAAGAAATTTAAAGAAAGAAGTTTAGGAAAGCTGCTTAAATTTATGTGGTGCCGTTCTCTAAAAAAGCAAAGTGAAGCTGACAATCTCTGACCTCTGACGAAAAACAGATTTTACATATTTCTTGATACAGTGGAGGAGTTTATAATTGCTCTGCTGTATCGTACGTGTGTATTTTAGACATCACAAAGAAAGATTTCAGCAATTGGCAGTCCTGCTGCTTGTATGTTGCTGAAGGAGGACTATTAAGACTGAAAGCGTGATTGTAATGCCAGCATCCTCTTCAGAGAATCACTTTCCTTTATGCTGGATCCAATAAGACATAGATACTTAAAAAGTAACTGTAGCAGCACCTAAGTTGTAAGAGCGTTGTCATCCTATCCCCAACTTCCTTCTCCAGTGGGATCTAGGACCTTGTGTTAGATACCTAAGCCTCAGAATACAGGCTTTTCTTTTTTTCAGTGGAAGCACTTTCCACCCTTCCTGTGACAGGTAAATGTGAAAAAGGTCAAATTAATTTGATTGGAGAGCATAAAGGAGAGGAAGATTTTTTTTTTTTTTTTTTAATTCATTTTTTTAATAGCACAGATGTTAGGACATGAACCTACTAGGCATTTATTTGTGGTAATGGTGCCTTAGGTTCTGGTTCTTGCTCTCAGGACAGCTGTGTATTACTACATCAGAAAAAAATCACAATTCTGTGATGAGGTACTAATAACGAGACTTCTTAAAAGAGATCAATTGAGTTCTGGGAAGTCTGGCTGTAAAGAGGAGTGAGTTAGCAGTTTAAAATATTTATATGCTCTTCAAGCACGTACAGGTTTCTTGCCTATACAAAGGCAAATTAATACTTAATTCTTAGGAACTGTCTTGTAGGTTCATCAAAATCATGTTGATTTTATTATTATGCTTGTTTCTGTTATGTAGGCTGTATTAAATATTCTTTGGAATGTTACAGACCCATATTTTTTTCAGATGATTTGGCAGGATATGGGCTGAGGTGTATTTGTTTATGCTTACAGATATTTTTCATGAAAATAATACAAATTTAAAATTTTAGGAATATTATCTGCTGGATTATTAGTCGTCTTTTTTTTCTTTTTTCTTAAAGTCTGATTTTAATCTGATGCTTAGGAGCTAAGCTGTTGTTTTTCAGACAGATTTCCAAGTCCTTCATAAATTTGGAAAACAATTAACTCTTGTTTCTTGTAACAGGGCACATCAGTCCTTTCTCTGTCAGAACTGTCCAAGACTCCCCTCCAAAATGGTATTTCCACCCCTCCACTTCCCTCATCAGAGGCTTCCAGTACCCGTCTCTCTCCTCCCAATGTTTCTGCTCTCTTGGATATTTCTCTGCCTGGACCACCTGAAGATGTGCTTTCTCAAGGAGAACCTGCCACTCAAATCAGCGATTCTATCATTGAAATAGCTATCAGCTCTGGTCAATACAGTAAGTCTGAGCTTAGCTAAAGTCTTCCTATTAACTTAAAAAAAAAATCCCTGTCATCTTACATGTCAGCAGAAACTTTTCCAGGAAGCAGTTCTTGGTTGGTTTGTTGTTGTTGTTTGTTTGTTTGTTTGTTTTAATAACTGTTGGAAATAAAATTATGTGCCTAGCCTTTATTTTCCAGCATATATAGGTGGGGGTTTTGCTGTTGGTTCCCCCCCTCCCTAAACATAAATTGGTGCAGTGTTCTGTAACTTTACCGCATTGACTGAATCAGTGATTCCTGACATTGGCTTACAGGTGAAGGTGTTTCTCTCTCTCCTGCAAAGCTGAATGGCAGTGACAGCTCCAAAAGTCTTCCGTCCCCATCCAGTAGTCCTCAACAGAACTGGATTGCTTCTCCCAGCCATGATCCCCAGTGGTACCCCAATGACTCCACAGACTCGTCTCTCAGCAGCTTGTTTTGTAAGTGTCAGTATGCAGAGAACTAAAAAAAAAAAAAACTTTTTTTTCAAAAAAAAAAAAAAAAAAAAAAAAAAAAAAGGTGCTGTTTATAAGTGAATCCTTTGGAAAATCGTAAACCCAGTAGGACGTTTGTAGAATTCCTCCCTTACTTCTTGCTTTCATTTCAACAGTGTTGCCTTGAATATGTTTTCTTTCTCTTTACAAGTCTGTTCCTGAAAAGATCCTGTTGCTAGATTGGGGCCCATACCTTGGGACAAATAATTCCTTGGCAGTTCTTTGTAGTCTGTTTGGAGCCTGACTCATCAGTTAGGTTGAGACATTTTGGCTGTTCTGCCAAAATGAAAAGATGCCCTTGGCTCTGCTGTTGGAAAAATAGGCTTCGTTCTGTGCTTGGTGAGCATAATCTCAAAGACATGAGATCACTGGGTTTGTTCGGGGTTTGGTTGGTTTTTTTTAATTAATATTTAACGGGGCCGGTGTAATGAGTCTCTGTACTGTTAGCAGTGTGCTGATGGTGTTCATGCTGGTAACACATAATTTCAAGAGACAGAAGAAATAGATATCTGTCCTCCATTTTCGATGTCCTTGTCTTTATCCTCCCAATTGCAAACATTCAGTGCAGTGACTTACTGATGTGCCTGTTCTTTATAGCAAGTTTCATCTCCCCTGAGAAGGGACGAAAAATGTTGCCAACTCCTGTTGGGACTGCCAGTGGCACCTCCTTACTGGGACCCAGCCTTCTGGATGGAAACTCACGGGACTCTTTTGTGTCGCGGTCTCTGGCAGATGTAGCAGAGGTATGTCATCAAATTGCATTCAGCTGTCTGCTTCCTTTTTTAGTGCAGTGTTATTGTATATTGTCCATCATACCTTCCTGAGATACTTAAGGCAAAGATGCTTTGACATCTGCACTTCAGCTTAGTAAAACAGGGTTACAGTCTTAATGGAAAGATGTAAAATGACTTGAGGGTATACTGCACCAGAGCGAGAAGAAGCTGTTGTGAGGACCTTCGACCCAGGTTCTTTTTGCTGGGGGAGGTCCTGTTTACCTTGTTGGACGTATCTTGTTTTGACAGAGAGAGTTGTAATCCTTCTGTTTTGTGTGTCCTGCTTTGTATAGCAGAAATTGAAAATACTAAAGATGAGAGAAAGGTTGATACTGATGCAGCTACAGTACAGTTGGAGGACTGGTAGAAAAAATAAATAGGTCCAGAAGGAAGAAGCAGCAAATGGCTAATACTAAGTTACCTGAGAGAATGGCAGAAGGTCCTATGCTGCTGAGTTATTTTTTCTGTTGGTAGAATTATCCTTCTGTTTTGAAATCTTTTGAAGGGGTAGAGTGAAGACCAGCAGCTATTAAGGCTTTGATATGCTGGAGGACAGAGCTCCCTTTCAGAGGGACAGAGACAGACTGGAGGAATGAGCTGCCAGGAACTTTGTGGAATTCAGCAATGACAAATGCAAAGTCCTGCCCTCAGGAAGGAATAACCCCGACAACAATATAGGCTGGAGACTGACTGTTTAGGACACAGCTCTGCTGAGAAGTACCTGGGCATCTTGATAGACAGCAAGCTGAACATGAGCCAGGATGTTCTGTGGCAGCTAAGACAACCAACAGTGTCGTGGGCTGTTTCAACAGGAGTATAGCCAGTAGATTGAACAAACCAATGATTATCCCACTCTACTCAACAGCTGTGAGACCATGTCTAGAATATTGTGACCAGTTTTGAGCACCTGATACAGGAAAGACATAGATAAACTGGAGCAAGTTCAGCAGAGGGCCACCAAGATGATTAGGGGGCTGAAGCACCTGTCTTTGAGGAAAGGCTGATGGTACTGGGCTTGTTCAGCCTGGAGAAGGCTTCAGGGTGGGAGGGACCTAGCTGCCTGCCAGTACTTGCAGGGAGGTCATCAAGAAGATGTAGCCAGGCCCTTCACAAAGTGGTGATGCATGGTGGGAGGAACAGGCAAAAGCTGAATTGAGAAAAGTTCTGACTACATATAAAGAAAAACTTTTTCACCCAGAGTGAAAAACTTTTTCCCCAGAGATGTTGTGCAGTGTCTCTCTTAAGAGCTTTTTATGACTAACACGGATAAAGCCCTGAGTAAGCTCGTCTGTCCTAGGTGACCCTGCTTTGAGCAGGAGGTTGAACTAGAGACCTCTTCAAGTCCCTTCCGATCTTAATTATCCTACAGTTTACAGTCGTTGAGTCAGTGTAACATCATGTACACTGTAACTTCGTGGGGGCTTGCCCTGATGGAAGGAAAACGTCATTCCTCCATTGCCCTTTGGATTTGGATAAGGAGGTTCTGTACGCACCTTGTAACCAGAAGCTGCAGCAAGCTCATGCTGTTTTAATGTGCCCTTGGCAGCTTCAGACTCCACACAGAGCTCCACTTCCTGGCATAAATATGAAGATTTTGCTTACTTGGTGGTGAGAATCTGTTAAGGTGTGTGTTAATTAAAGGAATATATGATAATTTATTTGTGTGGATTTGAAGTGACATTGCAGCCCTTGGTCTTAGAAACTGCCTTCAGAAGCAAATGGGGTAAGCCACCATTTTAGGTACACCAGAGCAGCTGTTGTGGCAGATGTGGGTTTGTGTGGGAGTCTTCAGAGGAAGCAAGTATGATTTAAAAATGGCTTTAATGATGGGAGAATTTTGAAAGGCCTTTTATCAAGTTTTATTTACAAATGCAGTTATTACATTAGAGGTAATATCTACAGAGTTTTTGTACGGTGCATCTACTAGCGCACCTTAATGCCGAATTAAGGATAGGCAGGTAAGGCCCACTGAGACTATAGGTTTGGTTTTCTTTAGAGGCTTCCATTTAGCCATGGACAAGAGCTATTCTCTAACTCAGATAAAGTGAGAGAAAGTGTATCTTTCATAGGAGGAGGGGCTGGGAATGAAGATAAGGGAGCCAAACTCTTCTCAGGACAAGAGGCAGCAGGCACAAATTGAAACACATGAAATTTCACCTGAACAGAAGAAAACCTTTTTAATGTGAGGGTGGTCAAACACTGAAACAGGTTGCCCAGAGAGGTTGTGGAATCTCCATTCGTGGAGATAATTCAACACCTGGCCGGACAAGGTCCAGGGCAACCTGTTCTAGCTGACCCTACCTGAGCAGGACGGTTGGACAAAATGATCTCAAGATGTCCCCTCCAACCTAAACAATTCTGTGATTCTGTGAAATTTCCACTGACATGTAGCTCTTCTTTTCTCTCATGTCTCTTCTAGGTGGTGGATTCCCAGCTGGCTTGCATGATGAATGAGAACAGCATAGATTACATATCTCGTTTTAATGACCTTGCCCAGGAACTGTCAATACCTGAGCCAACCCGCAGGGAAATTCTGTTTGATGGAGGAGGTGGTGGTCCCCCCATTGGGGATCTCTCACAGTGAGTGTATGAGACCAGCAGGCTGGTGTAGACTGTTCGGCTAAAGTTGGAGCTTGCAGCGCTGGATCATGGCAAGGGCAGGTTGTAGAGAAGCAGCTGAGCCTCAGTTGTCCCTGTCTTGTGCACTTCTTTCTAAAAAAGAAGCATTGTCTTCAAAGGTCTGAAGAAGTACTTGCAAGTCCTGGAATGTGCAATATACTGGGAACAACAAAACATGGAATAGTATTACAGGAAGTGGTGTGTCCCCTGCATCAGTGATATAAGATGGCAGGTTTATGGGACAGTCCTGGGCTTGTACTTTGGAATGGCCTAAGCAAGAAGCTCAAGCAGGGAAGGGTATTGCCAGAAGCTCCCGTACGTGAATTATTTTTTGCGTAGTAATCAAAATGCCATGATTTGGGATCCACATTGAAGTTGTGGAGAATGAAGGGTGGGGGTGGGTATAGGAACCATTTTGCATCTTGACATGTCCTAGTTGGCACTCTTCTTATCAATCAGTCAAACTGAAGTTTCTTGCACTCTCTTCAAAGGCGCTGCAACTCTATGATGCTTCGTTTTTATAGACCATTCTGTTTCTTTGGCTATGTTTTGTTGTTTGACCATTCCAGCAGGGGCATGTACCTGCTTTCTTGTTTTGCAGGGGAGCTCTGATTCACCCTACTCCAAGATTGCATGGATCCTTGGGGAGTTTCCTCTATTTTTAAACCCCATCACATGTCACAATCATCATCATCCTGACTGCACTCATATTCTCCACCTCTGAGATTCTTCATCACATTGCACAGTTCATCCCATGAGTGGGAGAGTGCTTTTTTGCTTTCCCTGAAGAACGGTTGCTTTTTAAGTCAGGAAACTGCAAAAGAGCTTACTGGAATCACTATGAAAGCTTTGTCATAATTAGTCTTGGCTTTGCTGGAAACCTGTATATATTGCTATCTTTCTTCACAAAAACTGAGGATTTACCTGGGAAAGGAAATAGGAAAGAATATTGTAATGTATAGAAACAAATAATATGTTAACGCTAAAGTTGTTGAGATCTGTTTTGTGTCATGAAGAGGAGAGGTGTCAAGTCCTAGCTTAATCCCTTAGTCCTTCCTTATTTCCTCCTTGTTCTGTGAATTCCAGGTGCTCTGTAGTACCTCAGGGCATCATTTTTCATTATAGTCACTCCCAGGCACTAGTGGATCTGATACTCCCTCTACTAAATCCCTATGCATTTAATGTTACTGTTTTAATATTTGAAAGACTCAGATCCTGATACCAGTGGGTTCAAAGGAATGTAAAGTTACTTTCTCTACAGCTGGTTGTCCGTCGATTCTACCTTTATAACTCAGGAGACTTTTCCTATTTCCTTTCCTACCGGTCATGAGAGAGAATACCTTTATTGTGCCCCTTTTTTAAGCACTTACCTGCTTCTCCAGTAAGAGGATGTCCTCTGGCTATTTTAAGCTCTGAACTTATCCAAGGGGCTAGTCCTATATAAACCTCAACTTTCTATTATTAATAAATAAACAAAACTTCTCCATCTCTTAGGCTATTATCAGGGGTTCATTTTCCCAACTTGCACTATACTTGGTGGATGTAGTTCTGCCTGCCTTTAGCTACTTTTACAAGGCATTTGACTGGGAGTTTCTTCTTGTAACCTTGCTCACGATGCACTGATTGGATTTGCTGTTTTCCCAGTCACTTTACCCTGCTTTATGTAGATTTTTTTTTTTTTAACCGCTATATAGTTTGCCTTATGCTTTCTATCATTAAGAGAAAATGTAACAAGTTTTCTGATGCACCTTTTGTGTGGCCCAGAGCAACCTTCCTGATTTCACTCAAAAAGTAGTGAGATGTGGATGACATTCCAAGACCCCACGTATCAGGTTGCTACATTCTCCTCTTTGACATAGGAACCATACACATGTGTAAAAACAGCATTAGTACAATTGGATGTTCCCAACAGGGAGGCAAACCTGTATTCCTAGCAAGAAAACAATCATGACTAGAAGAATGGAGAATTTCGTATCTGTGGGCTAATGTCCTATTCTGACTGCATGTCATGTGGGATATTAAGTCCTTCTGTCATTATTTCTCTTTCATTATTCTTACAGAGCCTTGTTTATGAATTCTGATGCAATTATCAGGAAATCATGTAAACCTAGAATATAAAAAGTTGAAGGCTGTCAGAAAAATGAATGCTGAGGAGTGTATCATTCTGAGCATTCACCTTCGGTATGGAGAGGATACCCATTAATCTCGAGAGTCATTCCCTCTAAAACTTTTAAGTTTCACTTGGAGTCAAGCTGTATTTTGGTTCAGTCTTTCCCAGATTGTTTCCTCTTGGTTTTGGCTTCTTACATCAGTAATGCTGATGATCCTATAAGCTGTACCTCCAAAAACCTTTCGGACTTGCAGGACAAAAGTAGAGGGCTCCTATTGTAGCTGTGGCTGTGGATTACAGGACATGCAGGAGGAGATGTGATACATTCTAATCAAGTACTGTATAAAAAAAAAAAAAAACTGAACTCTCATTCTTAAACTTCTGAATATTGAAAGACCAGCCTGATGGTCTCCGGTGTATTTAGTTAGCTTGACAAACATTTCATCTTCTTTACCCATGCTGGTAATGRAGTGGATGTGACACTGGTTTTGACTCTTAGGTTGCCTATAGAATAAGTGCCAGTGTTGCTGAGCCTACATGGCAGAGCACTTCATCAAGATCTGTGAAGACTTTCTGCCGTCTGATACAGGGAGCTCTCAAGCTGCCCTTTCTCAGCCCATTCAGTTGCCATAGGGGAATAACAAAATTGCAGAATGAAGTCAGCATAGCGGCTATTTTTAATGATGCCATGAGATCGGAAAACGTTAATATCCTGAACCTTTGCAAGTAGACTTGGACCACCAAGTAATAACAAAGTGGAAATGACAGAGGTCAGTTCAGCACTCAGAATTTTGTGGTTAGAAATGTGTTTGGCATCAGCCTCTTGAAAGTTGTCATTATGAAACAGAATTTGGTTTCAGAAATGTAATGCTTTGCAAACTGCAGTTTAATAAGAAAGCCCTTTCAGGACAAGTAAGTCTTATCAGGGAAAAACTTGAAAATAACTTAGATCATTGTGGTAATTTTGAATTGATGCAGAATTTGTCATCCTTATTATGTGAAAGGTCACTTAAACACACTTCTGATTCCACCAGTTACAGATTTTAGGTGGGTATGCTTTACAATACTAAACATTGTCAGTTTGTGCCTAAGACTGCTAAGCGAAAAATTTGGCGGGGGGGTGGTGTGTAGGATGGGTGTAGGGGTGTGTATATATACACACACACACTCTCATATATATACACATACACACATACATATATGTATGCTTTTGTGTGTGTGTGTATATATATTTATTTTTTTGTAAAACACAAAACTTTTTCGACTTTAATTATTTCAGCTTCCCCAACAGAAGTAACAAAATCCATATGTGTCWCAATGTCAGCCTATCCTAAGCAAACAGTCAAGCAAGTTATACTGAAATGCACACAGGATTGTTTTTGAGGTAAACGTGACTTTGTTAGCTTAATAGCTTCTTGGGGCACTGTAAGGTGGTTGGAGAGGACAAATGGACACTAACAACCTCCAGTTCTAGTATTAATTGCTCTAGGCTTTCCCCGTGTTGATTTAGTGACTATATATAATAAGGAAGTTGTGAGTAGTTCAGCAAGGTGAATGGCAGAAAATTCAGTATTTGTTGTCATCATAGTCTGGGTGAAAAGCAGTACTACATCCTAAGAATTAGATCTGCCCCTGTGTGCATGTGTGCRCTAACTGGGTTTTCTGCTGGGTGTTGCATCCTGATTACCCCCACAATTCATTTTATCCTACATCACTAAATCTACTAAGCATAGGAATACTAATTGTTTTTAATATGGCATTGTTAAGCCTTCTCTTGACACCCCTCTTTATATTTCTAAATTTAATTAAATGGCTTGGATCGAATCTAATCTATAAAGACATCTCATTTACTGACTCCGCAGATCCCAGAGTGGAAATTAAGTTGCATTTTGTTTTTTACACTCAGACTTCGGATGCATTTATAAGGAAAGTACTGCACTTTTTTTTAACCTTTTCAAACCTTTGAATCTCTTAATTTCACAGCAATTTGTAAATGTTAACTAAGTGAAACCTTGGCAAGCACTACGGCAATAAGTTATCATTAATTATTGAAACATGATAACTGCTTTAGAGCTTATGGTTCTGGCAGCAAAATTTAATGCTGTTTCTTTTAATAATAGTTAAGCCATATCATCTAAGGTTTCTGGCTTGTTTGAGATGTGAATTTGTTTTATAGATTATAAATATACCTATATAGTGTATGTATAAAGCAGAATGCCTGTCCTTACTGATTATTTTTTGTACCATATTGTAAATTATATTATTTATTCTTTACCAATTTTGGAAAAAGGTGTTTTGGTTATTTAATATAATATACAAAAGCTGTTAAACTTCCTCTGTTTAAATTTCCAATTCAACTTGTAAAGCTGTTTTTATTCTTGTGCATAAATACATACTAATACTTGGTCTAACTTATGTCCGGTGTGTTACTTGCCATTCATGCCCTACCAGATTTTTCCATTTCGCCTTTATTTACATAATAATGGCCCTGGGGAGGGGGGCAGGGGGCTAAAAATTTGTCCATAAGGCCAAGCCTTCCAAGGTGAAATTCTGGTTTCAGTGAAATCAGTGGCATAACTCCCA
Source organism: Phoebastria nigripes (assembly GCA_035582835.1). Lineage (NCBI taxonomy): Eukaryota > Metazoa > Chordata > Aves > Procellariiformes > Diomedeidae > Phoebastria > Phoebastria nigripes. The sequence continues at coordinate 717,465 of JAYKAV010002775.1, forward strand.
TTGACATCTCCCATCCCAGAATTTTCATGATTTGCACCATGGTGAGAGGTTTTGGTTGGGTGGTTTTTTTTTGCTTTACAGCTTCCATTCCCAGTAGTATCCACTAACTGTGAGTGTCAGAAATGGGTCAAACCAGAGGGCTGTCTGTCGTGAATGTCCTGTCTTTGTCCAATGGTGACCAGTAACAAGGGAAAGAAAGAAAGAAAAACAAAAAAACCCAAAAAAACCCAACCAAACAAAAAACAACAAAAAAACCCAACAACACAAAAAACCCACCAAGCAAAAGGGTACAATAAAAAGGGTATTGTGTATCTTGGTGGTTTTTTTTTTTTTTTTTCCCCTAGCTTTTTTTTCCTTCACAGCTTCAGATAAACAGGAACTTAGATGTAGAAGTTGTATTCAGGCTATCATGTTTTATATAGCTGCTACCAGAAAAAGTTTTTCACCCTGAGGACAGTCAGGCAAGGGAACAGGTTGCCCAGAGAGGTTGTGCAGTGTCTGTCTTCAGAGCTTTCCAAGACAGAACTGAATAAAGCCCAGAGGAAGCTGGTCTGATCTAGCTCACCCTGCTTTGAGCAGGAGGTTAGACTCTAGACCTGAGGTTCCTTTCAAGCTGAATTATCCTGTGATCTATGTTATTAACTTAAACTAATTCCTTTTTGTACGCATTTAGGATATTGCTCTCTGCAATATACAATGGCAGCTTTAGTTTAATTACGCACTGAGAAAGTGCAGGAGTGTTGTTAAACTAGATGATAAGAAATTAAGAACATTTTTAAAAGCTCAATAAAAAACTCATTAATGATATTATTTGATGCTTCCTTTCCATCCAAAGAGTGAGGACTCATCTCTACCACCTGTGTACTGAGAAAACTGGACTATGACCAGAAAATCAGAAAACTGACTATATGACCAAGACTGAGCTCTTTCTGTGCAGCTTCTCACCTCCACCATGCTGTGACAAAGGCTCACAGCTGAGACCTTCAATTCTTTTCCACCTTATGTCAAAGCTGGTACTGAATCCTACCACTTTCTTTTCTCACAGATCATCTAATTTTGCCCTTAATGACCAAAACTTAACACTGTAAAAACAGAAGGAATGAGTCGGAAGTAAAGAATGATTAGAAAGCAAGAAATGAAACAAAGCAAGGTGTTGCAGCTAGAGTATGTATTTTTGGTGTGTTGTTTTTTTGTTCAGGGTTTTTTTAATCCTTCAAGACAAAAGCAGCAATATGGCTGCTGCTAAATTTACTCCTTGGCATATGGAAAGCTGTGGAACCATTAAATAAAATCTTCAGCTGAAAATGTTAACTTGTAATGTTACTATCAATCAAAAATGTTTGGTTAGAAGGGCCATGCAAGCGCTGGTTCCTTGAGTGTAGCTGTACCAGCTCCTCCGAGCCCAGATTCTCCAGGAAACCGATGGCTTTCACATGGCAGTTGCCCAACACTGCTTCAGCTGCAGCCTCCAGAGCTGTGAGCACTTTATGGACGCCATTTCCTGAGACAGGGGAAGAGGTGAATTACAGCGGATGGATTGTTTATGACACGCTGGGGCCGATGACCGTGTTGCCTCCCCCCCTGCTGCGCTTCCCGAGACTGAGGTGCAACCCCCTCCCCTCTGACAGAGCTGGGTGAAGCTTCAGAGGTTCCCAACTGACGCGGTGCTGAAGTCATTAGCTTATAAGGTCGTCTCTCAGGTTATTCCTTACGATGGTCTTCCTCCTGATTTTCGCTTTACAGTGACGTTTTTGGGCAAAATGCCCATATAAGGCCCCCAGGGGCCTGGCTGCACGGCTGAAGCACGCACCGGAGCCGACCCCTCCCGGGCCGTCGCGGCCGTTTGCCACCCCTCAGAGGGCAAAACCCGGCCTTTTTCGCCCGAGAGGCAGGGCCGGCTGGGCTCGTCCGTGGGGAAGGGACTTCACGCTCCGGAGCCCGCCCTCGGGAGCGGGCGGCTGCAGCCGGGGCTGCGGAGGGGTGGTTGCCGGGCTGCGCCCCCTCAGGGAGAAGGCGACCAGGCCCGCAGCAGACGCCGCACCCTTCTCCCAACCACTTACCGCCAGGCTGCCGCTGCCTTACCTGGCCCTTTAAATGCCCTCCCGCCGCTAGCCCCGCTCCTCCTCTCAGCCAATGGCTCTGCCGTTCCCTCTGACGGACGCGCGGTCTTACCAATGGGAGGCGGCCAGATGAATGACGACGCGGGCCCTTTTCAAGCTTCCCTCCCTCTGCGAGGCTCACCGGACAGGCGGGATATCGAGAGGGCGGGCTGCGTTCGATAGGGTGCTCGATATGATGGGCAGGTGGGTCAACCAACGGTAGGGCAGGGCGGGCCCGCCGGCGCTACCTGCGGTCCAGGCGGGCGAGGAGGAGCGCCGCGCGCGGGGCTGTGGAGTCGAGCCCGTCGTCCGCCACCATGTTCCAGGGCCCTGAGGCCGACTCGGCTAAGCCCAGCTCCAGGTGGCGCAGCGGGGGTGGATTGGCAGTGCGGGGGTGAAGGGGGAAACGGGAAGAGCCGTGCGGCGGCGCAGAGCCCGCGGCGGGGCTTTGTTCGGGGTGAGGGAGAGGCGGCTGGGGCGCAAGCTCCGGCTGAGGCGCGGCGCTGAGGGCGGGTGCTCCGGCTGAGGGCCGGGAGGCAGAGGGGGCGGGGGAAGGGTGTGCTGCGGCTGAGACGCGGCGCTGAGGGGCGGGAGGCAGAGGGGGGGCTCCGGCTGAGGGGAGCGGGTCGCCACTGAGGAGCCGTACGGCCGCGGTGGGCGGGAACGCCGCCCCCCATCCCTCCGGTAGCAGCTGGGGCGGGAGGCCAGCGCGGGGCGGCGGCGCTCGCCGCCTGCCCGGTGACCTTGCTGTGCCTCAGTTTACCTCTCCCGCGCCCCGGGGGCTGGGGGGAGCGGCGCCGCGCTGCCGGCGGTACGTGCCGCCTTGGGCTCGGGGCCAYGCGTGGGGCACGCGGAGAGAGAGCGGTCAGGGCCGGTCCCTGTGGGGCTGCAGCGCTCCGCGCCCGGCCCCGGCCCGCCGGGAGGGGGGTCGAGCTCCTACTGGGGGTTACCGAGCTGGAGAGGGGGTCTGGGTCCTGAGGGGACTCCCGTGCGGGAAGAAAGGCCTGGCGCTGTGGAGGCCCTCCTTTCCCCGTGTTGGTACCTCCTCAAGGAGGGAGGAGGACCTGCTTACGCTCTGTGAAGCTTTGAGAGGATCCAACACAAGCGCCTGCATAAGCAGATGTTATCTTGTTTTCGCCTTGTGTGGTTGAAATACATTGTTATACTTGGACGAGGGCATATATCCTAATAACTTAGAGCTGGAGTGATTAATCCATCTGCGAGGTAATCATGTGCTCGGAGGGGAAGGAAGGAGGTGTTTCGAAATTGTGTAAGGGTGCTTTAAGTTTGCCTTTTATTCCAGTCGCTCTAAGCTATGACCTGGTTTTAAAAGACTTCTGAGGATGCTCTGCCCTTAGTATAGTCTCTGAGAAGCTTCTGTTTTCATGGTAATTTTGAAACCATGTTTAACTCATAAGTTGGGTTTCTGGATAGAGTCAGCATAGCAAGCATGCATACTGCAGCACTGCAATACATTACATTATTGGATTTTATAGAGTGGTCTCTGAGATGGTGACTATTGACATACGGTCTGTGCCGTCAAAAGCAAAAAGTACTTGGTTTAAGGACACTTTTCCCAGAGCTTATTCTATTCATTCCCTAAACAAAACTTTATTTGATGATAATGCAAATCCTTTTGCAGTTCTTGATGTGTAGAAGTTTCTCTAATTAAAACTGAGCCTAATTCAAAATCCTTGCAGCAACCACCAACAGCTGTGGAAGTGGGGAAAAAATAACTTCCTAGTGTGAAAATCTTTGTGAGGAAATTATAAACAAGTGCTTTGCATTTTGAGAACTTAATAATACCGGGGTATTACTGTTAGAAATAAATTATGCTAAAAATATTTTAAATGAAAGCTTCCACTTAAATAATTGTCCAGTGAGATGTATCTCTAGTGATCCAGTTAATGTGTACAGTGATACAGCGAACAACTGGTTTGCTGAATCAAATTAACTGCCTAGTTTTATTTTATTAAACTTTAATAATGACACTTTGTATTTTTAACGAAGTTTTGCTTTTCCAAAATAAAACAAGGAACTGCATGTCTAAGAGTAGCTGTAGCTCTGAAAGCAAAGCAGGACAGAATTGTATCATTCTACTGTTGGGGCACACTATAAAGTTGCATTGCTTTTATGTATCCTCAGTTCATCAAGTATATGAGCAGTTTCACAACTACGGAATAGAGCTGAAAATGTTAAATGTAGCCATCTTGGAAATGTCATACACATGTTCCCCTCCTCCCCGTCAGTGTTATTGCAGAATATTGCAGAGCTTTCAGATCGAGAGCATAACTGGCTTAACAAAGCTTGCTGTTTGTTTATAAGATGAGTGAGCTATTTAATGAGGCATGAATTTGTATTGATCCAACAGCAGGAGTGCCCCCAGTAACTTTCTGGTCTTTGCTTTAGAGCCTGGTGTTCCAAACATGAGCACCTGCTTTCTGCTAGTTACCTTAGTGATGGTCTCTTGCGTATAATGCAACTCTCCTATTTTACCTGCTTTATTAGAAGTGTCTGAAAACTGGTAGGACTTCAGTGTTTAACTTTCAGGCAGAATTTAAAAAAATAAATATTTATTTATATAGCCAGTGTCTTGAAGTAATGGATCAGTCTTGGCACCTCTTCCATAGGTCGGCTGAAAGGTTTAATGAGGAAAGGGCATTCAAATTCAAGTGTGTTAGAATGTAGGAAAAAAAGACCACAAGAACTAATTAGAATTCTTCAAGCCTGCCAGAAGAGAACAAAGCAATTAGTAGAGGCTTTTAAACTTACAGGGTAGGGTTCTTAATTTAGCTGTTCTAGATGAATTGACAGACTTCTAGTCTACTGGAGGGGAGGGGGAGAAGAGGCAAATTTAGATTGCGTAGAAAACAAAGGGCTTTTTTTCATTACTGTTTAAAAGAATAAAACAACACCTTCCCTCCCCGCGCRCGCCCCCCACCTCCCCCAGAGGAATAAAGAAGATCTAACTTATCTGGCTATAAGACACAAAAATAATCTGTATGTAAACTGGCATAATACCAATATAAACTAAAATGACTGTAAAGTATAAACTAAAATTACTATAAAGTGTATGTTGAATTTCCTTGTACTCTGTTGAAGCAGCTCGCGCTGGCTCATCAAGTTTAGCGTGCTGTTTTCCTTTGGTAGGATTCACAGGCTAAATCTTATTTTCTTATTTGGTGTGGGAGACCTGCACATCTTGCTCTGATCTAGGACTGAGTGACATGGGAGTACAAGGAGGTCAGCAATGCTCTGGAGGCTACACAGCAAGACAATAGCTTTGTGTTCTCCCCAGTTTTTGACTGAAGTGAAGGAGCACAAAACCCTGTCCTCTGCTGTCGTAGGCTGGAAGACCTTGTTGCTGTACTTCAATATTATTTTTGGTAATTCCTGTGAATGACTTAGTTACCTGACTTTGAATTAGTTAGAACTGACTACCTGATTAGATAGAATTTTATGGACCTGGTGTTGCAGTCACTTGAAAGTCTATGGAATATTTGGGGGGTTCCTAGCGATTAGAAGTTTCTGAAATTGTGGAGGCAAATCCACTTTGTGTATGTAGAGTCAAGACTTTCTTTTGGGTGATGCTGGCAGAAAAGTTCACCTGTTTGCTGATTTCCAAGTGCCTCATAAGCACCTCAAGTATTGCCTCTGACTTACTCATTGCAACAGTTGGGTTTTCTTAGTGTGTATACTGAGCTGAAAATGGGAGGACAATACAAGATTAATCAGTGTTGGATTTCTTTTGATACTTAATTAAGTTTGTTAACTGAATAATCAAGACCTTTAATCTTAAAATGGGGTTTCTGTAGAATTTTTTTTTTGCAGTGGATCTTAAATTGAGTTGCAGGAATGAGAAGTAATTTGATTCTTATGACTGGTTGTTTTTCTTAAACCAAAAAAATCTGAATGTAGTTATTTTGTTATTCCCTCCTACGCTTGTAGGCATGTGTTAAGAAAACAGCATGGTAAATGGAGTGAATCTATAATGTAAGAAACTCCGTGTGTACAAACTACGTTTCTCTTCCTTTCAATCTCTTTGATAGTATACTTAGATTAGTATACTTAGAACTCAAGAAAGATTAGATGTGTTAAAAAAGAATCTGAAAAGAATGGGTAATGTCAGAAATCACTTAAATTATATGAGGGATACTAGCAGACCTACTTTTTTAACAGGAGCCCCTTCCCAAACTCCTCTAGGTTTTTTTTGTTTGTTTTTTTTTTAATTGTTCCCTTTTCTCTTCCTTCTATCTCCCAAGTTTAAATGCTTAAACTGCCTCATGGTTTCTGGACCATTGTGAATGATAGAAATACATAATTTGCCTATACAATATCGGTTTTAATAGCAGTTTTAGGTCTTCTAAGATATGTGGAAAGCCTATAGCATAGTTGGATCTGTAGTCTGTTGGATACTAAATTGTAAATAAACCTTCTACTCAGATATGATCTTACCTGTGCAGTGGACAAGACAGTTGTCCTGTCTACTGAAATTCTAGTTACTCCCTCAAGCTAAAGGGGTTCATTAAATCCACAGTTGTACTAAGGATTAAAATATTGAAATTGGCCAGTAAAGACAGTCTCTCTGAGCCTGGTTCTGACTATATAAACTACTCCCAGGCTAAAAGAGGAACTTTTTTCTCCTTCCTCCCAAAGAGAATAGAACTGCTTTCTGCATCCTGACATCTGAAATGCTGACGAAGCTAACTTTCTGACAGGGCAGCCAAATATCTCTGCCTTTGTGAAATTAAATCTTAGAGTTAAATTGGAGTAGATCTTGGCTCTGAGAGGAACCTCTTTTTATGCCTGGCAGATATCTAACCTGAAATGGCTTGCTTCTGTTACAGATCTATGGAGGGGATGTGATGTATGAATTCACTGACGTTTGAATTCTGTTTAGGTAGAGTGGGATAAAGATCTTGCAATTTATGACTTTAACTCGTACAAAAGTAAAAGTTAGTTTAGGTCCCAGATCAAGTATTCAGATTAGAAGAGGTATAATTCACCTACTACTTTTGCTCAGCTGCTAAGATTGTGGGTAATTGGTCAAGTAGACATAACTGCAAGGATTATTTTTGATACCTAGGTATTCATTGCTTTCCCATGCTTTTTCTGTTAATTTTCCAATTATTTCCACTGATTCTACTACCATGTAGTGGTTAAGTTCCTTTTCAGGACAGGACCTGAAGTCTGTTGAGCAAGGCATAGGTATTAACTGTGGACTTGCTACTCAAGGACTAGCATGACTTTTGGTAGGTTTTCAAGAAGTCAGTCCATTTCTATTGTAACCTCCAATTTTTGTGAGGATCCGTTTGATACTCCTCTGGTGTAGAGCTTTGGTTGTAATGGATTTGCATCTTGACCACTAAAAATTTGGCTTCTTGGCATTCCACCTTTCCATTCTAAACTCTACAGCAGCTAATATGATARCTGATGGTTGAAACTAGCAAATTTTTTAGTAGTTATGAAATGTCTGCTTTTATTTAAAAGACAGTGGGTTTCAGTTGTATCACAGATGCAAAGCTGGTGCGTGCAGTTTAGCAGAAAGTCTGATTCTGTAATGGTTATTTTTAAAATACTAACCAGAGTCATATGTCTTCTCTTAATCTCCTGTTACTTCTGGAACACCACAGATAGCATAACCATTTGTTCTGGTGGCACTGTTATGACCATTCCAAATAATCATAGATAACATAATGATCAAATTGACTGACTAGGAGGCTGGCAATATTTGTGCTGAACTTGAGAATATTTTATTAGAACAGCTCTTGAAAAGTAGATACTTCATGGATATAGCAGAATTACCGGAAGTAAGTTCAAATATATATTCGTAACATACAAGGGAGAATGGGGAGGGGACATCGAATATGTTGAATGCTGTAAATTTCAAACAAGCTTTTGTCTCTTGCTTCTCTCATTCTGCAATGTATAGGGTATTGAAGCCCCCTGGAGGAGGTTCTAGCAATCTCTTTGGGAGTACAGAAGAAGTTTCTTCTTCAAGCAGGCCACACCGGATGGCATCCAATATCTTTGGAGCATCAGAAGAACCTCAAAACATTCCAAAAAGAACAAACCCTCCAGGTAAGAGCAGCCACCTCCTTCAGCACGATTGGGTTCTGAATTGCAGCACAGAACTGGTTTCATATTGCTAAAGTGGAACATGGTACTGTCTGTCTTTTTATGTTGCATTTTTACAAACTGAGTGGGCTTGAACAATAAATCTGTTCAGACTTCTGAATATATGAGTGTTTCGGTGATCTACATGTTCACAGACTTTAGCACATCATCCAAGTCTAATTCTTTCTGAGTTGAGGTCTAAGGAAATGATGAAAGGAAACTGCTTCTATTCTAGAGCTGTGTCATCAGTTAGCTGCAGTGAGTACAGCTGTGAATCTGAGATCCTCTAGTGAATTCTTGTAACAAAGGATTTCAACTAGTATCTTCAGGCAAGCAAAAGTAAGTCTCTAGGCAGTAGGGTTCTCGAAGTCTTTGAATTCTTACATCTTTTTTATTTTTTTAATATAGTGTGGTAAAACTAAGTCATGTAGGAAAAAAAAAAATCTAATAACTGCCTTGCAGGGGGAAAAGAAAGTGGTATTTTTGAGGATTCTAGTTCTGCTCAGCCTCGTCCACGCATGAATCCACCTGGTGGGAAGACAAGTGATATCTTTGGGTCTCCTGTATCTACCAGTGTTGTGCGAGCACACCCAAACAAGCCTAAGGTATTTGTACTTCTTTTGCTGTCAAACCGAGAAGCTAGCAGCTCAGTGAGTCGTCTTACAGTTTTGTTGCAATGCAATGCCTGTATTCTTTTTAAGATGACAGACCTGAATTATGCATAGGGTAACTTCAAATTAGACAGTTATTCCCAAAGTCTCTTTTTGATAGCTTGTTATTTTTGGTATATCAGATCCCAGTGTGCTCTGTAGTTTGCAGTAAAACTATTAATTAGACTGCAGAGGCGTGTTCAAAAAAAAAAAAGAAGGAAGAGAGAAAAAAATACTTCTGAAGCCTTTGGTCTTCCTTGTAAGTGAGGTACAGCTGGAGCTCTTGGCAGACAGCCAAGAGGCTAGACAGGGAGAAGATACTTCTCTTTGTTCTGCAGTTTGGCAGAGGTGATCTTGATACCAATTCTGTAAAGTGGGTGAACACCAGTGAGCTACAGTCATAAATSTTCATGTGGCCTGGCTGTGCCCTTCACCTCTCTTAAATATATGTATCTATATTCAACATGAAAGCACTTTAGCAAGAGATTAAGCTTAAGTGATCAACAGTGAAAAAGCTAACTCAAGATCAGCTTTGAGTGTCAGGTCCAGCATGCACTTGATTTTGTGATGTCAGACAAAAGTGTGTCTTGCTGTATCAGTTGGGGGTTTTTTGACCTTAAAGCTGGGATGTGTAACAGTGGTAGAGGCTTGTAGTTATGACCAAATCTGGTTTTGGGAAAAAAGGAGGATATGTTGCCCATTACTTTRTTTCTGTATTTAAATGCTCTATATTCGGATTTGCAACGTGCTGCCTTACTCTAAGTAGATACTATTAAGTGAGTAGCTACTATGTTGGCAATGTTTTTGACATGTCAGCATGGAAACTTAACATCCCATGAAACACAGCTAACTCTCTTTGTGCTGAAAAAGTAGTAGCAGTCTCATTTTTCCTGGAACCTTAGGAAGAAAAGATTAGTCCAATTTAACTTTTTTTTCTCACCTTTTTTCTCTTAAATTTGAAGGTGCTGGTAGTGTGKTTTTGCCTAACTTTTTATGCAGACTCTGGAGTATATTTTGGGGGATTTGGGTCATAAGAAAGGAGGAGAGGAAAAAAGACTGGGAGCTAGGTTTTGTCAGGAGTAGTGCTGTTGGTGTAGGAAAGGGCTTTGCATTGGAATTGTGGGAAATACTGGGATGGAAAGGAGATAGCGTATTTGCAAAAATTACTGCAAGTTGAATTTCATGGGTGGGAAAACATGCAAGGTTTTCTGAGGCATTGCTGTGTATTTCTGACAATCAATTGGGATTGTTGGGGAAATGGTCTTAAAAGGTTTTGTTAATTACCTGACTGTTTAGGTCACTATGGATACTCACTGAAGACAGTAATTGCTGAATATAAATAGGGTGCTCAAGGGCTGCTTGTGTTCTAGTTGTAAATGCCAACTTCTGCGGGGTGGTAGTGGGTGCTTGACAAGAATGGTAATTCCAGACCTTTGGACTGAACTGTTCATCACAGACAAAGTTTTAAGCCTCTAATGAACTAATGTAGCGTCTTCATCTGCATTTCAATGAATTGTCTGAGATGTGCACCTTGATCTAACATAGGAGTTACCTTCCACCACTGCTTTTGAGATTATGTAGTGGTGGAGGGGATGCAGGGCTGCACACAGTGTCTGCAGCTGTTGGCTTTTACCATGATAAATGTATAAACTTAGATCAGAAACAAAGCAAAACTTTCTGAAGGATTTTGTGACAGAGTTACTGTTTGAGAACGATAATATACTAAGATAGTTTTTGGTTTCTTTGCAGGATCACATTGTCTTGAAAGAAGATGAAACACCAAAGAAGTTAGAAGGTCAGCAAGAGAAATTCTTTTCTCTGTTCTCTTTGAGAAGATAAGCTCTGAGGAACAGTGTCTTATGCTTCCTCTTAAAAATATAAGACTAAGGCTGGTGTTTAGGATAACGTAACTGAGAAGTTTTCCTTCTGTTAGAAATTTAATCACTTGACTTCAGGGAAATGCTTCTCTTCCTCTTATTGAGGAGAACTCCACAGGCCTAAGTCTTGATACTATGTGTGTGTGTGTTTATACTTTGCTTGATACCATGTGTGTATATATAGATGTGTATGGAATCTGTATATATAGAAAAACATCCTATCAGATTGCTTCTTCCTCCCTTGCCATCTCCTTCAAGTGTATAATCTTGGCCTTCTGTAGCTGTAAGTAACAAATAGCTGACTGACAAAATGTATTATTGCTCAGCTAGTTATTGTTAAAGAAGGATGGGAACGTTGCTTTCAAGCTCAGTATGAAGGGATTCATTGGTATGTTGCATCTCTTAATTGCCTGAAACTGCCAAAATAATTCTGAAGGTATATTGCTTAGCCTACGTATCTTTGTGAGAAAGATTGCTGAAGGAAGAGAGGAATTGTTGTGAAAAGTGAAATTCTTCCTCAGCACCTGTTTCCTTCAGCAAAAATGAACAGAGAAACCTTAGTGTGCTATGGATGGGAGACATGGGAAATAATGCAGCTGACAGAAGATGAGGCACTTTGTGCACTACAGAATAGCAAGTTGATCTAATCCCTTTTCTTTTTATTCAGCTACAGAAAATATCAAACCACAGCTGGAAGATGGAGGCGAGAAAAAAGATCTGGGCAAAGAGGAGCGATACAAGGAGCCAGAACCCAAGATAGACAATCACGAGCCCCGATTAGGGCCAAGGCCACGCTCACACAACAAAGTTCTCAATCCGCCGGGGGGGAAGTCCAGCATTGCGTTCTATTAGGGTCATCTGTTCACTTTCACTAACGGAGTCTGCACAGAAACTCTTGTCTGTGGTTGCAAGGTCAGTTATAGACTATTGTTTGTGGATAGATTCTTAGGCAGACAGATGAGGGTTATGCTAAAGTGTGTAGAAAGGATAACCTGATGACTTGGGGAGGGAGGGCTGGGGAGGGAAGGGGTGCCCTGTGGAAGTTGTGAGTATTGGCCTGCCTGGGTGGGTGGCAGAGGGGGACATTAGTGTAACTTTGTGAAAGATCAGTGCTACTTTGTGGTGAGTTCATCAGGCTGTTAGGTTCTTAGCTAGCTAGTGGCTCGGGACACTCTTCTGGAGTCAGGCTTATCCATACAGTCAACACGTAAAACACTGTGAATGGGTAGGGACCTGGAGGTCACACCTGAAAGGTTCTGAAGCACAGCAGGTAGGCTATGCTTTCCTCTAGGCAATAGGATGCAGCTTCACAGTGTGAGTTGACTTGCAGTCACTTTAATGTAAATACGTTCCACTGGAACAAGTAGCGCTACCGTGGTTTTGAGTGTCTTCAGTCTTTGGTTCTCTCTTTCTCCCTTCTTGCTTTGCAGCACATGATTGCTGATACAAGGAAACATGCTGAAAGTTTCTTTTATACTCATAAACCATCATATGTTAATAAATATCATGGTCTTCCCCTCCCCACAGTATTTAGGCCTTTCTGATGCCTTCAGTAATCTGCTGATTATTACGACTAGCTCTTAACAAGTGATAATATCAGTCCAACATACTGTTTCATGTAGGTGCTTCTAGAAGACTTTTATTTAAAGTATCCTGGTTGAGTGCTTGCACATTTTCTGGTAAAGATGTGGGTGCAAACAATAGCTTTATGGTACTTTCTGAACAGAAGCAACTTAAAGTGTACCATTACCGTGGAGAATATACTGAGGCGTCCAGCCAGCTAGCTTTGACCCAACCTGTATAGAAATGCCATAGCTTCTGCAAAGGTTTTTACTTTGTACCCTGCAGAAACCAGGACTGTTCTCCTGTCTTCACCACAGTGCATTTTTTTTCGTTTGTTTGCCTGTGCTGACTCTGTTAGTGAATTCTCTTGTCTTTGGTCAGCCTTACATTTGCCTTTGACTGCCTCAGATTTTTGTTGATAAGGTTGGGAGAACTACGTGGATTCTCCCTAAACCACAGTTGTAGTTGTTTTGAGACATGCTGTAGACTATCCTAGTTGGAGAAACAAAGACTTTAGCAATACAAACCTTTTGGTTGTGCTGGCTATCTTAAATCATGTTTGGAAGATGTGCATGTTTTGCACAAACATTTGTTGGGGAGGGTAGCTCCCATCATTTGTTCTCTGAATGGACTTTCTGATCGTATCCAGAGCTTTGATATATGAATGTTAACATTAGGTGCTTACTGTTCAATGTATTTAATAGTGACTTTTTAAATTTGACATATCGAAACAGGAGTTGTTCAGGTACACCAAAGAACAAGTGGCCTTATCTGCTTATATCCACTGCTGTTCTAGCCCAGGTTCCCTGGGAACTGCTACTGTTTAGAGGGGACTACCTCTGGGCCAGGTGCTAAAACACTCTGTGATTATAGTGCTTTCTAGACCGCTCAGTTCCATTGATGTCAGAAGTGGTGAATGACTGCGTGAAGACTTAGTTGCCTTTTCAAATAGTGAAAGTGAAATATATGGGGCAGTGCTAAGGGTAGAAATAGCCATGGAAAGTAGGGATTTCAATGCGTTTGTACCTTTCAGATAGATTTAGAGCTCCCTGTTATTTGGCCCCCTAGGAAAACAAGACAGTGATTCTAACTGCAACCTTGTAATGGATCTATGTTACTTCCAAACATGTATTTCCTAGCAGCTATCCTTGAGTCTGTGCTGTCTAGCGTCTGGCTGAGTCTCAGACACACCTATCTGTTTCAATTCCTTGTTCCAGTACTTGACAGGGTTTTAAGAGGCTACCATGTGGAAAAGTCAACCAGAGGCTGCTTTCTGCATTGAAGGGTCTGGTGTAATTGACGCTGTCTGTAATACTGAGCTTAGACTTGGCATCTTTTAGTACCTGATGTGCGTTGGCTACAGTGCCTGTCTTTTAAACAGCAACTTCCAACTAGGCCTTAAATTAGTTCAACTATGTTCATGTTCTTGCATTTCTTTCTTTGGAATCTAAACCATGTTTTCAACTCATCAAGTAAGATTGATAACAACATTTCTCCGGGACAGAAGGGGATTGGAAATCAAATGATAAATCATGCAATTGTCAATAAACCTCTGTATTTTGTTACTTCATTGTGTGCTGTAGTTGTCTGCTTTTATAAATTAATCGTTAATCTAGTCCAATATAGATACACTGGTGAATTTTGTTATCTGAAATTGGAAAAATTGCACACATCTTTTCAGGCCTTCTGCAGTGGGGAGTATGCTCTGGAGATGTGACATCCTGCTCAAGGCTGCTCATGAGACAAGCACCTCTTATCCCTGGGGAGTGTGAAGGGACGGTAGCAAGGGCGGGCTGTTCAGGTCAATGCCTTCTTGTAGGCAACATTCCATGGTGTTCTGTACAACGCAGGGATGCTGTTATGCTCTTCAGCATTAGTGTAAATAAACTTAAATACTCAAGTCTCTTTGTAGAATAGTGTAATAATTCCCCTTGAGCATATGATGCTCTTTATGTGGAGAAGTCACACCCCCACTTCTGTACTTCTGATGAGCACATAAAACTCTCCTTGTGTGCCAAACTGTCTTGGCTGACAGCATGGAGGTAACTACAGCTACAGAAATTCCAGTTCTGGGTGAGCTGGACATGGTGGCCTCTCAGTCAGGGTGTTCTAAATCTGCTGCGTTCATCCCTTATTTACAGATTGGGGTGCCCTACAGAGCCCCTCAGCCAGCACTTGTTTCTACAGTGACTTCTGTATTTTGCACTGAGAGTTTTGCCATTTATAGTTCAGAACTCTTCTCTCAAGCATGCGCAATGCTTTGGGTAGGATCTCCTTAGTGTGGGAACTTGTGAATATCCTCGATAGGTAACACATTAGCAACAGTGCAACACATTAGCAACAAAGGACTGTCCTTCCTTTGAACTGCTGCCAACTAGACTACAATATAGTTTCACTTTGCAACTCTATTCATTACCTCATTGCTTTGCCCCTAAATTGAAGGTTTGTAGTGTAAACACTTAGGATAGAATATTATCCAGGTTCCTGTTTTAGTCTTGGAAGGAAAATGATTATATCTGTTATAATAAGCTCAGCTTGGAAAGTGGTTAAAGGATGACTTGCATGCTTTCATAAGTCATGTGTACAATTCTAGGCATAGCTGCTGCTTAGTTCCTAAGTATGCCACCATGCCCATCCACTACAAGACAACACTGTTCTAACGAACAGCCCAGCTGCAATGTGTCACCCCTCCTGATCAACCCACATCAGTGCATGTTTTCCCCTATTAAGACTGCTGGCTGCCATGCAATACCTTTCAAGCAAGCATTGTCTGATATTGTCCTTCTGTTACATCACTGCATAACCGTTGATAAACAGCCCACTTTGCACTCTTAATGAGGAATACTAATGTCCTCTCTGTCAGTGTTTTAAGTAGCATTACTGTGGTTTTTTTAAGGTTTTATAGAGGTTAATCAGACTTGGAGTATCTAAAGTACATTCTTGGGGCTTGTTTAGTGAAAGAACATACGTAGTGTTGTGTGGACACAATTATTTAAGCACTAAATGAGCAACTGCTGTGGTATGTTCCCTGAAAAATTCTTGCAGTTGCTGTAATATGATCACACTGGTGCATGGGCGTCCAAGTATCTTGGCTACCTGTGTGATCATCTGATGGAGAACAGGTTGATGCTTGCCTGTCAACATGTGGAGTGTGCTCAGTTGTCAACTTGCATTTTTGTAGTTGGGAAGCCAGCTGGCCACCCAGCATTTTGTTCAAGCCCTCTGATGTGTCTGCTATTGAATTTCAACTTGAAGCTCTGCTGAAATCCTGTATAACTTCCCTTTGGAAAAGGTGATGGTTTGGAATGTTGTTGAGGCTGGAGTTTTCCATTGTTTATTTCTTTTGAGGAATAAAGTAGGGTCACGACCAGGATGCAGTGCTATACTAGACTAGAAGAAGCAAAAGGATACTGACCTCTGTGAGCGTAGGCTATCTGCTGGTAACAGAGGGCAGGATTACAGAGAGACTTTGGCACATAAGCCATTTATGTCATGACTTGTTATCAGCTGTGCAAGAAGTAGACTGGGTAATGATTTATCGCTAGCCAAGAACTGATGCACAGAACCCCTACAAACAGCCAGCAGACTAAGCTGGATGTCCAGGCTACTAGCCCAATTGCTTCTTGCCCCTCCTGCTGTAAACACAGTCAATGAGCAGAAAGAGCAGTTTTTAATTATTGTGCTAAATTTGCAACCCTGATTAYTTTTGTTTTATCTTGCTTCTGGGGATGAAGTTTATCCTCTCTTGAATCTGGCTTTCCCTTTCTTTCCTCAAGCACGTCAAAATGCTGGCCATAACCAGCAAGATCGCAGTGATTTGCTTTACCCATCAGCCTCTCCAGCTCCAGCCAGCTTCTAATTCTGGTCTCTTACCCTACTGCTTTCCTCCTCCCTCCTACATATACATATATTTTAAATAGTAGCTATGCTGCCTTTGGCTTCTCRATTATCCCTCCCATGCTACTGCTGGGTGTATGCTATACGCCACTTAAGCCAAACACACAAACAGCTCTGTCTCAAAGTGTATCAGAAGCATAGAGGTCTATCTGAAGTAATCAGGAACTTAATGCTGTGCCAGTTTCTTCATGAAGATGATGGCTTTTCCTCGACTGCCACCTCCCACAAACCTATGTAAACGTGTGCTCCGCTGTGTAAAAGTGTTTAACGTTCCGGCTTCTGGGAGCATGCTCTGGAGCATGATGAGCAAAAAAATCCACCTTGGTGTGAGTTGCCTGAACCAAAGTCTGCTTTCAAGTTTCAGTTTATATTTTAAGAGTTGCAATCCACTGTGTCTTACACAAGAGGAAGGTTCTGCCAAAGAATATTGTTGAAAAGAGCTTACTGCTTCCAGGGCTGCCCAAGGCTAGGGAGAGGGTGAGGGGTGGGGGTTTTCAGTTACCTGTATAGATGATCAGTGCAACACTACAAAAATTAAACAAAAACAGCTGATTGTTTCTTTCCGTTTCTTGCAGCACATTGACCTCTGTGAATGCCACCCTTTCATTTTTATGACAAACTCAAACAAAAGTAGAGAGCCATGCAATTACTTTGCAAAAAGTGTCTCAGAAGTGAGCTCTGGCATCTCAACAGCATGTGTCAAGCCAGAATCAGGAAGACAGGCAAAGTGAAGGTGGCTTTCCTGTCATCAGYGGAGTAATTAATGAAAAAAGCAGTTAAACAGGAATAACTGGAAGCTGTTGATGAACTCTGATGGAGATGAGCAGGTACTGTTGCAGTACTCTGCCTCCTTACTGTTGTTATGTCAGCTTCAAGCTTTATTAATCTGAGCTGAAAGACGTGAGCAGTCTTTTAAGAACAACTCTTTGCCTGTAAGAGGCTCTAGTAGAATCCTCCCAACCTAAAGGTGGTTTTTGTGCAACAGACTCAAAGGTCACTAGAATCTCCCCACATCTTCAGATTGTATGAAAGGGTTTCTAAAAGCACATGCAGYGATCTTTGTACAATGGTATCTACAAAAATCTCTGTAGCCAACAGAAGTTCTCCTTCTAGGCGGCAAATGTAGGAAATATGCAGGAATGCTTCACAGTGAAAGCTAGCAGAGTAGGCAGTGAGATTTCCAGTGCTACATCGTCATGAACCTTGTTAACCAGTGGCAGATTTTAAGGAAAGTATGTCACAACTCTTCAAAACAGAAGAGTAAAGTTTCTTTTCTGGTAATTTAGATGGCGAACAGGAATGGCTGGCTTTTGAGCTTCTTCCATGAAGAACCAGGTACAGGACTTTCAGTGGGTATCCCAGCACTTGTTACAGGACCAACCCCATTGAGTTTTGCTGCAGCTGAGAAAACTGATGACTTCCTGCCAGCCAGGCTGAAGTCACTGCTTTTAAGCCAGGTGTTGGTAGTATTGACACAAAAAATCAGCTCTGTTGAACACATACTTTCTTCTGAACACAAGCCTCCAACATGAGTATATAGTACTGCTGCATGTGGTTTTTCATAATTGCATTTGGAAATTCACCATGGGATTTTTCCAGTATCAAARAATGCAACTGCAGGATTTCAGCACTGAAGAGTAGTACAGTGACTGGAGGCTGAGGGATGTACTTAAAGCCACAGTCTAGCAGGAGTCTGATTTACCAGCTGAGTGAAAACACTGGTGAGGCCTCACACGGAGTACTGAGTCCAGTTTTGGGCTCCCTAGTATGAGAGAGATGTGACTTAGGGAGGGAGTGCMGTGATGGGCTGCAACGGTGGTAAATGGACTGGAGCATCTTTCATAGGAGGAGAGGCTGAGAGAGCTGGGGCTGTTCAGCCTGGAGAAGAGATGGCTCAGGGAGATCTTATCAGAGTGTTCAAGTACCTGCTGGGCGGGAGCGAGGATGAGGGAGCCAGAYTCTTCTCTGGACAAGAGGCAATGGGCACAAATTAAACCACATGAAATTCCATCTGAACGCAAGGAAGCACTTTTTCTACTGTGAGGGCGGTCAAACACTGGGACAGGCTGCCCAGAGAGGTTGCAGAGTCTGTGGAGATGCTCAGCCTCTGACCGGACATGGTCCTGGGCAACCTGCTCCGGCTGACCCTGCCTGAGCAGGGCGTGTTGGACTAGATGACCTCAGGAGGTCCCTGCCGAACTAAAGGAGTCTGATTTTGCAGTTCTGTGACTTCTCAYCCCACCCCTGCACCAGACTCCAACAGGGAAATCCTTTAATTGTCTGTGGTGTGAAATGAATTCACMGTGTAACTTAAAACTTAGAAGACCTTGTTCTCTGAACACATTCTCTTCAGTAAATCGGTTTAAGAAAACTTTGATGGGTGGATTTGTCTTCTGTGACATCTACTTAAAATGTGACTTCACTGGATGCTGTCAGTGCCTAATTGCTTTCAATCTGCTAGTGTTTATATTAAATGCAACTTGAGCAGAGCTGCTCTTTCTCTTAAGGATTTGTAATAATTTACATAAGTCATTCACTTCAGCATTCCTTGTACTTGGCTATGTTAAAGTTTACTTCATTCTTAAAGCATCCTTTGTGCTTTTGTAAACACTCTGTGTTTGTGAGYGTTTTGCATAGTGAAAAGGACAGTTGGCTGAGTAAAATAAGCCTCTAGCATTCATGAGTAAGAGCACCCTGGTTTAAAGGACAGAATTTCAGATCAAAACCTTTGATGCTTTTGAAGGCAAATGAGTAGACACAGCTTACGGAAGCATTTCCAGTAAGGTAATAAGCAATTAAGCTAGGCTTGTGTGCAAAAAGTAATCAATTTGATTAATTCCGTCTCCTGCCTAAAGAATAACGATGGTGTCACTTGCATGGATATGTAATTTGTGAAAGATGCGTGCTAATCTAGAGCAGTGACTGAAACAGGCCTACCAAGCTATGTGGATTAGCAAGTGCTGATGTACAGGATTCTTGTGATGGAGAAACAGTGGTAGACCAGGCAGGCACACCTTATGCGGGCAGTTTTGATGCAAGATTGAAAAGCAACAATCTAATGGCTTATGAACAAGCTTCAGCTAGGTTAGTTTCACTTACTGTAGTGTAGTTCTTAAAGTGTCCCATGCAGGTTTCTGTATGTTGGAGAATGCCTAAGAACCATACAACAGACACCTTTCACTGGTGTGCCAGGCATAAGAAAGTGGAAACATTCCCTTTCCGTACACAATTCCCTTCAAGATTCCCTTTAAAGATGTTTAAAATACACAGGCTAAAAATCCACTTTTAAACAGAAGTGATCAGTGCTGTGTCTGGCAGCCGTCACTGTTCTCACACTGCAGAGGTTCAGCTGACAGAGCCTTCGTTTCCTGTTTCATCATCAAGGAGTGGTGCTGCATCTGCAGGGTCTCTGTCCTCCTGCCCCACAGGTGCTCCCTTTCTTGTTCTGTTCAGTGTCCCACCCTAGAAATTCAAAGCCGCCATTAGTGACAGAAAGGATACTGTTCCTCCTGTACACAGGAGGATATTTGATATTGCTGGCCCTTCCCCTCACCTTCTTGCAAAAAAATAGAGCCACCAATAGCTTGATGCTAGGTAAGACTGCTATGCACTGCATCAATRTTTTAGCAGATAGTTCTCTTTTTATGCAGTCCCATTTTTATGTTGGGGGAATTACTTATATATACACCCAACAGCTATTACATCAATAAACGCAACTCAGTGATGCAAGGCTATTCTTCACCTTTTATCACACTTACCTGTTTCTTGTCAACAACGTTGAGGCTAACSGAGGCAACAATGCATGCAATAGTGTTTGCCAACATAAAGATCATCATCTGTTGCCAGCGCCACAGGGGGATCTTTAGTTCACTAGAAAAGACCAAAACAGGATAGAACAACCAGTCACTTGAAGATACTTAAGGCACCTCTATAGTTCCTTGCAGCATCAGGTTGCAAAGACACTGATTTCTGTTCACACTGCTCCACTAAAGCACTGTTGATGTCTCTGCCTGAAACAAAAAAAAAAAACATTCTCACCTGGACTTTGTTCCTAGAATGTGTCCAACGATCAGATTTGAAAGGCCGACACCAATCATCTGCACAGAAGTTGCAAGCCCCATAGCTGTCCCTAAAGTTGCTTGGGGGACCACAAGAGGTATGGATGGCCACATACTAGCCTGGTAGGAGTAATGAGAAGAGGAATTAACTCAAAGCCTTATTTAAAGGTGTTAGGTCGTCACTGGTTTAAAAAGGAATTATTCCTACTAAATAAACATTTATACTTTCTCTTCAAAAAATCTGGTGTTTATCCCTCCCAGCCTATTGGCTGGTTCTAGACTGTTCCTCATCCTTTTCAAGCAGCTTGAGACAGCACAGACAACACATGGTATTTGAAACTGGAATAACCTGACTCCAGATTTCTGAAGGGGAGTTAGACCTGATGATTTAGCTTGTAAGACTCAAAGGAGATTCAGGTGTTAATTCACAGTAAAAAAGCACTAAGAAAAGCAAAGACAGATGCATGCTTCACGCTGTATCAAATGGTCCCTTATCTGCTTTGTGTTTTGCTCCATATTGATTCTTTGGGGTTATTTATTACTAACCAAAGTCTTCAGGACTGGGGAGCCAATGACTTCAAACTGTGGCTGCTAAACCTGCTCATCAGGACACAAGGGCAGTGATACATGCCATCCAGGATGTAGAAGGAGCATAGCCACAAAACACTCAACTACAGCAGCGGGGTTGTGAACTTACAGCAGCAAAGGAATAAGTAATCCCCAACCAGATGGTAGAGACTAATGGAGGAACAAACGTAAATGCCAGGAGAGCGAAGACTGGCAGAGTCAATACAGCACAGCCAACAGCAAAGACGCCTCTCAGTCCAACGTAGTCCTGGTAAAGGAAACAAACAGAAGGCCTCTTACAAGGGATCCTTGCTTCCCACAGATCCTAGTGACAGGAGTGGCTGCGCAAAGTGGGCTGGCATGAGTGGCAGTAACATGTCATTTCCTAGTTGTCGATATTGTAGCAGACTAGCTATTACTAGTTCCTCTTGCATACTCCTGAACCAAGACTGAAACACTTGTCAGAGAATCAGTGTCCAGTATCCATGTGAAATGGCAGGCCTTTAATAAAGGGGGAGGGAAAACACACCATTATGCCCTGACAATTACGGAAATAAGGAAAGGAAGTTTGACAAAACAGGGACTGATTACACACAGGTTGTCCTTTCCCGTCTACTTGCAAAGCTTATCCTGATCCTTTCTGTTCCAGTCTCAGACTTCTCAAAACATACAGCCGTTTGCCATTGTTTGATGCTACCATAGCACAATTAAGGGCCAGAGGGAAAAACAGGTTAACATTACTTCTTGTAATTTAATTCAGACTAAAGTGCATCTTGGAGTTTGCAAGGAATTAAAGGACTGCTTGTTCAGCAACAACAGGCTAAATTCTGGTTGAGGGGGTTGTAACAAAGACATTTCAAAAAATTAGGAAGAAGTTATCAGCAAGCACTTCTGGTTTTGGGTACTCACAATTAATATGCCAACTGCTGCAGAGAGAACAAGGGAGCTGTCGTACACTGCCCCAGCAATATAAGCGGCTGCCTGCTGACTGTAACCAGAATATTTATCCTGGATAAACTTGCTAAAAATAAAATGAAGGGGGGGAAAAATTACATAATTAGGATTCTTGATCTGGTTATTTTGACAGAAAGTAAGTCTGAGCACAAACATATGGACAGGAAGGGTTTTAATGAGAGGACTTGTAAACAAGTTTGATTCCATCTGGTTTGAAGTGCCAAGCCTTTGTTGTTTTATTTTCTTTTTAATTGGTGCACACCACAGAGAAGCTGGTAGCTTAAATGGCCACTTTCAAGATGCTGCTGCAAGTGCAGAGTAAAACTGCAGGTTAAAGTTGGGCATATATTCAATTACATCAGCACAGCTCACAAGCAGCAATTTGTCGTCACCTGTCCGAAACATACGGATGGATTTTTAACACTCTCTTTGAAGAGGCAGAAAGCGTTATCAATCCAAGGGTGGGAATGCTGATGGGCAGGAAAAATATTTTAAAATAATCCAGCAGCAAAGATCAGCATTTAAATTGAACACCTGCATTTTAGAAGTACTAGGAATTCCCCCTTAGCATCTTCAAGGAGACTTCTGGTTAAAGCAGAAAACACACAAACCAAGTTTTGTTTTCATTGTCAGAAGTCAGCCTTTCACCTTTGTTAGGGACACGCAAAAATGGCATTAAAACTTACTCAAATTCTTTACAGAATTTACAGTCATACAGTCGTAACAGCTTAGAAAGATTAGTTTATTAGAGATCTTGTAGCTACTTAAACCTGGTTTTGCTACTTGCATGGCTACTTACCATTAGTAATAATGAGCATTTATAGCCTGTGCTGTCAGCAAAGTATGAAACAAGACACTGTTCCTTGACGATTTACTGCAACAGAATTTGCCAAAGAGCAGTGGCCTTGGGACTATTATTTTTCTGACTGGGAAGCAGCATAGCATTTTTTGCCAGAAAAGATGTGTGAAACATGACTCTTGGTGCCTGAACTTTTGCTCCACAGGGAGCAAAAAAAAAAATTCTGCAGGGAGGCAGAATTGCAGAAATGAGGATTCTGTGTGATCAACAGACACTATTTTCAGTTAAAATGAGAGGGCAACTGATAGAAAGCCTATCTCACCAAGGCCTTGATGATCCTTGCCATCTTGAATGTCTTTATTTTACTAATAAGAGGTCACTTGTACATTTGTTATGATAATGTTATGACATTTCTTCACTCCCGATTTCACAGTGGCTTACTATACACCACTAATGAAATACTACCAAAATAATTTCTTCTTTTTACTGCAGGCCTTTGCTAATATAGAAGTTCATACTCATTATGTGATAGAAGCCACATCATCCACAAACAGGACAAAAGCAGCAAAATGACAAGTCTGTAGCAGAGCCACAGGACAGAAGGAGGAGTCCCAATTTAGTCAGGCAGGTTGCTTCTTTGTTTTAAGCAAATAAAGGCATAAAAAAGGAAGTCTGCAAGCCTTGCACTGGGATGCAAAGGCTTCCTCACTTACAAACCCAGGCTGCTGCAAGCTTAGCTTTGTTCCAAACACAGCAGACAACATGCAGAAACTGCAGGACAGAACTGCCCCAGGCCTGTGAAGCTAACACTCCGCCCAGCTCAAGACAGCCACTTTGCTGGACTATCACAAAGGTGAAATGTCTACGGGCTATTTTTTAAATAAAGTACTTCCTCCCCTTCTCCCGAATCCTTCTGATCCTCCTTTAGCAGTGTTCCAAGCTTTAAATATTGGGTGAATCATTTCCCTTTAAGTTATTTTTGCTTTCCTTCAGAAGCCTCCCTCACCTTTGAAGGGAAAGAAAGGTCAAAGAACCCTCATATTCTTTAACTAGGTGTTAAAGACATGTTTCTCTGTGTTTCATGAGTGGAAGGAACAAGCATATTACCCCCATATTTCCCAGTCAACTAAAAATCGAGGGCCTGCAAGGCTCTGATAGGCTTGTATCAGCCAGTGGGACTACAGCCATAGAGCAATACCTGGCGTCTGCCACAAAGGGGAAGACTCCATTGTAGAAGAACATGATGGTGAGGACCAGGAGCCAGTAGCGAAGGGGAAGTCGCCGGATGTCCTGAATGCGCTGCAAAGATAAGGTGTGCCCTCACTCACCAGGAAATAGTCTTCAGCTTCACACTAACGTCACTTTCTGCAAGCCATTGAAGGTCACAAAAAATTTAAGAAGTAACAGCAGGTAAAAAGGAGCTGCTCAGGCACCTCTAAGCAAAATTTGGCATGCGCTGTCTCCAAAGCATTCCTTCCTTAACACTATTCAGTAAAGAAAACAAAAAAAAGCTTTCTTCTTATTTTTATAAAGGTTATGGCTGCAAGAGACTATTCTAAGCAGGCTCTATTAAGAGCCTACCGCAAAACCTTAAGTGAAACACAGTGGAAAGATACAGTATAAACAGGAGTCACAACACTGAGATACAGAAACCAGTAGGAATATTGTCATGAGAAGGAAGCTGTCTAATAGATTTAAGTGCCATAAAAATTGCAACCTATTGCCTGTAATGCTTGTTCCTAGACAGAAGAATGCAAGGAGGAATGGAAGATAAGGGCTGGCAAAAGATAGTTCAGTACTGACCAGATTAGCTATTTTCTATCACACATCCTGTGAGCCACAAAGCTGTTCCAGAGAGAGGCTACTATCTAGTTTTATGCACAAAATCCTCCTCTGAGCCACTTACAGTCAGGAAGTAACTTGCTCAGAAAAGTAATGCCGTTCAGCGTGCTAACTCAGTTCTCTGGAAGGCTGCAAATACATAGGCTCTAAACAGAAAATTTAGACTTTGGTGGCTTGCAGATGCAATATCCTCAGATGTACCTGAAGAACTAGTCTGCAAGATTTAATCAAGTGGTGTTAATGCCCTCTTCTGGCCAGGACCAGCTCTTACTCCTGCCAGCTTCCCTGTACTGCAAAAGCAGTGCTCGTGCAGCCCAGGCTTTCAAGGTTGAGATGGAAAAGCTGTCTGTGCACCACGTACCACTTTTTTGGATTCCTGCTGGATAACTCCATCCAAGCCCAGTTGCTTCATGCCCACTTTATCTAGTACACTGACTGTGAGGGCTGAAACAAAACCAAGCACGCAGAGCAGGGTACCTGGAAAAGACACAAGAGGTGTTTGAAATTCCTCAGTGTGGAGAGAGCTGAATGACAAGACCAACTGCATGTAATACGCAGAATTCTCTATGACTCCTACTCCTGGCTTCTCTTAACATTAACAGCCCTCCCTACTGCAGCCATATAGTAGGACCACCTACCACTGACCACCCAGTCAGAGTCCTTCAGCTCTTCATTCACTAAGCTTCCAATGCGCTGCAGAATTGCCTGAGGCCAGTGAAGCTAAAGCCGCACCCATCTCTAAAGACAGCCACTTTGTTGGACTATGGCCAGAATGCCTTCTAAACTGCAGCAGGCCTGTGCATAACAAACCCAAGGTTAAAACAAGCCAGACATTAAGAAACTTCCATGGTCCCATGAGCAGGAGAGGTATCGCACACAGACTGGTACTGGAAGCCAAGTGATACCTCTTCATTTATGTGACCTACTGCAGTTACTGCAGCAATCTGACCTGTTAGCACACTCAGCTCCAGAGAAGTGAGTCAGATCATGCTGGGTATGCCAGAAGCAAGTTTGGCAACGGGCATCTGCTGCAGACATCCTTCTCTCAGAAAGAGATCTGTATCCATTTTGTTTTCCAAAGAGCCAAAACACTCTCTGTGACGCATACACACTTTGTCTGATGTATTTATCCCTTCACAGGCTACTGAAGTCGCTGTGCTGTGCTTGCAAATGCTGCCTGAGCACAAAACTAATAGTGTCAGATGGGATGCAACACGCCATGCCCATCCCAGTTTCTTCTCTGAGAGCTGGAATCAGAGGAGAGCAACGGGTTTCAATTTCTGCAAGAGATTTATCTCACACATTCATCCTCTTTTCCATGGGTGATGGCCCATACTGTTTTGTTGTTTGGGAAATAACACTTTCCTATAATCACTGAGTCTTTGTCCACAAAGGATGCCCTGAGGCAGGTCTCCCTAACATCACCATTCCAGCACACCGGAGTACCTGAGTGCCACTACTTAACTGTGCTGTGAAACAGATCATCCCTTCCACTAGAGACAGATCCCATCTCACTGCAACAAAGAGAGGTCAGAAACTCAAATCTTCTAAAGATACGAGCCCTAGAACAGATTCACACTAAGAAACATGTAATTCAGATTCCGCTTCTCACAGTAATTTAAACCTACAGTTTTGATCAGTCCACGTGCAAGGCATCTTATGCTGAGACCAATACAGATACTACTACAGAACCATCATGTTCTGCTAGCTAAAATACAGAAGAACACACACATTAGATTCCTCTTTCGTTTCACTCTGAAGTTTCCATTCCATGGGAGTAAACCTACATTAAGTACTGACTACCTGTGACTGCAGATGTTAAAGTATCTCAAGAAAACTGCAGACAAAACTGTCAGGCTGACACTACAGCTTTAGAGAGGGTTTTCAGGCATCAATGAAGAAAACGCCACTCCATTGCATACAGAAAGCAACAGGAAAAACTGGAAAATAATGTGCCTCCTCCTGCTTCACTATCTCTTTCAGGTACTTTTCACAACTGGACAAACAGGCTAGCCTCAGGTCTAGAAAACAAAAGGCCAAAGCACAAAAAGAAACTCACCTCCCCAGAGTGTCCACTGCATTCCAAATTTTGCCTCAAACTGCTGGGTGAAGAAGAAGTTGAGGACACTCCCAAGACGGGAGAAAGACAGAGTCAGTCCAAATGCCAGTGCCAGTTCCTTCCCCTTGAACCAGAAGGCTGTGATACGATTCTGCACAACTTGGAGAAGACAAAAATCCTCTCTTGAACAGACAGACTTGGCCAAGAGCATTGTACAGAACCAACAAACACAGGCTCTCAAGCTAGAGTGCTTGAGCTGGGGTAAGAGACCATTATGCATCCCAAGCAGAGGTAGTACGGGTCAACTTCGCAGTCCATTTTAAAACGTACTAAATCAGGCTGGGACATGGGAGGTGAACTTATCCCTCAAATAAGGCAAGCAAAAATAACCCCAAAGGCATAGCAATCACATCAGTCCCCACCCTTGGGAGAAGGACAAACTTGTAAGAGGGGAAGACACTTAAACATTTCGGCACACATTAAATCCATGCAACCCTTCAAGGAGCAGTGTTCTTCTGTTAGCAACGTAGGTTCCTGGTGCAGAGCAGGTGAAGCTGACTGGTAGGACAATGGTCTAGGAGGCAAAATAAAAATGTATCATGACCCTCTGGTGAGGCGTAATTAAGAATGTGAATTCCTTACTAGTAAGTGACCCATTCCCAGAGCCAAAGAGCAGTCTTCCTGTTAGCATCATAGGTAGGAGGTATGGCGACCCTTTGAAATGTGAGCCTAGAGCAAAGATTGATGATCCCAGCACAGTCAGAAGAGAGAAAACAAAGACACCAACTAGGGAGAAACAGAAAAAAAATACACAAACCTCAACAGACGTGCTGAGATCAGGACAAAAGCATTCTTTGTCAAAAAGTAAAAGAGCAACCTCAAAACACGCCAGTAAACCTGTGGGCTTCCATCAGTTTACCCTCATTATTTTAATTTCATAAAGACTGGTCTCTTTATAAAATGACCTGGGAATCCTCAACATAATGATGATATTATCATGGTGGAAGGTTAGAGAGGCAGAATAAGTCAGATGGGGGACTCCGAACTCTACAGCGTCCCTGTTCCTGCCCTGAGCTCCACTACAGACTATGGCCTAGAGCAAGCGATCTCCTTCTCTGTGCCTCTGSCTCCTCATCTGTGAGATGTTTACTTCTGTGATACAGAGACAGAGCATAACTGCATTTGCTGGGACTGCTGGGTCTCAGATTATGGCACGCGCCAGAACAAATGTCAGAGCAGGGAACAGAACACTACTTTATCAGTTTGTCCCGTTGAAAACAGATAACATTATCCTGTCACATGCGTGTCAGAGGAAAGCATGTTTACTGCACTGCTGTGTAAATTGAGGCAAGTCAGTGGTCAAAGGATGAGAATGTCTCAGCTGCCTCCATGGAGCTGCTCAACTAACCGTCACGCAGAGCTGTCCCTCCTCTCCCATCCCTCTGTGATCTTACAGAAGTGGAACCTTTGATCATCCCTTTGCACTGAAACAACAGCCTAAAATCCCACTTCAGTACAAGAATAAATTAATTGATCCTCAGAACTTACAGCGATTTCCTAGTTTATCAATCAGGAATCCAGCCAGAATAACCACTACTGCATTTCTAGGAGAAAACAAGAACAGAAACATTTGTGTCTTGCTGCTGAGAAGCAACTAGCAAACCACCCCGCGCCCCCCAAAGCAAGAGAAAAGTGACTTACGTCCAAGCATAGATAGCGTACAGCAAATTGTATTGTGCAGGTGTCATTCCCAAGCCTTCGACACAGTCCAGCGTGCTATTATGCCTGGTGCRGTTATGATGGGTTCCATTGGGGCAGGTCAAGTTCTGCATAACAAGTCACAGAGCCTGTGTTAGGCAGCAGACACAGATGAAAACCCCACGCATTCCTTTAAAAATGAAGTTAACTTCTTGCCTACTAGATTTCTATTTCTCCTACTCAGTTCCCACTTCCACGACCAGGAATTAGAGTACTTATGTCTTCTCCCAGGAAGCCAGCCCTTGCCAAATGAGAAATGTCTGGCCATCAGCACGGCATGTCTTCCCTTTCCCTTTCTGTGGCAGTAGCAGCAGGGGCTCAGCACTTTTATACACATTTCAGTCCAAAAGAAAAGCCAGGAGACTGCACCATGAGGTTTATTTGATCCCTTAGTTTCTTGGCTATAGTTAGCTTGATCTGACTCTTCATTACATACTATAAAGTCTTAAGCAGTGTGTAAATATGAAACTTAGCGGTAGTCCATATTAATTCACAGCTATAAAGCATTTGCTGAACAGTAGGAAACTGGTAGTCCTGGCATGATTTCATAACGTCGTTTTTGCTACTGAAAAGCAACATCTCCTCAACACCATGTGATCAGGAAATGGATGCTAGGTCTTCCACACCAGTAGGCACAAGCTTAACATCTTGAATAAGCACAGGGAAAGCGTGATTTTAACCACATGATTTTTATATAGCCATCATATTTACAAACCCCTCAGATCTGCTGCAGTAGAAATGTCCGAGGCTGCGGGGAAACAGTTCTCTAGAACAAAGTGTTTTCACTGCAGGCACTGGTCTTAGATGCTCCGACTACCACTGTACCACTTGTGTAAGGCAGGTAGAGGCTAAATTCGCCAGAGTAAAAATATGATGAGAGCGTCAACAGAYAAAAACACTGTTTGCACAGTACCTAACACAGAAAAATATGGCTTGGTTTCACTACCCTATAAAGTTACCTAGGTAACAAAGTATGACATAACCTTTCCTTTACTCCATAAATAAATAACAGACTCTTCTCCCACAGACCTACAGAAGTTGCGCAGGATCAAGGAATAAATACTGACCTATTTTTTTTCTTTTTACTCCTCTTTGCAATGACAAACTGCACCCAATTTAGCCTGGACTTCACTGTCTGAATGTTATGGATTAACTGCATTTAAGAAAAAAAGAGTTACGTGCAAACTATATATATTTCTGTCCTTGCTATTGAAGCAGACAAAGAACAGGACAGTGACTCTCAGCCTACACACACTAATCTACCAGCAGATGGCACACATGAGTAAAATCATCTCTCAAAA
The DNA here is from genome assembly GCA_035582835.1 of Phoebastria nigripes. Taxonomy (NCBI): domain Eukaryota; kingdom Metazoa; phylum Chordata; class Aves; order Procellariiformes; family Diomedeidae; genus Phoebastria; species Phoebastria nigripes. Next base: position 747,006 of record JAYKAV010002775.1, read on the forward strand.
GACATGAAACAAATGCAATAATGACAGATAAATGAGTCAAGTCAGAATTTGTCAGGTATTCAGGAATTCAGGTAAGAACTTTGGGACTCCGGCATCCCTGGAGAAATCCCAGAAATCGACTGGGATATCAGTCTGAACCCTGAACAACAAAATTTTCTAGCATTTGCGAATACAACTAGTTTTTACATGGCAGAGTCCTCCTGTGATCTCCCTGCACGGCTCTGTCTTTCGAGTAGCAAACAAACGCGTGACGCGACACCTGCAGTATCAGGAGGTTTGGATCTGAAGACCCAGAAAGTCTTGTCTTGTCTCCTATCTCCAACATCGCTAGTTCCAGTCCAGTGTAGGTACTAAAGGTCAATTCTATGTTTTGTCTACGTGCAGAGCGGTGTGAACGCTACCCTAGCTCTGAACTTCATGAGCGTAGCGAACAGTGGTTTGGACAGAGAGCTGACAATCACTGAGCAAGGACAGGTTTTACATTTCCAGGTCTCCAGRCAGTAGCGAGAACTCAAACCCCTCACGCTTGTCCCGGCTTCGTGCACCTTCTTCGCAGCAAACACGCCAGTAATAACCCCTCACCCCCAGMATCTGCAACGTAAGACCTTGGCGCACGACTCCTATACTGACACCATAAGAAAAGGTTTYGAAACTCTACTGGCAACCAAGGCCTCCGTTTTGCTGGTTCTGCCTTTTTTTGCCCGCCCCGGACCGCGGCCCAGACGAAGGCCCCGCACTCACCCCCTGGAACTGCTCCTGCAGGACGCTGGGGATGTCGAAGCAGAAGTAGGAGCCGAAGGTGAGGAGGCAGTTGAAGAGGAGCACCACGAACCTGTAGGAGGCTGCGGGGCAGAGAGGACCCACCTCACCTCACCTCACCTCACCTCACCTCACCTCACCTCACCTCACCTCACCTCACCTCACCTCACCTCACCTCACCACCCTCCTCACCTCACCGCAGGGCCCAGCCCTCCCGCGGGCCCCGCCGAGCCCCAGCTGCGGCTCGGCCACACGGGCCCAGCCGGGCCCGGGGGTGCGGGCCCCGCAGGCAGCGGTGGGACGGGGCCCGACCCACGGCCGCCTGCGGGCCCGCGCCCCGGGCCCTGCCTCCCCCCGCCCCGCCGGCGCTCACCCCGCTCCGCCGCCACCGCCATGCCTCAGCCCGCGCCTGCCCCCGGCCGCGGCCGCCGCGCCGGCCCCGCCTCGGGCCCGGCCCCGCCCGCGGGCCGTCCGCCGCGGGGACTCGGGCCTGGCCCCGCGGAGGCCTCCGCCGCGCCGCGGGGTGAGGCCGCTGGCAGGGCCCGGTACGGCCCCGGCCCGCTGGGTTGAGCCAGAGCTGGAGGGGGTTGAACGCAGTCTGAAGGGAAAGGATCCGATTCGAAAAGCGGCGTGGTAAAAACCGGGGGAGTCGTCCTCGGTTAAAAAGAGGAAATTTGGTAAAGGGGATTAAAACTGGTACATGTAAAAGGAAGAAGTCAAATGGGTAAATACAAGATGGGGAATAGCTGACGAGGGAACAGCAGCACAGAAGAAACTGGTGTGTAACGCATCATAAACCGGAGACAAAAATGCGATCTTTGGGGGGAAAAACAGGCCTGTCTTTTAGCATGGGTTAATAGAAGTGTCTCACGTAAGAAATGGGGAAAGAGCAGTTATTTAAGCTAGTAGACAACACTGCACAAGAACAGATAGATAGAAACCAGCCAAGCATAAATTAGAGGTTTCTTGTTATCACAAGAGCAGGGTCCTGGTAATGAGAAGAAGAAAAAGAAGGAAAGAAGAAGGAAAAAAAAAAAAAACCACAAAAACCCCCAAACCCCTATATGATTGAAAGAGTAAGTGTATTTCGCTGTTTGAAGAATATTTTCTACCCAAACAAGGCACAAAGAGCCATCAAATAAGGCAAGCCTCACAATAGCGACAGTGAGGGCCAGTGCCTTGCCTGATTTTAAAACAGAAATTGATAAATACTTGAGTAAGGCTATGTGGCACGGCTGTCCTTCACAGCAAGCAGCAGGACTTGGGAATCCAGAAGTTTCATCCCGCTCCTGTGTCAGCGGGTCAAAGGTACAGACAGAGCAGGGAAAAGGTACAGGATGAAAAAATAACCTTGAGCAACCTGGATACGTGTCGCARAATGTTCTCTGTGCTCATGTTATATGTTCAGTAAGACAAAGTTTATTCAGGTGGCCAATGCACTGTTAAACAAAAGATTTTCAACAGCGGTGTGTACTGAAAATAGTTCAATAACTAACAATTTTAGGAGCACCTGACTTGTGAACCGAGTCAGACCACAAGATATCCTTAAAGTCTATTTTTATAAATGCTGTTGTTCTAGACATCACTTCTGCTGCCATGTAGAAGTTTTTTATTTTATCCCACCCTATGATTTCTCAATTCCTTGGGCTGCAGGTGTGGAGAATGCTGAAACAGCATCGTTACCTTATGTGCAGAGGATGCTTCACGTTGCTGATCCATGTCGCCCTTACCTAGCTTTGGTGGGCTGATCCCGACGAGCAGGTGAGCCCCCACCCAGCCGCTCACTCCCTTTCCCCAGTGGGATGGGGGAGAGAATCGGAAGGGCAAAAGTGAGGAAAAAACCACAAAGCCTTGTGGGTTGAGATACAGACAGCTTAGTAAGTGAAGGGGAAAAAAAAAACAAGGAAAAAAACCACGAAGTGATGCACAAGCAATTGCTCACCATCAACAGACCGATGCCCACCTGGCCCCCAAGCAACGATTGGTTACCTTGGAAAAAACTCCCCCCCAGCTTTCTTGCTGAACATGATGCTACAGGGCATGGGACATCTCTCTGGTCAGCTAAAACATGGTTGCGTTACCAACATTTTCCTCACCAGCCTGAAGCACAGCACTGCATCAGCTGCTATGAAGAAAATAAAATCCTTCCCAGCTAAACCCAGTACACTAAGAACCAGCTCCTGAAAGGAACTCTTTCAGCCAAATAAAAATGTTTATAGAAGCATTTAGCAAAAATAAAAATGTCTGGATAACAATAACTTTTCTATATATATGTGTATGTGTGTATATATGTATGTATACAAAAATATGTGTGTGAGTGTATAAAACATATACAATTGTGTGTGTGATTGATTTGAAAACCAGGGTTAGAGCTTTCCTAATGATTTGCAGGTTTTCAGGAAACTAGCTGGGTTTTGATTCTAGGTACTTCCCTACAAAAGCTATGAAATGCTCCCGAGTCCAGTTCTTTCTAACAGTGCTGCCCCTCATTTCATTTCTGATTTATGTCTTCATGAAGGATGCCTGCTGTCAAGTATCGTTAAAATGGCATCTGGGAGAGCCTTTTCAGCTATCAATATACTGTGACAGCACTACTTTTTAAAGTCAAAGAATGAATCTAAGATTCCAGACTTGGAAGTAATACATATGTGCAGGGTACCATAGCCCACAGATTCTCAGATTTCTTGTCAGGCTATAACCATTACTAGCAGCGGCGGGGGTGTGTACCAATACTGCTGGGAGCAGCAGCAGGTTCCCGTTCTGTACAAAGCTTTGTAGCACTTCTAAGACGTGTTTGTGCCACTAGTGGTATTTGTATCACACTTCAGGAACCTGTGTTGCAATCACATTGCTTATGAAAAATACTAATATGCTGGACAAAATTCACTGTGGTGCCAAAGGGATGGAAATGAAAAATACGTATCAGCATCCTGCTATGTAAATAATAGGTTGAAGATATTGGATTCCTTTGCATAGTGAGTCTGGACACACACTTCCAATTTTCTCCCTCGGAAGTGTTTTGTTTTCCATATATATATATATATGAAATATTTTCTTAATATGTATGTGTGTGTATATATGGAAATATATRTATTTCATAATATTCCATGTTATATATATGGAAATAGATAATACATATTTTCCACATACATGAAATATTTCCCCCTCCCTCCTTTCAATCTTTGGCTAACAGGCTATGTGAATTTGATGTGTTAGAATTAATTCACCTTTTGAATTTTACTCTTTTTCCCCCCTTTTAGCTCCAGCTCATAAATGATCTGGAGTAGAGATTGGAAGTGTGTTTGATTCATGAGCCCTTAGTAAGAATTAGTATGTAGGACTAGTGATGGTGAGGTCAAATACTTGTGAGGGATTTGCAATGGTGGCACGAATGTTTGTCCAGACTCAGGTTACTGCATGTCTAGAAGAACCTTTACACTGTCTTTAGGGAGGAAAGGGACAGGCATAAAAATACTTTAGATGTCTTGCCAGTTACAGATAAATTTCTGAGCATGGCCAGGTGAAATACTTTCCTGCTGAATCTGTACGTCAGCAGCTCTGGTGTCTCTGCTGTTGCTCAGAGCTTCCTAGAAGAGAATCGGAACTAATAGACATGACTGATTAAAAATCTATGATCCAGAAATCATCTGGGAACACTGAACCTGAAGTCTTCCATCTTCTATCCAGTAAGAAGTCTTTATGTAGTAGAAGAGGTGTGGGCTTACATCGCAAATGGAGTAAGAAGATCCAAAAAATTTAAAACTGAAGAACTAGCAGTGTGTCAGGAACCTCATCTACTCACAACATGTACGGGGCAAGAACCAGACCAATTCAGACAGAGGAGAGAAGGAGGAGAGCTCTTTTTCAAATACTGCTTCAAAGAAGAGCATTAATATTTGATAAGAAAAATCGATTACCTGACAAGTAAGATGGAGATTATGAATACAACCTAYGGAGACCATCCTTGAAGAAAACCTTTAATGTAGAGGATCCATGATGGTTTTGTAAGATCTGGAGCACGGTTGCGGGTAGCTGGTTGACTCAAGGTTTTCCTCAGGTTGTACCTTGTTAAGTACATCTATGATTTTAATATTGTCTCCTGTCTATTAGGTCTCTCGTATTCTGTCAAATCTCTTTCATCTTAACTTGAATTTGTAGGTGTTCAGTCATTCTGATTTTTATTTGAACCGTTACCTGGTTCCTACACCTGTGCGTCCATAAAGGTATCATCATAACATTTTGCCTTGACTGTAAATTTATTCCAAAACTGCAGAGCTTTTGTTATTTCCTGAAGCTCTCAGAAGTCCTGGTTTTAGTCCTCTCATAAAAACCTACACAGATAATTGTAATTCAGTTTTACAGAAAGCTTACTGAAAGTAGTATCAAGTCCTTCTCCTGCCCTTGAAGTTCTTGTGCCAGTTTTTCTGATTTTATAGCTTCAATTTTCTATCTTAAAACAGGCAGTCTCTTCTGGTGTATGTTTCCTCTTGTTTATCTGGATTTTTCTTCACCAAGATTTCAGTCTCAGGGACTGCTCAAGTACTGTGGACAGCCAGTACAGCCCTTGGAGTTTAACGCTTAACTTATTAAAGCATGTGTCGTCATTTGCATTTTGTTTCCAAGTGATTGCCTTACATGAGAGAAAATGGTGAAATTGGTTTTCTGACAAGTTGTGTTAAATTTTTCAAAAAGAAAAGGTACTGTGTTTTTTGTTACCTCTTCAGTCATAAACAGTCAGGTAAAAGTAGAGCTGTAGTAAGTACAACATTTTCAGGCAGGCGAGTGATTTTAATTTGTCAGGTGTTACCCTTCATTTTGCAATGAATTGTGTATTTCTTCTGAAAACAAGGAAACAGGAGCATTAATATGTAATCGCTTAACATATGTTGCCATATCCTTCTCATGACTGCGTATTTTTCTTACTGACCAGCCAGTGTCTTCTCTCAGGCTCGCTGGGTCCCCAGAGGTTGTTCTGCTGCCAAGCTCTGAAACGTCTTTTTGCTGCTGATGCTGCCAGAGGCTCCGTCACCAGATGATGTGTGCTGCTCACCGCCGAGGCGGAGTGGCTGGAAGGGAGGAAAATCCCCAAAGCACGGGGTGAGCGGGGAGGAGGAGGGTTTACAACAGCAGGAAGACCCACACTTGTGTGTGTTTGCTTACTGCGGTGTCTGAGGGATGAGCTATTCTTTTTTTTTCTGTAATGTCCTGCTGTTGTGAGAGAGCTCTTTAATATAATCATAATGTAACCTCCCCTAGCATTACCGCTCCATTTGCTGATGTTCATTCCAGCTAGCTTAGAAGCCATCCCTCCCACGGGTTCAGGACAGACCTTAAAACCCTCCATGGATTTAATATGGTGCTAAACTAAGGAGTCCTGTTAGTTAATTATATTCTTTGCCCTTGTCACAGAGGCAGAATTTTCCCTCTTTGCTGAACTGCTAATAAAGGCAACCTGACTGTTTCAGTACTTGTACTGCATCCCTTACTGCCATATCTGAGCATCTGTCTGTCACCTTAAATTTGTACTGAAGGTCTCTTTTAAATGTAGCTTAGGTTTCTAGAGGCTCTGCAAGAGTGTCTCTCCTGCTTTATAAAAAGCAAATGGAAAGAAGTGGGGGAGTTGATGTAAATCTTCTAGGCACTAAGGTGTGTGCAGCTGCCCCTTTCTACTTGAAAAGATTGTCCCCAGCCAGGCATGTCCCTGCACCTGCAGTCGGTCAGCGGAAAGCACAGGAGTAAAAGTGGGGCTGGGGTTAAGGTCCAGGACACGGGAAGAAATCAGCATGCTCGTACAGAATATGTGTCAAAACTGACTTTTCAAATCTCCCATCCTCCTCCCTTCGTGTTTCTCTCTGTCTCTCACTGGCATGGAAGGATATCAGGTGCAGAAGGGCTACTATAAAACATTTAACAGCAGCCAGTGTTTCTGAAAACATCATGAGCTTCTGCACATTTTACTATGCTTCTGCTCTTTCTTAATTTACCATGAGATGCCCTTCCTTGCAGTGGCCATGGTTTTCATATAATGTAGCTTGCATGGGGTTTAGGGTTTTTTTTCCTCTCTATACTTTATAGGGCAGGGAGTAAAAGGTCTGAGATCGGCAGGCCAGGACATCCTGGCCTCATTCAGGAAATCTTTTTTGCCTTCAGTTCAAGGTCTACTCATCGATTTAATATGCAAGAAAAAAATAATAAAGTCCACATGCAAGTTAGTAAAAAAAAACCAACCCTGAACTTACACTTTGCATGCATTTTTGGTGTTAATATTCACCGTGAATGTAATTATCATCTCCCCTGAAAAGCACACTTGGATATCAATAATAAAGCAATGAGAATACAGTTGGACTCAATGATCTTAAAGGTCTTTTCCAACCTCAATGATTCTATGATTCTGTGAGAATTAATAACATACAGAGATGGAAGATGGAACTCTGATCCTACAGATCCTTAGGGCAGATCACCACTGCAATCAGTGGTTTGGTGATTAGCACAATACCATCTTAAGGAAATACTATACCATTTGCGTATCATTTCCTGATGTATTGCAGAGCTCTCGAGTGAACTTCAGCTGTGAGTACTGGGGACAAGTTATTTAGTGCACAAGTTGAGCAGTTTATTGTGGCAGATCAAAAGATACGTCATAACTGGGTATAGCCTAACTTTGGAGAATCAAGTCAGAAAAACATTTGCTTTAGGCAAAGATGCCATTTTTAAAACTGTGTCCAGAAAATGCTTCTGAAGTGCACTGAAGAGAGGTACAGGAGAAAGTAACTTTTCTGTTGCTAAACCATATCATCGCAGCAATGAGTAGTGCACCTTAAAATTTAGCAAACCGGCAGATGGAAAGAAAATGATGTCAGATTTCACAAATCTGTGTTTTAATCAAAATATTGTCAAAAATATAATTACTTGAAGCATTTCAAAGACAGAATCATGTGCTTTCTTACATTCTTTAAAGAACTCAAATAAAATAGAATACAAAAAAGAAGGTGAGTTGCCTTCAGGGATGCAGAAATTCGCGGTTGCAGATCTCGGGGATTTCACCCAGAATGGAAGTTGCTTTTACTAATGTTTCACAAACGCTAAACAAAACTGTCCTGAGCTTCCCTACAAGGCCTGACTTCCTCCTCTTCTCTCCACCATCCTCTGAAGTCTAAGGCTCTGGTTACTGAAGTTCTGCCAGAACCTTCAAAATGCCTCTTTGATTAGCCATTAGGTTGGACAGGGAATGGGTCACGTTACATGGCCCCTAGCGACTCTCTGAGATCTTGTTTGGTATTTGCACAATCTTGCCTACTGCTCCTTGATTGAAAATGCTTTTTTTGTTTGTTTGTTGTGCATATTTATACCAGTGCCATTTACACTACTGAAGAAATGTAAAAGATTAGAGAGGATGAACTGGTGCGCCTGTTTCTCCATTGGTTACAGAGAGCTAAGCGCTACATCGAAGCGGTTAATTAAATTTTGACTAAATGAGAGTATTATTTGCAAAACAATGATGGAGTGCTCCATAGGGTGAGTAGATGTACACAGCTAGTCTATACAAAAATTTCATGGTTGTGAAGGTATCCAATATGTAGTTTTATCTACCTTTTTTTTACAGTCCATTTAATTCATAGAAACTCTCTGTAATAATGTAGAAAACTACACACAGTTTTCTTCAGTCAGAAGAGAATTGAACAAACAGAAATACGAGGGTCTGTGGTCTGTAAGTACCTACCAAGGAATGACGTCTGATTGAAGACAGCTCCTGAGTCCTGTAGAAGGTATATTAAGATTCCGTGGCTGTAAACTAAAAATAAAAAATTTAAAGCTGGAAATACTGCTAAGGATTTCCAAGAGATATGGTAGATTGTCTATTTAAAAATGAAGGCTGACTATCTCTGTAACATACATTCTCTGGCCAAAGCACAAGTCATTACCACAGTTCAGAAATGACTGGGTGAATGAGGTTTTGTAAAACTACCAGAATATTTTTTTCCTGACCTTAACAAATACGGAAGAAGCTTCTGTAGTGGGAGATGAGCTATATGTGCATCGGTTGCTGTTGTTATATAGGGTTTTCAGTGGTCATCCGTAAACATTGTCTTTAAAACGTGTACGGAACTTCATTAAATTATTTGAAGCCAAAGCAAGCATTCCTTTTAAACTTAAAAGGAATACCACTAAACAGTTCTTATGCTAGACAGAGATAAACCTCTTTAAAAAGGTTTTATACGATCCCATTCCTGCAGCTAAATTTTGCCAGTCAACTCTCCAGATACTGTCATATAGAAAGGACGCACAAGTAGTTTCTGCTGTAGAGGTATTTTTAAACAAGAATAATCACTTGTGAAGAAAGTCTGGTTTACAGAAATCCTACCTCTGCCACAACTGTCATATTGGTACTATGATGCCATAATTTTCTGCAGAAACAACTTAACACCTTGGATTTCAGCTGAATAATATTTGAAGGTAAATTCCAGCCACTAAAAACAATTTAATATTTTCCTTGGCCATGTGCCATCAAGATAAAAACTTGAAAACGTTTATGCTTTCACACAGCAAAGTTCCAACTGTCCAAGGGGAAAAAAAAAAGGCTAACTGGAGATCGCATGGTTATTAAAAAACAATCCTGATTTTACTTGCTTAGTCTCAGTGTCTCTATCCATTTGTCACTCCTTGTGTGTTGCCTTTATATTACCTACTTGGAAAAGTAAACCCTTTAGGAAAGGGACCTTGCAGTCATATCTATAGAACAATTAGTTTTTAGCATATTGTTAGTGCTAAGCAAATAACAATTTGAATCATATATAAGTTCCTACACTAGATGCAATAAAAAACCAAAAGGGATAGAAGCAGCAAATATTTTTCCTTGCCAACTTTCATTTTGAAGTGGTAATTTTAACTCTTTCTCACATATGGCAGCATTTCTGCAGTGTCTTGACTCATCTCTAGACTTTAAATTATTTATGGATTTATAAATACAGGAATGTATATTTTAATGTATAATTTAACTTAAGGCAATCACCTATCTTCTTCAGTAGGAGCTTTAACAACGTCATAGGACTTGAACAAGCTGTCTTTTGTAGAAAGGAGAATGTAGCTAAGCTCAGATCACCTCACCTCAGGGTTGCCTGCTGGGCCTTTTGAGATCACAGGCAAGAAGTGTGGGCAATACCATGAACTCACCAGGCTATGCAATTTAATGGGTTTTAATTCGTGTCACTCCCAAAACGCAAGAAAACTTTATAAATGTTTTTTACATACCCTCTAGATTACATGAAATTAGAAGTTTGATGTAATGAGGAATGAACCAAAATAAATTGGCGAATAAGCCTTCTCCCACCCTTTACCTGCCTTGTTTCTCTCTCTTTTTACCTGATGTTGTAAATTTTTATTCATAATATTTTAAATGCAATCAAGAATTTAATCAAGCATGCAATCAAGTTTGCTGGCATGCTATTTTTGTTGTGAATGACAGTACAACTTTTTGTCTGTATAGTTTCCCATGAAGACAGTGTGAATCAAGGCCCAACATGTTGGTCAACTTTCTGAGTTTAAAATTTTTCAGCYGGATTTTTGCATTCACATTTGTTGCTTATATGTATACACCCATTGCATCTGCTGCTCTCGACTGGACCTGCTCTGCGTGGAGAACGTTTGAAAATCTGTTACATTCAGATGCCTCATGATTTATTGGTGATCCATCCCATAACTAATTACACCTCAGACTCAATCACTGTAGGTCCCTTCCAAGTGAACTACTCCTATCCTGTCCTGTCCTGTCCTATTCCATTCCATTCCATTCCATTCCATTCCATTCCATTCCATTCCATTCCATTCTTTCTCTGTCAATTCTCCTTTTTTGGGAGACAAACAGGTTTTTTGCTATAAATGCAGCTGTCTCTAAAAGCTGTCATGCAATGCATCTACAGTATACTAGCAATATAGTTAGCTATAATGACATAACATAGGATGAAACAGTCATAAGACTTAAAACTGTTAATTACCAATGAGATGTGATATTCCCATTGCAATTATGCTTTCTGGGTAGGTTTAAAGTTCTTTCCCTTTGTGTAATATGAAGCTTTTAGGGTCATTGCTAATGACGACTTTGGAATTACACTCTTCTCCAAAAACTCTAAATCCAATGTGTATGTTGGGAGCCTTTTCACAAATCAACACCTCATTTCTCTATCCTGCCAGGTTGGACTCAGTACAGAGAGGATGGCTTTCTGCTGCCTTCCTACTCGAACTCCACAGTCTAAGATCAGCTGAGCCCAAGATCTGGCTGACTGCTCTGAGGTTTGCCTGCAGTGGTTTTCTGCAGCTGTGCTGCAGAAAGGAATAGCTGGTCCCTATCCAAGTACAACCCTTTTAGCATTTCCCTTACCTTGATAACTCTATTACAGTCAGGAAGCAGCAGTGCACCAAGGCAGACCGTTGGCCATGGCAGTGCTTCACGCTGCCGTAGAAAGATGAAAACACAGGTCAAATGCAGACTCCGGATCTGCATTTAGCCCTCAAAAGCTCCTTTGCTCTAATCCCAGCTCTAGCAGAGCTTCCAGCACACCTTCCCTACATGGTCCATTTAACGCTTCAGCCTCAGTTTCTTTCATCTCTAAACCAGAGATGATATCCACAAGAAGGTGTAAGGCCTGATTAGCATTTGTAAAATGGGAGTTACTGAGTATGTTGCTGTGTGTCTGTGGACTCATACATACCAAAGACAGATATTTCTTACAATAAATCATTAATATGCATATTGCTGTAATCCCACTCAGTTCTGTATTACTTCTGCTTGCAGGATATAGAATCATAGAATCACAAAATTTTTAGGTTGGCAAAGACCCTTAAGATCATTGAGTCCATCAAATCTAACCGTTAACCCAGCACTGCCAAGTCCACCACTAAACCAGGTCCCTAAGTGCCACATCTACACGTCTTTTAAATACCTCCAGGGATGGTGACTCAACCACTTCCCTGGGCAGCCTGTTCCAGTGCTTGACAACCCTTTCGGTGAAGAAATTTTTCCTGATATCCAATCTAAACCTCCCCTGGCGCAACTTGAGGCCGTTTCCTCTTGTCCTATCGCTTGTTACTTGGCAGAAAAGACCGACCCCCACGTCGCTACAACCTCCCTTCAGAGAGCGATAAGGTCTCCCCTCAGCCTCCTCTTCTCCAGGCTAAACACCCCCAGTGCCCTCAGCCGCTCCTCATCGAACTTGCTCTCCAGACCCTTCACCAGCCTCGTTGCCCTTCTCTGGACACGCTCCAGCACCTCAGTGTCCTTCTTGTAGTGAGGGGCCCACAACTGAACACAGTATTTGAGTCAAATATGCCCATACATACGCTGCTATGTGCAATGGACTGCCTTAGTATTTAGTTTTCATTTGTTGTATGGGAAAACTCCCAATTGCCCGTGTTTTTGCAAGATTTTTTTCTAGGTTTTTTTTTCCTAGATCACAAGATTGTTCTGAACGGGGCCATTTTTTAACTTMCTGCCTTTGTTTGCCTAGTGCTTAGCATGCTGCTGTTGTGGCTTGTACTTGGAGTTTTAGATGCTACCTTATTTACTACTAATGATAAAAAAAGACCCTGTTTAGGTGATGAGAATTTCATCCACCTTAAGCTCTGTTTAGTTTGCTTGGGCTACAGAAACATTTTCCAGTTGGTACTGTGGACAATTCTTTGATTACATTATACCCAGGATGATCTTGTTTCTCTTCTGTGAAAGTAAGCAATTCACTTTAATCTTCCATTTCACTTTTTTCCCCCCACATGCTAACTCCACAGATTTATCTATAAATTCTGATGAAAGGAACATTTAAATCCACATAAAACTATGTTAAATTGGACTGCTTCCAAAAACACGAGGGCACTCACTTGTGCGATTTGAAAAATTTTTTTCAAGAAAAAGTTTGAGATCTGAATTACACTATTATATCTTTTTAAATGACGACCTATTTGAAAGTAGTACATATTTCTTCACTACATCTGACAAGAGTGTCTGAAAAAACAATTGGATTTATCTGATTTAGTACTTACTGCATGTATGCAGGGGAAATAGCTACATATAAGTACTAGCATACAGGTTTAGTGGATATTTGTGTCCTAGGTGTTTAATAAGGAAGTTGGAGATTCAGATTAAACATCATTTTCCTGTGTTTAGAGGACAATATGAGTCACCAGAATCAGAAGGTTACATTGGGTATGCTTATTTGGTGTCTTAGATAGGGAAACTTGTTTTATAATACATCTGTAGAAGTGGAAGTGGGCGTCTCAGCTCATCTGCGAGCAAAATGTTCCACATTGTTTTCTATCACGCAGATTTTATCCCCATGCCTAATAACAAACACTAATATCTGGGATGATTCTGGACGATCGAATCATTGAATTTTCCTCTAAACAACACAATCATATATAACTTTGGGGCATATCCCTTTTTTTGTCACGGTGTTTACACTATTTGTTGTAGCCTTGCCCAGTTGAAGTTCAGAAAGACTATATCTACTTCGGCTTGTTCAGTTTGTCTAATAAGATCCAATATTTGGGACTTTAGTGATGTAAACTATTTAAAGGCAGCTAGAAAGACACAAACAACTCTTTACTGCTGTAAAGTATTGCTTGCCTACAAAAACAGACTTGTTAAATTATCTTGGTTTAGTCCAAACACAGCTGTATTGCAAAATGCAGATTTCAATGGTGTTGTAAAACAGGTATCTTTTTATCCAAGTTTTTCAGCCTTTAATAACAATACCAAATCTGAAAACCTATTTCTGATTTTAAGCTGTTAATTTAAGCAGTTGTTTGGTCTCCTCCTTTACCACCCAAACTGAAAATGTTTCCTTATAGTGAATGGGCTGTATAGTTCTCTTAGCCTCTCTTTGGCCATTTTTTTTAAAATTTTTTTAAAAACACTGTACAAAATATGAATTGATTCTTCAGGAAAAGCTCTGTAACTGTAAAGGGACAGTAAAATGTGTACATTCCAAGAACCTAAACACCTAAGTTATCCAATAATTGGTTTTTTTAAGTGTCTATTCTTGACTTGTAGAATTCTGAGAAAGAAAAAGTAAGACTGGACGTGGATGAATGGCACCTGAAATGTAACCACACTGTAGTTTCCTGGGTGTTGATATATATGCAACTAACACAAATGAGCACAATTAGCATGAAGTCCTGCGTCCAGTCGTTAGGCTCAGGCTGAAGTGTTGCCCCAGTGATGAAAAAATGCATCCCTAATATCTGAAATCTTACTGCAATGTCGGTTTGGCCGTTCGTTCTTCCTGGCTGACAAGTTCTTGGGGGCTGTTCTGCACCCCTAAAAGAGCCAAAAGTGAACACTGGTGAAAGGCAGCTGAGTACCAGAGGAGTGGAATTCGGGGTGCTACAAAGGCAAGTTTAACTCTTGGAGAATGATTTGGTCATATTTTCTATGCATAAATTTGCCCTGTAACTTTGAAATATTTTGTTTAGAAAATTAGAAATGGCAACTATCACCATAAACCTCCAACAGTTTTGGTTTAGACTTAATTTTCAATTAGTTGGAAACCCCCTGAAAGCGGAAAGAAATAATCCTTCAGAGAACTTTAGAGACACTTTATTTGAATATTTCTGATGATAAGGTGATTGAACAGTTATTTTGCATATAATAAAATCTTTTTTAGGGCTTAATTTTTTTTTTTTAAGGCAGTAACAGCTTGGCTAATTAATAAATCTCTTTTTCTCATTTGCCTATGCTTATTTCTTCCAATGATGCAAATCACTTACCTAGCTCGCAAACCATTTTTATTTCCAGTTAGAATGCCTAAATGAGAAGCTTTTGAATTTCAATGTAAAGAATTTATTTGCCTTTCCTTTGTTAAGAATAGTAAAGTATGTCCTTGATATTTCAGAATCTCTCTACTTTCTCAGCCAAGAACGTGAAAAGCAATATCCCTCACAAGTAGGTTATTCACAAGGATATTTTGCAAAAGGGCATCGAGATGAGTAGCAATGTAATGGAATGTTCTCGTCACAGTGGTGAGAACTGGGGGATGCTGATACCATCGACATTTTGGAGCATTATTTCCCATTTCCACCCCGTTGTTAGACGCTGTACAAATGTATTACATAAATGAGTCTCGTATGATCAACTTGCCTTTTGTAATACACGCTGGAGTCTGCCTCCCGTATCTGGGAGCGTGCTGCTGCTTATAGAAATCTATTGATGAAGTTCCGCGATTGTGCTGCTACTTTCAAGGGCTCAGGTGCTGGATTTTTTTTAGGACTTCACATGGCCAGTTTTGACCTCTGGTTTTATCTGTCAATTCATCCCTGCCTGAATAGGTCCTTGTCTCCTTTCACTGTACACCTATAGCTGCCTTATCCTGGAAATATAATTGAGTAACTGAAGTGAAACAACTAACATGTATGGAGCGAAGGAGTGCCCTGATTTTCATAGATACTAGGAAGAGACTTGCAAGTCTGAAGGTGTTTGGAGGTTTTGCATTAACAACTGGGTTGCAAAATTAGATTCTAACACTCTTCTGGCTGGAAGTTGTCCCCCTCCCTCAAAAAAGAGTCCTTCTAGATCAGGCCTCAGACTGAACAACATCCAGTTTAGATAACGCTTCTTACATTTTTGTTAGATGATGGAGAATTTGAGAGTGTGAACAGGAGAGAATTGACTCGTCTGTGACCTTTGGACCTTTGGACTTTGCAGGCCTCTCCAGTTTTTAGCTTGTTAACCTATCCAGGCCTGGTACAACTTCTTTTCCCTACATCCTTTGATTTTGGGGTCCAGATCAGGATGTGGAGACTTGGGTTTGGATTTCAGTTAGGATGAACCGAACGGACCAAAGCACAGAGCTAGATTTGCCGAGTCTTGAATGTGGGTCCCAGGGAAGATGCCTTCCCAGCACGCAGCGTGATTTGCAGCTTGCGTCGAGGTGCTGGATTTGGTCCTTGGTACCTCTGCTGCGCCACGCTCTGCAGCGCTGGGGTGTCACGCGTGAAGATCTCGTGCGTCGTACGGAGCCCCTCTGTGCAGCTGACACTTCACCGCCGTCCTTTGTCTGGCCGTAGGTCTTGGGGGAAGAAGCTGGCCACGGGTGGGTTTGCCCTCAGTGTACCCCCACAGCAGGGCGGCGTGTGCCACGCGTGGGGGATTCAGCTGGGCAGGCGCTGTTCGCGGAGGGGGCTGGCGTCTCCCCAGTGGGGAAAGTGTTGATGTGCTGGGAGCTGGTCCCCCGGCTCGCCCACGGTTGTCCGCGCGGGGAACGGCGCGCCTGCCCCGCTGCCCCGTCCTCTCGGCCCGCGGTCACTGCCCGGGGGCGGATCCGGGCTCCCGGGGCGGCGCCGCCGCGCTCCGCCTCGGCCGGTCCCCGCGGCCCG
>JAYKAV010002775.1:764032-866434 GCA_035582835.1 Phoebastria nigripes
GCCGCGGCCTCTGCGGCTGATCCGCCCCGGTGAGGGCAGGGGAGGAGAAAAGTAAACAAAAATAGCTGCAATCCTGTGGGTTTGAAGAGTTCACTTGGCAATGCCAACAAGACGTAGAGGCCTTGACATCTATGCTAATTTGTGGTTTAAGAAATACTTCTTAAAATCCATAATTTCTGTGCAGCCATACAGCTTTTTTAATGTCAGCAGTAAGCTATTTAGTTGGAGCAAGACATTACCTTTAGAGTGTAGCATCTGATTTTTGAGACTTGTTTTTACCAAAACTACACCTTGAACCTTAATAAAATAGTTTCCCAAGTTAGCACCTGCAGTTTCCTGGAGTATGGATTGGCTCCCATGAGAGCCGTGTCAGAGCTGCTCAGCTGGGAGGGGGGATTTGAAAGTGGATCATGAGAAGAACAAACCCTCTGATGGAAAGGAAGGAAAATCCTTGGGTTACAAAGACTCAGACGCAGACAAAACAGAGAGGGGAGGTGACTTGCACTCTTCTTCCTAAGTCTGCACCTGTCCCTGCTGAAATCAAGAGCATCTTTTCAGCCATAAATGAGGACTGTGAACCACAGGGTTTGCTGTTTAGCCTCTTAAAGTGATAGTCTGTGAACTGGGATAAAGCATCGGTGGTGGAAAAAGTCCATCACCACCACATCATCCTCGTTTCACCACACAACTTCTTAAAAAGTGGGTTTTTTTCCATCTTTTGGACTAAGAAAGAGCAGAAGATTTAAGTTTCAGTAGTCTTACTAGGAGTCAAGTTCTGATTTGATAAGGGGTAATTAATGAAATAGCTTTGGAACCGGAGAACAATGTAAAGCACCGTGCAGTATTTTCACAGACGTGTTCTTGTTGCTTAATAATCGCATACAAGAATCTTGCTAACTTGATGAGGAGGACACTTGTGGTCCATTACTAATACTGAAAGCGAGAGCCAGTCAATTAAAGTTTTAGTCCTGAGTTTTAATTATGTATTAATGGACTAATAAATAATGTTTTAAAATTCTTTTAAACGCATGTAGAGATTGAAAAATGATTCTGAGTACATGAGACTTTACTTATTAAATGTTGCATAGAGAAAGTATTTTGCAGCTTCTGAGAAATAAAATTTTTTAAAAGTGCACTATTTATGGGGAAAAAAAATGGGACTACAAATGGGGAATGGAACAGTCCAGTTGGAATGATCTTGCATCTTTGGACTTGGGTGGATTTCTCTTCTTGACTTACTAGATACAGGATGTGTTTTCTGGAAGCAAATGTAGTGACAACAGTTACATTCCCTGGAAGGAAACTCGGGAACCATAGCAGGATACTGTTTGCTGAGATTTCAAAAGCACTGATGATGATGATGATACTCTGTCATCCTTATGCACAGCTCAGTGTAAGTGGGGAAAAAAGTGTCTGCAAGGAGACTTGTTACCAAAAAGGAATAGATAATGTGCTTTTTATGAGAAGAAATGAGTATTCTGCCTCTACATAATCCCTGTTACAAGGTCTTATATGGAATATATGGCTGTTATTTCCCTCTGCATATAACAAAAAGTACATTATTTATCTGCACCTCTTTCCCATATGCCGCTTACTATGCAGTAAATTACATGTTATGGAGGTGAAAGTCTGTGTATTACAGAGAATTCTGCTGTCCACTGCATAATTGTAAACGATCAAAAAATAGAAAAATGTTTTTCCCACCAGAATGTGGATTGCAGTTCTCTAGCAGTGCCTATAGTAACCAGGGAAGGTCTGTCCCACATCTCGAGCAGCGTTCAGCCTCCTGTTTTGCGCCTCAACTCATTGGGCGAGATCTTCACTTGTAAGTGGGAGGATCCTCCTCTGGGAACAGGATTGGACCCCAGTCTTGATTCGTCTCTGCGTATGAGTGCTAATTACAACAAATAAAGTTGGGAATTGGAGATGAAAAACTGATCTGTTCTTCTCGTGCAATACCGTGTCAAAAGACCCTGTTTATAATTACTTTATATTAGTTTACTAATGTCAAAATAACTGAAACCACAAGTGGGCATTGTTCTCTGGCATAAAAATGTGCATTGTATTGTCTTGTTACCACTGCTGCAGAACCATCAAATCTTGCTGTTTCATCTTCATGCAGAAATTGTGCGCAAACAGACTCTATAGGTATGTTTTGTTAAATTAGGACTGTTCTAACAACTTTCATTTCACTTCCACTAAATGCCATAAAGGAAAGTTTTCCTTCGCAGTACTCTTCTGTCTCTTTCTCTGAGATGATTCTGTATATTATCTTTTAAAACAATCTTTGCCAAAAGCAAATTATTGCTTTATTTTCTGAACACTTGGGCTGCACAGTGACTCCATATTTTCCATTTGTCCTAAAATAGGACAGCAGAAGCACCTAGGCAAGTGGATTGAAAATAGAAGTTCCTTGAAATGAGGCGGTGCTGTCAGTCTCTGTGATTACGGGGCGTAGTACACAACGTTTCAGTTTTCCATGACCTCCAAGCTACTGAAGATGTAGGATTGCACCAGATTTTCTTCCATCTGTTTCGTATTATGTATGAACATAGGGTCATTATCGCTTGTGTGGTATGGTGTTTGGTGGAATTGTACCATTGTTTAGTTTGGCGGCAACCTCCTGAGATCATCTAGTCCAACATGCCCTGCTCAGGCAGGGTCAGCTGGAGCAGGTTGCCCAGGACCATGTCCAGTCAGAGGTTGAGCATCTCCACAGACTCTGCAACCTCTCTGGGCAGCCTGTCCCAGTGTTTGACCGCCCTCACAGTAGAAAAAGTGCTTCCTTGCATTCAGATGGAATTTCATGTGGTTTAATTTGTGCCCATTGCCTCTTGTCCAGAGAAGAATCTGGCTCCCTCATCCTCGCTCCCTCCCAGCAGGTACTTGAACACTCTGATAAGACTTCCCTGAGCCATCTCTTCTCCAGGCTGAGCAGCCCCAGCTCTCTCAGCCTCTCCTCCTATGAAAGATGCTCCAGTCCATTTACCACYTTTGTGGCCCCGGTATTTGTGGTGGTGTATACTAACACATGGTATTACTGGCCAAGTATTGTTTTTAGCTTGATACCTTAAGGAAGCTTGTGCGATTGCTCTGTTAGGCAGTTGCCCCCAATAACTTAGGAAGCTGGTGACTACTTTCAGCCATATTTGTAAAAAAAAAAAGGGCTAATTACAAGTTTTTTGGTTTTTTGGTTTTTTTTTTTTGTTTGTTTGTTTGGTTTTTTTTTGTGAAAAGCAATAGAGAGAAAGGCCAAGTGAAGGTCCTGCTTGGAGGAGAGGCAGGCAGAGCTTTCCAGCGTGCAGGTCAGCAGCAGGCAGCAGGACAGTCAGCAGGTGGGTCTAGGGCAGGTGGGTCCAGCTCTTGTTAGCCCGTGCAAACGCCGTCTCTTCCTGGTGTCTGCTCAGAAGACGTGTAGGGGTAGAGTTGGGATGGGTAAAGGGCTAGGGGACACCAGCAGAAATCCCCAGGGAAAACAAGCTTTATTGGGTCCACTCTTAATGAGACATTTTGTTTTATCTAAGCCGCTTTCCTAATGTTCTGGATTCTTCTTCCCTTGAAGAAAACCGCCACCGTGTGCCCTAAATGCTGGTTTCTGCGGAGATTGTCGGTCACGTTTGGGCACTAATTCCAAGATTAGCTTGCACATGTAAATGCACGTAAAAGCTTTCACAGACGGGAAGCACAGAAGCATGGGGCTGGTTGGCGTGCATTAGCATTGCTTCTTGGAGGTCAGAAAAGCAAGGTGGATCTCTGCCAGGCGTGGAGGTGGCCTTCTGACCTCTCGTTGCATGAAAACTGCTTCCAGTGAAATTTCATACATCACAAGGGAATGGTGGTGGCTGTCCAAAGAAACAAAAAGTGCATTAACGGCAAAGTAAGATCTTGGTCGGTTGATTTGCAACATCAGTTAATGCTCATTAGAATTTTTAAAATGGTCGCTCGTTTAACATGCATATACGTATGGTATAGAGATAAGTACCTAGTGCTGCTTAGGAGGTCTGACCCCATCGTGAAAGGCTTTTGTAGCTTGTGTTCTGCGCTACGGTAGTCCAGCACCTGGAAGCAACCTCCATTAGAAAGTGGTTAAAGAAACCTCTGTCTCAGTAAACGTGGCTGTTGTTTCTAAACAATGACTCTTCTGCCTGTGGTGGTAGGTGTGTCTCCAGGCTGCAGGCGTTGGAGGGCAGGTGACGCTGCCCATGTCAGCGTGGTTGGGCCTTTGCTCGGCTCTGGGAGTGAGGAGCTGGCATGTGACTATGTGGCAGAGCCTTCCAGGCTGTGGTTCTCAAATACTTGTTGTCTTACTGTTGGACCCGACCGAGAGGTGGGCAGTGCTGCTCTGAGCTGCCCGGTGCCGTGACATGAGCTTTGGCAGCTCAGGGATCCCTCGAAGCAGTGTGCGCTGCCATGTGTGACGTTCCCAGTGGGCTGTCTTTTGAGTTGTTATCATCTGGGCTTCCCCACGGGTGTATCTGTGCTGTGGGTACTTCCACAGAATCACAGACTGGTTGAGGTTGCAAGGGATCTCTGGAGGTCGTCTGGTCCAACCACCCTGCTCAAGCAGGGTCACCCAGAGCAGGTTGCCCAGGACCGTGTGCAAGCAGCATTTGAGTATGTCCAAGGATGGAGACTCCACCACCTCTCTGGGCAACCTGTGCCGGTACTCAGTCACTCTCACAGTGAAAAAGGGTTTCCTGATGTTCAGAGGGAACCTCCTGTGTTCCAATTTGTGCTCATTGCCTCTTGTCCTGTCACTGGGAACCACTGGAAAGAGCCTGGCTCCGTCCTCTCTGCACCTTCCCTTCAGGTATCTATACACATTGATGAGATCCTCCTGAGCCTTCTCTTTTCCAGCTGCTCCAGCCCCTTCATCATCCTTATGGCCCTTCACTGGACTTTCTCCAGTATGTCCCTGTCTCTCTCGTACTGGAGAGCCCAGCACTGGACACAGTGCTCCTGGTGTGGCCTCACCAGTGCTGAATAAAGGGGAAGGATCACCTCCTCGACCTGCTGGCAATAGCCAAGGACACCATCCGCCTTCTTTCCCACAAGGACATGTTGCTGGCTCATGTTCAACTTGGTGTCCACCAGGACCCCCAGTTTTCTGCCAAGCTGCTTTCTAGCTGCGTGGCCCCAGCATATACTGGTGCCTGGGGTTGTCCTTCCTCAGGTGCAGGACCCAAAAAGGATGTGAACTGTAAAAGCCCTTTGCTGGCATTGCCACCATGGGGCTCGTGTTCAAGAGACACATGGGTGTCATCCTTTCCCACTTCCAAAAAAAAGCAACGTCTCCATCTTCTGATGGCGTGTTGTCGTGGCCATCGCTTCCTCGTTATGGCTTGCTATTTGCATTGTTATTTTACATGATAAGCACGTTCACTTACCAGTATTTTATTTTTAGGTAATAGTTGGAGATGCCTCCAGTGTTTTGTTTGAAAATCAGTGGGCACTGCTTTGGGAAGAGGTGGTCCTTTGTATGAGGCATGGACTGTAGTTGCCACAGGTTTCTGGGTGGCTTGAGGTACTTAAAGAGCTCTCTAGCTGGGTGGCAATATTGCAAGTTCACTAGCTCCTACCTGCATCTCAAACAACAGAAAGGCTTTTGAAAATTGCCCCCTCTCTCCAGTTTGTTAAGGGATACTTTAAATATTGTCCCTCCCTCGTACACTAATTGCCTTTAAGAAGATGGTGGGGAAGGGTGATAAAAGTGATGCTCTGTGCTCCAGCCTCTGGTGTTCTCCACTGTGAGCGCTTTTTCCCTTTTTTTCTGCCTTGTATTTTCTTTCTCTGTGAAATGAATCGCAGCCTGGGAAGGCACTTTCTGTTTCCCCACCCTGAAACCTGACCTCACAAATAGCTGATTAATGGGAGTTTCTGCAGCAGCTTGATGGTGACCTCATAGCATCGAAGGAGAAAAGCATTTGGGAATAGCAGATACGAGATAAAGAAAGGCTTTGCTTGTCACGTGGATCCTTTCCACTACATGCAGTTGAAAGTAACTGGCAAGCATGAAATGCAGACTTACTGCACAGCCGTCTGTACAAGATCTGTCTCTATATTCTTTAGAACCCTCTTTGTCCATTCCTGGAGCCTGCAGGCACTGTCAGATTTCACCAACAGAATGAGCAGCAGAATCTGTGTCATTATTAGAGGGTTCTTCCAATTTACCTTGAGTCCTGTTTTGCAATTGTCTTGGTTTACAAAAGCTGTTGGTCCCAGAGAAACTAGATTCTTCATTTTCGTGAAAAGTACTGTGATATTTGCAGTGATTTTTTTCTACTGAGCATGCAAATGTTAGATTTCATATTTATGATACCTTCCTTCTTACTTGTTGTAAGGTTCCAAAATATTTCCATTTAGTTGTTCAGAAGTAAAAAGCAACACGAGTGTGAGCGTCTGTAAAGTGATCCCATGTCTTCTGYGTGAGACAAACCTTAAATCATTGGGATATTAATAATCTTTTCTCATTTCTCTCCTTGGTCTTTTGTCAGTGATATCACTTGAACATGGTTCAGAATTGATCACAATATTGCAGATTATGATTAAAACTCAACAACTGAAGATAATAAAATTAACTCCATATATTTAAAAAGTAAGCAACAACAAAAAATGTTTCTGGAGACCCTGTGTTTTAAATTCATATCTAAGTGGACAGTGCTAGTTAGAACAATTCTAATTTTCTCCTTTCCCTCTTAAATGGTAAAATAAACCTACTAGCCATCCTTACCAATAGTGACAACCTCGTCACTGCTTTGGCCTACAATCAGCATGTCCACCGTGTGAAGGATGGTAATCTTTAGATTCTGAGCATGCCTTTCCTTACAAAAAATTGTAGCGATAAAACTAAATAGGATTGTAAGTCAAAGATTTAACATCCCGTTGCTTGTCTGCTGATGCAGGACTAGGATCGATGTTAATGCAAGTAACAGTGATAGAGATAATTCTTTCCTTCCCCTGAAGGTGAAGTAGGGGCACTTGCTGGGAAATGATTAAACAGTGCCTTTTCTCTGCTCAGATGTGAGGGTCGAGAGCTCTTCCCTCTCCACAGTATGATTTTAGTATTATGGTAGTCTGCCCTTTTTTATTTGCTTCCTTCTTTGTGCATCACTCCATCGGGAGTAAGGCGAGTCGGCACGCGATAGGGTGCGGACCGGGGGCGACGGCGCGGATGAAACCCAGGCTGGCAGCAGTGCAGTGTCCTGAAAGATGCAGAATGTGCCAGTCCGTTCCTGGGACCTCGTCTCCCATGGGATCTGTCTCGGTAGCGGACTAGTCAGCACTGGTTTTGAGATGGAGGAGAGAGTTGTATCCTTCCTGCTGGTGAGAAGCCAAGCTGGTCTGATGGAGGGATACCAAGTGGATCAAATGCAGACTAAGAGCTAAAATACAAGATGTAATGCTTTGGGGTTAGGCAGAGGAAAAAATGCTCTTAGAAATGCAGAAGCAGCTTGTCCTTCCCTCTACTTTTTTGATCTTCTCCCCATAAAAAGTTTGTGTGCAGAATGCTTTTTTTTAATTTAACAACTATAGATTTTTTTAGCATATTAGAGATGATGTTATAGGACAAACACTTGCTGGAAAGCCACTTGCTAAAAACGCTTGATTAGTTATTCTAAAGTTTTCTAATAAATGGTATGAAGTCTACACTGATTAGATGAAATGAATTTGGAGACTCTTCAGTTTACAAGTTTTATTAATTTAAAGAACGCTAGCAAAATCGGTATGTGACAGGCAGTAGAAACTGACCATATCATACGTATTTCTAAATCACTTCTTTATGAGGAATCAGGCTTTCCAAACGTAATGCCCGTCAGTCCTTGCCATCTGGTAACCTTACTTCATTGTTACTAATCTTGGATGAAAAAAATCTATATCCAAACACAGATCCTTCATACAAATCCTCTTTATGTCACTCAAGTTTATGGCACTTATTACTATTCATAAATATCAGTGTGTGTTATTAAAAATTACCTTTAAAGTAAAATTAATCTGAGCGAGCACTATGAGCTGTTACTTTATTTAAAGAGCAATTCAAGGTAGTATTCTGGATGTTAGTAGATGATGATGATCTGGGGTTATGGCCAGGTTTCCCCTCAACAGGTTTACCCGCATAAGTCAAATTATAAACCCCGAGCGGGCTTTGATGAGAAGCTTGTTTTTTTCTCTTGATGAAATGAAGCAGGCTGCTTCGTGGTCACTTTCTGTTCATGGCTCTGCAGGTGGATTTTTCAAGGATGTTGTTGGGACATGCTAGGTATATGAAGGCAGAACTTAGCATTGGAGTTTCAGGAGGCAGAATTGTAAGAGAATAGCCAAGAAGGTCTGGGAAGATTCAGGCTTAGTACCATTGCAAATGAATTTAAATAACTGTGATGGCTGAAGTTTCAAGAAAAATCCCTAGCCAGTCTTCACTTTTCTGAGAATGATGCAATCTTTCATCTAGCAGAGGCACCCTGGCACCTTCGTTCTTCCTCTTGCCCACTGAGGAGGATGAAGATGGCACACATCTCCGTCATCATCAGTTGTCATGGTGCCTCCGACAAGCAGCCTTGTAGCAGGCTAGATCCTTTCATGCTGCTGAGGAGGGAGCATGGGGTATCCCAGGCAAGAGGAGCTGCTCCGTTCCTGTTCTTATCTCCTCCTCCATAGTCCTCCTGCACAGTCCTGGAGCTCACAGGGGGAGTGCTGGCCAGGTGGTGGCTGCTCTGCATTGACTTCAGGTGGTGAAGTGATGTCTGAGCAGCCAGCTGGACCCTCTCCTGCCTTTCCCAGTGGGAACCTGCTTGGCATTTCCAGGAAATTGCACCAAGGTACTCAAATACTTACATCACGTTGTGCATGCGAGCCTTATAGGCTCAGCCTGTGTCACACTAACTGTGTCCAGCCCTCGCTTACTGCTGTGCGAGGACCAGCAGATGTGTGCAGGGCTGCCATTTCATCTGTCCGCTTCTCGATCAACAGTGATTTCAATTCTAGTCCAGTCTTTCAAATAGATAGACCATCAGTCTGAGGTTGCACATTGATGTCGGGAAGATTGACAGCTAATCTGCATGTCCAGGGATGCCACACATGGGCCATGACAAACACTGCAATTCTTCTGTATTTCGTGGTAGAAAATCCCTTCTTTTCTTCAAGGAGGTGGTCAGCCTTCAAAATTGATGCATCGGGTATTCTGTTTGTCTGCAGTTCACTTCGCAGTCTGTTGGTCTGCAAGGTGTCCAGAATGATATCCTTGGAGCTGTGTCTTGCTTTGCAGGACAGATTGCTTTAGTTCAGGTATCAACGGGAAGCATTGGACCTTTCGCTCCTGAGCTGGATGGTGACATGGTCTCCACTGATCGTGGACAGCTGCTGGTGTCTTCCTTCTCTCCCAGTGCCCTGATTCAAAGGGACCTGCTCAAGGCAGGATGCGATGCTCAACTGGGCCTGACAAAAACAGTTTCAGGCTCTTATTTTTCTTTCCCATTCTACCTGGGGCTTGGCCATCCCAACCACAGCCACTCCGCTTTGAGGCATGAACGCTAGTTGCCTCTCAGTGCTAGAGCAGACCTGCTCATCCCCCTGGAGAGGGGAGGCAACGTGGCAGCRTCAAAACAGGCTTGCCTGGCCTTCCATCTGCAGTGCTTTGTGGAAAGGTTTTCCTGTCGGACACATGCTGAGTTTCTCCCAAAAGATAATTGTACATAGTAATTGTAAATCCTAATTTAAAACAGGAAAATTAACTAATCTGTTAATGATTGGATATTTTCAAGGTGTATGGCCCAGAGGCACTTGAGCTTTTTGCCTTCTTTTTCAGAGTCTGTCTGAAATTTTTGGTTCTGGGATTCTGTGCTTGAAAAAGGACTGAAAGGGCTCATTTGTAACACGTTTATGAACAGCACATTCGGAAGAAGTATACAACATGATGTACAATGCGTTTAGAAGAACTCGGTTATGGAGAAGTACCTTCCCCTTCCCACTTTGGAGAGAGGTGTTGTTTCAGGATATTTTACAGTTTTCTTTCACCAATCAATGATAGCTTTGGAAAATAATCCAAATATATGTTTTGGTTCAGCTAAAACAGAATCCTCTGTTTTTTTATTTAGTTGTTAATCATTGTATAATACATTGTGTCTTGCAGAAAGTGGGACACTGGGACACGTGTTTAAAGAATGAGCAATCTAAATTCAGCGTGTCACAGCAAACGGAGATGGGGAGTAAGGCAAGAGATGTGTGGTGTGCACAGGACTAGAAGACGGTGAAAATTGCTGATTACTGAGGTGGCACATCTCATTTACCGAGTTCTGGGTCTCTCTCTTTGCTTTAGAGCTGCAGTTGAGAAGACAGGTGTCTGTTTTCAGGAGAAACCTCCCTAGGTTGAGGAATGGGTAGGCAGAGTTGGTGGTATTCATTGTAGAGCTGCCCGTGGTGGTAAAATTAGGAGGAATCTGGTGCTCTCAGCATTTAATTTCGTGCATATGTTCACCTCCAGCGTTACTTAAGGAAACTGTATAGATTGTGTTTCAAAGTATCAGCTACAATCAGAGTGAGTGGTTTCAGAGCTAAGAGATTTTTCAAGTAACTGATATATTAAGTACTAAATCTTAAGGAGTTTTATATTTCATGGTGATGATGGCATTAATTGACTGCCTCTGTCTGGGTCTGCCTTCCCATTTCACTACATTTATTGTTGCTAAGTTTCAATATTCTCCCCAGAAGCCCATGGAGCGGATTTTTTTTTGTTAGTGAAATATCCACTGATTTATATTGGGTATAATGGAGTATTTCTGATGTCTTTCTCTACATGGTCTAACTTTGACCTTCTAAAATCTAGTTATAAAGCTCATCTGAAGCTCCACTAGAAAAGAAATTAGTCCTACCTCCAATAGGAGGGTTAAATTCTGACCCCAAGTCCCTGCTGTGGAAGCAGAAATGTTCTGTTATGTAAGAGATTATAACAGACGCAGATACTACATCTGCTGAGTATTTCAGAAAAATATTGCTAGGTTGGTGAAAGTTCTGTACAGCTTTGAGACACCTCAGGATTGCTTCCTATGAAGATCTGAGCAGCTACCAATACATTTATTTTTTATTTTAGATCGTGAAGGTGCGGTACCATACAGTATGACACATATCTGCTAGAAATATCCTTTCCTTCAAGATGAAAGAGAGCTTCATGGAATAAGGATGAAAAAAAATTATTGAGAGAAGTGCAGAAGGATGGCTGTGGCAGCTGGCCTCTTCACTTTTGCGTAACGCTTAATAGGCTCTTCTTGCACAAGGGAATTCTGTCTTCTCCAGTGTTACAGCTACATGAAAAGTGTGTGGCTTGGTAGCTTTGCACACACAAAGCTTTGTCTTTAAGGTGTGTTGGGTGTACTAGATTGGATTTGGTATCAGTTTTATCCTTAGTACACCAGAGTGACTGAAAATAAGCTCCAGTAACTGATTTTAATTATTTAAATAGAGTTTTCCCACTCTAAATGATCTGTTTTATTTTGTTTATCACTTTGTGCTTTTCTGTAGTCTTTTAAAGACAAGTTGTTTCTCACTGGTTCGATGCAATTTGATGCTATAAAATAAGGAGATACAGTATTTACACACATATGCTTAAGAAATTGTATTAGTCATAGTTCTTACTGCATTTTCATTTTATTAGAAAATGGTGAAAGACTTCGTTAGAGAAACAATACTTTTTCATTTGTGATTTGAACATAATAGAGTTCAACAGATACTACTGTACTTTCACATTCAATCTCTGAGCATTTATGTTTAAAAGCACATTCAATTTAAATTAAAATGTTATTTTTATCCATTGATTTGTATATACCTTGTACTAGGTGCCTTCTGCCTCCAGAAATCTCCTCTACTTACTAGCATAACCAGAGAAGTCTGCTTGGAAGGGCTTCCCAGCGCGGTGCCTTGGCAGAGTCTTGCGGCCCCTCCGGCTCTGCATGGCGGGGATAGAGCTGCGGTGGCCCGGCTGCGGGCGCCTACCGGGGCTGCGCGGGGTCTCTGGTTTCACTAGTTGTCCTCTCTCTGGAGGTCCCGGTCCAGCAGAACACACGCCATGTGTTCAGCTTCAGAGACATCACAGGCTCTATCCGCTGCCACGCTGATCACGGCCATGGTGTTGGGGTTGTCCATCTGGTGATGGCTGTCTTTTTCATTCCTTCCTTGGTGGCTGTGGCTTCAGCGGGGGCTGTACCCCTATTCTAGGGCCCTGTCATGGGCGCACTGGCAACGGACTTTGCCCTTCCCACCAGCCTGCTACCCATTCTGCTGGAGTCTCGATGGCTGCTCTGCTGCTCACTTGCATGGTGTCCTGGTTTCAGCTGGGATGGAGTTGATTTTCTTCCTAGTAGCTGGTATAGTGCTGTGTTTTGGATTTAGTATGAGAATAATGTTGACAACACACTGATGTTTTAATTGTTGCTAAGTAGTGTTTACACTAGTCAAGGACTTTTCAGCTTCCCATGTTCTGCCAGGAGCACAAGAAGCTGGGAGGGAGCATAGCCAGGACAGCTGACCCAACTGGCCAATGGGGTATTCCATACCATATGTCATCATGCTCAGTATATAAAGCTGGGGGAAGAAGAAGGAAGGGGGGACGTTGGGAGTGATGGCGTTTGTCTTCCCAAGTAACCATTACGCATGATGGAGCCCTGCTTTCCTGGAGATGGCTGAACACCTGCCTGCCGATGGGAAGGAGTTGAACGAATTCCTTGTTTTGCTTTGCTTGCGCGCACAGCTTTTGCTTTACCTATTAAACTGTCTTTATCTCAACCCACAAGTTTTCTCACTTTTACCCTTCCGATTCTCTCCCCCATCCCACTGGGGGGAGTGAGCGAGCAGCTGGGTGGGGCTTAGTTGCTGGCTGGGTTTAAACCATGACACATGGTGGTCTTTGGCAAATCTTCTACTCACTTTGTTACAATATTTTAAATCTGTAAAATAATGATTTAAGCACCTCTCGGGATAGTTATGTGGTTTAATACAATTTTTCATCACAGCCACCTTTTGTAGCAGCATTAAATGCAATTGTAGCATCTTTGTAATTCCAGTTATTTGAAACACTGCCTACGTTTTACCAGCCCCACCTTAGTCTCACCTCCCTGGTTTCTTTCCTTTTTGTTCCTTCAGCTGGGTGGCTTTTGTAGTGTGTAGCCTGAGTTGGATTGAAATTGCCACATAATTTGCACTGTAATTCCAGATACAAAAATACATACAAATACATTTTAGTCCTCACAAAGGAAGAAAAGTTTACATTACTAGCTTGCATAATTTTGAATTTTTTTTCCCTTTTTAAAATGTTTGTTCCATTAATATTTGTTTCACTATCCATTGTTATCCATGCTCTGTTTCTGTTCAACATTTAAAAACAGTGCATCAGTGTCTTTTATCTCCCTGAATGGAGGCTCGTGCTAAGCTATGCAGGAAGCAGAAAACCGTGACTTCAATAATGCGATGTCATACATGAAAAAATTTGGAAAGAAAGAAAAAACAGGGAGGCAAGAGTTTGGATAGTGGCTGTTGCGCTTGTGCACTTGTGGTATGATGGTCTCTATGATCTGGGAGAAAATTAACATCTACACTCTTGAAATAAGGAAGTTATCTTTGACTAATACTTACCATGTAATTCTACTGAGAATGCCTCTATCCAAGTGTCCAGCTTTCATTGCACAGCCTGTTGTGGAAGCAGTCTGTGAAGCAGGAGGTCTGTGTGTGTCACGACGTGATGGGCATCCAGCATCCACTCAACCTGTTGTTTTAATACTGAGTGATCTATTACTATCTGTTTATACACACACACACACAATACGAGTATTAAATACGTATGTTCCTATAGCATGTGTAGTTATAGCGCTGGGGAGTGTCTTGGTTTAAGTTGAGTTACTCCAGACTTGATCCCTACGGACTTCTTACCACATGGTAATTTTTGCACCAAATCTGTAACTGTTTTGCCTCTAGTGTTCTTAGAAAGACACCCACTCTTAATTAAAAGCTTAGGACAGTAACACTGGAAGGGACTTCCTGAGTCAGCATGTCGAGTCCCTTGGTATTGCAGGCAATTGAGTTATATAATCTGTTTCATAAATATATCAAGCTTTGTCTTAAAACCATTAGTTAAGTCTCCTGCCTCTACTCTTCTGAAAGGTAATCTTCTTCTAAGTTGCAGTGGAGTTTTTTTTTTTTATTCATAGCCTGGTTTTACTGGTTTGTTCTTGTGCCAGCATTGTCCTTTACTATTAATAAGTTTTCCCTCTATCAAATATTTATGTCTTTGCTGTGTTAATGGAAACTGGTCCTGTCCTATCTTGGTTTCCCTTTGCTAGGTGTTGGAGCCAAGCTCTCTGTTCCCTCACCGAAGAAGGCAGGCGAGCTGGCCTGTGCCGCGCGTCCTGCTAGCACGGAGGTGCCCRTGTGTCACCTGGCCAGCCGAGTCTTGTTTTACAGATTCCCTCACTCCCCTCTTCCTTGAGTAACACTTAGCCACGTCTGGTGCTTGGGTTGATCCTCCCTGAGAGGTATGAGGAATAATGGGTGGTTTTCCAGGTACATCTTAACCAGTGCTTCGTACAGTGGCGTGAATGGTCACCCGGGAGCGTCCCAGTGTCACATTGCCTTTTTCAAAGTCCTAGTAATAAGATCTATCTGAGGGCTGTCACTTGTTAGCATGGTCCAGTGCAGTCTGTGTGACATGGAGTGGCAGGAGGCGGCAGCACGTCTGTCTTCTCTCGGCCCTCCTCACGCTGCAGTGGCATCTAGCCCAGAGCACGTCACCATGGGGCCTGATTAACTAATCGTTCTGTCATCAGCTCCTTCCTCTCAACCCTCCTCATCACAGCAGAAATGGCTGTCCCAATGTGCGTGTCCTTGCACTCGTGTGCTGTTCAGTCCCAGTATTGTTCTGGTCTTCAGCATCATCCAGATCTTCCCCTGTGATAGTTTGGTTCTTTTTAGTGCTGATGGCACCTCCTGGTCTTGTGTCATCTGCAAGACTTCACAGTCACACCTCCTTTCTTGTTGGCCGTGCTTGCTGATGGAAATAGGGGACAAGATTGTTCTCAAGACAGTTTCGGGAAGACCTCCGCTAGCAGCCCATCCGTTCTTTGTGCACCCCTTTCCTCCACTGCATCTTCTGTCCCAAGCAAGCATGTCGTTAGTCCCAGCAGGAGATGTGAGCAGCAGGATGGGCGAACTCTGTGTCTCGGGCAGAGCTGGAGCAAGGTCGAGGGTATGGGAGGGTCCCCTCTGCCGCTCCTGGCTGTGCTGTAGGACCAGGCCTGCTTCACGGAGAGCATCTTAAGAGAAAAGTGATCTTCCTTTGGAAAAAGACTCAGATCCCTTGGAATAGGAATATAGGAGAAGGTAATCTTTGCATAAATCAACCAAGACATTTATTTCACAGAAGGCATTCAAAGACCAATCTACGACTGTAGAGTATCTAGCAGATAAAAGATGTCTTTTTGACTGCTTGAAGTTAGCAACAGGAACAAAAATCTTTATCTCCAAGCTCTGTAGATGTAAAGGAAATGTTATTTCACTAGAAGGTTGTATGCTTTTATGGAGATGGAAATGTTCCTTCAGGAGTGCATTTGTCTTTGAAGAGGATAGCAAAGATTCAGACTCAGTGCATAGCTCAGAGCATCTTTGCATCACAAAACTGTGTGCTGTGTGCCCTTCTGGACTAATAAACTCTAAAAACCTAAGTTAAAAATACAGTTAAAATGGCATTATAATGTGTCAGAAAAAATGGGAAGGAGGAGGAAGGGGTTGTTCTCTTTTATGATGTTTTGGCCGTTCTACTAATAAATGGCCTTGTTCGCTGTCAGCTTTATTTGAGGTCGGAGACCTCAGCCAAGGAAGGCTGATATTTATTTTTCCATATTAAATGCATATTTATGTGTAAGCATCTTCATGTGAATCAGTGTTAAGTATCTTAAGTATTCAATATAGAATTATTCATATAATCGTGCATTCCTAATACAAAACACCTCCTGGTCCCAAGGCTGATGTGTAACTTAAGTTGTACTATGAATATGGTTTGAACTTCAGGCCAAGCTCTGCAATGAAAATGTAAGAGTTTTTATATCACAGCTATCACAACTGTGACTGCATAATTGCCGAACACACCAGAAGTGGGGAACCCACACAGAGTGCAACAAGAGACACTGGAGAACACAGTTGTGATTTGCTGAGTTTTGTGGTAAGTGCAGGATAAGATTTTGAACAAGCATGAAATTTGAGATGGTAAATTAATTATCTGTGTGTTTTAAAAAGTGTGGTGTAGTCAGGGGTTTTAAGTTGTTGATTGCTTCATTTCACAGTTGCAGCTGAACTTCTTTTCAGCTTGTGGACTGTCTGCTGTTTGTCTGCACTTGTGGGAGTGTTACAGTTTGGTCTTTTGAACTATGTTTTATAAAATTAATACTTGAGATAGCATCTTCTTGTTTGTGGTAACTAAGATCCTTCTGAGATGGAGAAGATACAGGCTATTATTAGAATTTACACTTACTGATTGCATATTTTCTTGTGGCACAGTTGCTGTTTGGGGTCTCTTTTGTGTGGATTACGGATGTATTGGGGTTTCACTGCAGGTCGATACCGCTGGGGAGCATCCAGGCTGCAGGGGGGTCCGGGGTTCACTCTTCGGGTGCTGTGGCTGGGATTGACCTGGGTCACCTGGAGAAGGGCCTTCTGAAGGCAAGGGCCTTCCAGGAGAAGGGGTGAGCATTCCTCAGAGCACCCTCAAACCCATGGGTCTGTCACCTTGGGGCATTGAAGAGCGAGATGAGTGATTACCAGGTGAAGTGCAAGGAGTCCCTTTTTACTGTTAGTGAAACTCTGCTCTCAGGGAGCCAAAACGTTTCTAAAATTCATGTCATGTTAGATACAACACATTGGAAATTCAGGTATGCTTTTATCGCTGTGTGTGGGCTGATGGCCGTATTTTTCTATTTGTGCAAGGGTACATTTTAGCTATTGAGACCAGCGAGGGAGAGCAGCCCTAAATATTTGCAAAACCTTTGTTTTCACAAGGGAAACACTAAATATGTCTGTATTGCCTCTCTTCATCAAGAAGAGAAAAGAAAGAAAAGAAGAAAAGAAAAGAAACTAGGAATGTTTTCATGCAATGGAGTCAAGTTAACGTTGATGTAAGGTAGACAAGACTCAATTCCTTAATCTTCTACTTCAGCTTTGCTAAATAAATGACTTGACTTTATATAAAATGCCTATAGGGATAAAAATCTGAACATCTATTCATAGTTTGAGATTTTTAACTATTTGTTGATTTTTACACATCTCTAATGCTCTTCTAAAAAGTAGCTGTGTCAATGTAGGCTGGCTCATAAAGTGAGAAGCAGAATCCCCTTGATACTGGCTATTGAGATGGAAGTTATTTCCTGAGGGAGCATTTTGCTGATGACCACTGTAATTCTGAGAAGTGGCTTAATTTAAAGATCCTTTTTCTGATTGTCAAAGTGAAAAGATTTAACACTCTGTTCCTGAAGCTCTGATATTGTTGGTATCCGACTGTGGCCATTACTTGTACAGGAGCTACAATAAGAAAGTGTTACTTGCTGATTTGAATGTCAAATACTGCGTGGTAGACATCTGCTTCATCAGGAAGTAATCTCTCTTCCTGAAGTTGCTGTTGAGTGAAATGGCTCCTGTTAAGAGAGCAGAACAAGGTCTTTACCTTGAGTAGCATGTAAAACTCATCAGCAGCAGGCCTGATAATGGGACTGGAGACTTGGTTTTGAACAAGTCAGAATTTAAGTAGTCAGGTGTTGGCCTCTTTCTTTGTCGTGGCTTTCTAAGACAAAATACTCTCAGCGCAACTCCCTAAATTGCCGACCTAATTAGGTGCTGCCAGGATGCTGTGAGGTGGACTACACAACCAGCGTTGCCTCCCTTGTCTGTGGGCTTCCCGCAGGTGAGGTGACCTCCCTTGGGAAGTCGCGTGCAGCATGAGCCCTTCCCCATTTCACCAACAGACCTCTGTTTCCCATCGGATGTCTCTGCCAGGTGTGTATTCCTTGCTTCTTCATGCAGCACTGTTTTGAACCCACAGCGCTGCCGTCTCCTGCCAGCAAAGGGACGAGGGGACGGGTCCGAGACTGAAGCCCCGATGCTCCCTTTGGTGTGCAGTACCGTCGCACACACTACAGCCGCCACCGATTAAGGCCACGTAATAAGATTTCTGCATATATGTGCATCTCTGGCGCTCTGCTTGATTTATCACTGATGTGATGTGATGATTTCTGATTATATGCTACTATTTTTAGTCATTTTCTTCCTTTGCAAAAGGCAGTAAAGCAGGAAGCCAAGTGATCTGCATTGTACCACTGCTTTTCAGAGGAATACTCATTCTTTCGCCTTAAGATGATTTTATGCTAGGTGTTTTCCCTGTAAAGACTAGTGTGTGAGCCATTGTTGTTTGTCATAATCCTGGGTTATTACGGACCAGTTATCCTGCTTGAAATCTGGGGATAGAGGCTAGCAGAAAAAAATCCATGTGACTAATTTTTATATAGCCGTTTCATACTCCAGTTTTCTTAGATCACTGAGGTGATTAGCTGTTTAACTGTAACTGTTCATATTCAGAAATTATTCTTTGAAAGCAAGCATAGAGGCTCTGGAAAAAATAGTAAAAATGGTAAAAAATAGTAAAAATACTAACGCTGTGGTCAGCCTTGCTATTGAGAACTACTGGGAGTGTGGGCTGTTTCTTCTTCCAGTGCACCCATCTACTACTTCATAGTGGGATTCCAAAAAAAAAAAAAAAAAAAAAAGAGTATTTTTTCATAACCATCAGTGGAATTGTCTGGACGTTTTTATTTCTGTTTTCTAAATGTCTTTACTGCATCTCCATAAAAATGGAGCTGGGAGCTGTGAAGTCACTGAGGTGTGGGTCTGAACTGAGCTCTGTGCAGTGAAACCATCAGAGAAAATCAGTTGCAGCACCTGGCTCTGCAAACGAGAAACCCCTTGAAATCAAGGGCAGCTCATAGCAGCAAGTTAAGCCAGTGATTTTTCGCCAGCACCATATTTTTTTTTTTGCTTCTTGGCAGCACTAAAGTGAAAGAATGCAGTTAGCAAATTTGCATTTCAGTTTTAGTAACCTGGACATTTTAATTCGTGGCAGAGTTTTTTGTAAATAGTGTATCTCAGTTATTTTAAATGTCTTTAAAAAGACTATAAGGTTATGCTGTTTGATTTTGGTTTGTTTTTTTTTTTTGGCCCACTCTTATCCTGTTAAATATTTAAGTTTATAATGAAGCAAGAGTAATATCTGCAGTATCTGCTTTCAGTAAGTCATTGGAATTTGTACTATTTCTGAGGCCAGAAGTCTGAATTTGATTCATGTGAATATTCTTTTCCCTTATGAAGGCTGGCTGATTTTAGTTAGCACCCACAGAGATGTGGAGCTTCATCTTTGTGCATCAGACATTTTTGCAGCATTTAGATAGGAATAGCTGTGCACAAACTTAGATGAAAAACACAAGAAACAAGAGTAAACCAGAGGGATTCTTTTTCTATTATAACTGKTTTTGGTGCTTTTTGTAAATATTACAGACAGAAAATGTTCAGATGGGAAGGTGACTTTCAAGTTAGTGTCCCCTCTGCCTGTTTATTTTTAGGAGGTTTAAAAGGTCGGGGTGAAATCTTGGTCCTCTTCAAGTTACTGAGAACAKTCCCACAGCTTCAGTAGGGCCAGGATTGTACTCCCCCGCCCCCCGAAAGAAATGGAAAATGTGAAATGCCTACGGATGTTTATTTACTGAGCCGCATTCACTCAATAATATGTGCTTGGTTTTAAAGCATAACTGCCTCTGTGAGTCTGGTTAATAAAAAATAATAAAAAAATTAAAATACTTTATTCAGTTTGTGTTTTCTGTTTCTCCTGCCCTGGTATGCATTTCTAGCAAGATGGGAAGGCAAGGGTTGGTGCAGAGAGCACCATCTGGTAGGGGGATTTGCTGTGTGCTAGGGGATGCGCCTGGCAGGGTGAGTTAGGGCAGGAGAGAGACCGTAGCCAGCCCGGGCTGGTGCTGCTTGGCTGGGCCATCCACGGCCATATACCGTGGTCCATGAGCCGCAGCTCGAGGACCGTGGCACAGCATCATGCTGTAGACGCAGTGCTGCCTCTGCTGTCTCTGTCTCTGTGGGCTGTTGTTCACAAGATGTTCCTGAGGTGCCTGTTCCCCCAAACTCCTGGCACTGCTTAGTTGTGCTTGTGGATGTGCTCATATTCCTGAGCAAGGTCTTTCAATCTCTGCTGCTTTTAGTGGCTAGTAAGACTCTTCCCTGGATGCTATATGAAATGTCTGCTGCTGGCTTATTGGAAAAAAAAATAAAGCTTGCCTGAATACCCTGATGATAGCTCACTTGTACCATGAAGGATGAGCGGCAGTGACAGTGTGTGCTAAGCCGTCTCCTCAATCAGGAGCGCGCTTTCCTCGGGGACGGCCCTGGCAGTGAAACCTCTCCTCCTCATCCCGCTGGTGTGGYCGTTCACTCCTCTCTGGATCTGGGACTTTTCCTGCTCTCAGCCCTTCAGACCTTCTGATGCAGAGGGAGAACCTCAGGTGAGATGGCTTCTGATGCAGGAGCTGCTAAAAGGTGCTTCAGAGGCAGGGAGAGTAAAAAGCCCTTGGGTCCCTGCACACGGATGTCATTGTTCGATCTCTTCAGCAGACAGGACAGGATATACTGCAATACATTTATCTGAAATGCTGTTCTTCCCTGAGAATACTTAGGGTAATATTAATTTTTAATATTGTTGTCTCCATGTCTCTCTCTTCTCCAAATGGTTAATTGATTTCTAGTTTTCTGTTTCTTTGATTACTTTTAGGTTGCAAAATAGACAGGACTGAATAAGAAGACTGAGCCATATTTGTAGAAGACTTAATCTTTCAATCAGTTTCCTCTGAATTAAACCAAAACAGCAGTAGCAAATCCAGGAATCCTATTAAAGATGACCTACATAGTGGGAATAAAATTGGGCTTGTACCTTCTTTTGCTTCCTAATTTACTGTCAGGAAATCTGTGAATGTTTTCCTTGAAGTCCATTCATTTTTATTGCTGCTAAAAAATCTCATTCGTGCCTGGCCTGGGTGGCATGCTCTTGGATGGAGAACTAGGAGCAGGAGGGCATCTCGAGCCGAGAGGGTAGTGAAAGCTGAGCCAGTGCAATGTGATGGGGATTTAGCCGTTGGCTGTAATTAAAAGGGTTCATCAACAGAGCTTTAGCACAGAGTGGTTCCAGCAAAACCTGTCGAGGAGATGGAGATTATACCAGGAAAATAGCCCTTTTGTTGGTGTAGCTTCAATCAGTCCTCCAAATGGAGCAAGTTAAACTGCTGCTTCTCTGGGTCTGTTGCTTAGTGTAGCCGTGTCGGTTAGGATTTTTTTTTCCTTTTTACTCATTCTGAAATTATACTGTTATTCTGGAAAATGTTYCAAGAATAAATCTGAAAATTTACAAAGCAGATTACTTCATAAATTTCTCAAAATCCATAAAACAGATTGCTGGATATTTGTGAGTGACTAAGGGATTTCAGTGTTTAATTGACATCTCCGAGAAAAAATGCTTGCTTAAAAATCTAAAACCTTGTACAGTCTTAAATTTTAATTAAAAAGTAAATGTTTAGCCTCTGAGATGACTCCTTTATAGTTGAAGAAAAGCATTGGCATTTCTGGTATTTCTGGAAAATACTGCTGGATAACAACCATAAGGGGGGAARAAAGCCCCTTATTGCAGTACATTTGGGCAGGAAGGAAAAGAAAGTTAAAAGCCCAGTTAAAGATTAAAGGCACTGCAGAACACCGAGTGCAGGAAAATGAGACGTGGCTAAAATGCGTTTGATTGTTTCTATAAATACAGGTATGTAGGAATGAAAACTGACTCATTGTTCAGATGAATTTACTGAACAGTTTTAAAAGTCTGCAAGAATAATAAATGATGTAGCCTTTCAGTCGTCTGCAGAGAGAAGATCCAGTTCACGAACATAATGATGGCTCCAGTGTCACTGCTAATTATTCCAGTAAAGGTGATAGGAAATGTGCACAGGGCTTATCCTGAGAATGCAGTCAAATACTGTGAATATTGTTTCATGTGCAGAATTTAACAAAATAATCTTGCTGTGCATTTAAATGCATTCATTTCCCTGGGAATCTTATCCAAAAATGATTTTCACCAGAGTCTGTCTCTTTTAGAGTACAATGAGGCTTTACTTGTTAAATTAAAATTGCCATGCCCTCTTGAGCGGCGTTATTTGCGGAGAGCAACACTTTCCCCGTGCAGAGTACAGAGGAGGGTGAGAGAAGGCTTTTCTTCGCCASTATTCATACTTTTAGAAAGAGGAGATTTCAGCCAGCCGACGTGCATGTGCTGGTGAACCTGTTAGAGCTCGACCTAAGGAGCATTTTGCAAACAGACGGAGAAGAAGAGAGGCAGGGCCCAGAACAGAGCACCCTTGTGAGCTCCTCATAGCCCCGAGTTACCTCCTGCAGGCTCCTCTCGTTCTATAAACATCTTAAAGGTAGATCAAAGCCACCTCGGCTTTATTTCCTGCTCTCTCTCTTCCTCGGTACCTCTGAATCCAGGGCTGCTCCAGGCCCCAGTTGTGCTCTTGCCGCTCAGCTGACGGGTTTGTGTTTTAATTACTGGACTGGTTGATGCAGACGACTTTCTTGTTTAGCTTCCTTGGATGTAGCTGTTTAGGAGTAATGTAAGGAGGCTTGAATTTTTGGGTTCATAAGGCCAGAATGGGACTTGTTCTGAAGCTAGTGAGATAGCTTTAGTATCCTACACCATTGTAAGCATGGTGGGACTGCTCTTTAGACTTGGTTTGCTGTGGAGAGGATGTATGTGGTTACAGAGCAAATGTTTTCTGAGCCTTACGGATTTTTCCACAAGTTTGTGTCAGAACCAGCTCAGTTTCTGAGTCCGGAAGTATGGATTATGGGTCATTATTGCCTATGGGTATGCGTTAGTGTTTTGTGCAGAAAAGCTCTCGTGACCACGTATAGCACAAGAACCAGGCTTGCTTAAGTATACTCAGAGATTTGAAGGTGCTATTCACTTTCCAGGGACCCTGTTTAGTTTAAATATTTCATGAAAGCAACTGTGACTACAGCTCTTACCAAGAGTAATGTGTAATATCAATTCACTACAGTGGAGCTAAATTGAATGTTTCACGTTTTACTTTTCTTTGCTGTGCATGCTAGTATTCAATGCAGAGAATGACTAAAGCTCCCAGGTCAAAAGTGACATTTTACAGAAATAATAACCTGAAATTAGGTACTTTTCTGTTGTGTTTTCATCGTGAAATGAGTATATCTGTAAAAATCTTTCCTTCAGCCCAATGTTCTGTGCAGGAGTCCATACTACTATGTGCACAGCTGCCACTTTGTTGTTGCTAATGAGAGTTAGCAGCAATGATCCCTTCCCTCCCTTCTTTGCCAAGAGCAGCTAGCCAAGCTTTGTCTTGCTAGGTATAAATTTGTTAAATTCTGCTGCGAGAATCTCCTCCGCTGCCTGTTTCCCTCCTTCCCTCGGCTCCTGCGTACCACAGGGCCCTTCTCGAGTTTGCTGCTGGGGCAGGTCACCATCTCTGGGTGCAGAGGTTGCTCTCAGCTGCCCGGAGTTGTGGATAAGCTTTCCACAAGACTTGCG
This sequence comes from Phoebastria nigripes, assembly GCA_035582835.1. Taxonomy (NCBI): domain Eukaryota; kingdom Metazoa; phylum Chordata; class Aves; order Procellariiformes; family Diomedeidae; genus Phoebastria; species Phoebastria nigripes. The sequence continues at coordinate 787,704 of JAYKAV010002775.1, forward strand.
CGTTTCTGCAAAACTTACCCACCAYGTGAATTATACGTGAAGCTTTCTAAAACTGCACAAATAGAAGAATTGGTCTGAAGGTTTCTGACATATGTATTTGTAAATATACGACCATAGAAATAGAATTTGTCTTCTCTGACATCAAATTAACAGGAATCAAAATTCAGCCTGGCATGAGGAAGAACAATGTTGCTGAAGATGATAGAGTTGCATTGTTTTATATAACTCATGTTGGACTATAGTTTATATATTAATTATACATTAAATATAGCTAATACTTTCTCATATAAAATAGTCTCTTCAGCTTGATTAAATGCTATTGTACTAATTACAGTACTTAAAAATTCTTATTTCCTATTTCGTAATTTATATTCTCTCAATTTTTCTTTTTTGGTGAGGAGAGGAAAAGTCATATAGGGCAAACACATTTTACATTTATTCCTCATCCGTGCCTCCTCCTCTGCTTCTTCCCTGTTCAGAAGTTTATAGAGTTTGAAGATGCACTGGAGCAGGAGAAGAAAGAACTACAAATCCAAGTGGAACACCTTGAATTTCAGACTCGACAGCTGGAGCTGAAGACCAAAAACTATGCAGATCAAAGTAAGCAAAGTTGTACACCARACATGATTATACACTTTGCATTCCACACACATATACTGCTACTTTGAAAATATTTTTCATACTTTTTGTTTGGTTTAATGTAATTTACGCAAAGCCTGAAATGTCTGGTTATCCCTTACTTTGGTACAAAATTCTGAGCCTTCTAAAGGATGGGATGTGTGCACACTAATTTAGTAGAGGCTTCATTGCTTCTCTTGTGTGGGGCATGCTCAGTCTCTCCAGATGCAAGGTTTGGGCCATTGGTGAAGCTTTGGAACCTGGTTTCCAGTTTCCCCTTCTCCCTGAATAGAACCCCCTATTTTTTTCTCATATAAACTATCACATTTGTTTGTTTGTTTGTTTATTTTTACAAATACTTCCTTAACATGTGCAGCCGTGTTTTGTCGGCTGAGGTTCCCCTCAGAATTCATTGGTATTTTCTCCAGTACTCCTGCTCCTCAAATAGCCAGAGGCGCCCATCCCAGAGGATAATTTAAATCGTTGTCAAACTAGGACACTTACGGGGTACCAGGCTACTGCTGAAGAACTCTGCTTCTATGGTCTTATTGCGTGATTTGGTCTGCTCATTCTGGGAACATGCAGATACCCATGAATTGAGTTTGTAATGAAGACTAGATCCCACAATGTGCATTATTCTGTTTCGGTTTGTTTTGTTCAGTAGGTATAAATTAATTTCTAACAAAATATGCTTTGAGACTTCCAGTGTCTTTTGAGAGCCTGATGTGTGTTAGCTGATGGCTGGAATCTTCTCTTGGTAGTTTCACGACTGGAGGAACGTGAATCAGAAATGAAGAAAGAGTATAATGCTCTACATCAGCGTCACACAGAGGTAGGATGTCATCTTATTATTTCTAAATAAACTCTTAGCCTATATGTAAAGTCATGTCAAAGAATTCAGCTTTACAATACTAGTGATGACTAGAGCTTCTGAACTTTGGGAACGTCAGAAATACCTGAATGGAGGGTGTAAAGAGAATGGAGCCAAGCTCTTTTCAGTGGTGCCCAGTGACAAGACCAGAGGCAACTGGCACAAACTGGAACACAGAAGGCTCCCTCTGAACACGAGGGGAAAAAAACTCCTTTACTGTGAGGATGACGAGCACTGGCACAGGTTGCCCAGCAACATGGTGGAGTCTCCATCCTTGGAGCGATTCAAAAGCCACCTGGACATGCTCCTGGGCACCCTACTGTAGGTGGCCCTGTTTGAGCAGGGACGTTGGACCCGATGGACCCCAAGAGGGTCCTTCCAACCTCAGCTGTTCTGTGATTCTGTGAACAGTGCCCCACTACCTCATCTCCCACTGCCAACAAGCCTCCAGGAGATGTCTTACATTATTTTTGGATATGCTCTTTCATGGCTATTCTGTTATGAGATTAAGCTTAAGTCATTTCCGACACTGTTTGCTGTCAGATTTTCTGTCAGATTAGTCCATTCACTTACATCATCAGCTTTAGAAGACAAGAGCAAAGACAAGGAGAGGTGCAAAAAAAGAAAGTGAGTTGGAAATGGATGCTGGAGAAGATCAAACAAAAGCAAAAAGCAGAAGATGAGTCGTTTCTTCTCCTCTGTTTGGCTCATGGATTTTTCTCTCCTCACAGATGATCCAGACCTACGTGGAACACATTGAGCGATCCAAGATGCAGCAAGTTGGGGGAAATAATCAAACTGAGGGCAGTCTACCTGGGAGAAGGTAGGGCCACAACCTCTCTAAGTAATGTATGCCATCCGGGAACTTACAAACTGAGTGCGCGTATTTGGGAGAGAGAAACCAGAAGCAGGATCTTTCCCTGTGGGCATGGACTGTAGTTGAATCTTTTTTCTAATGGGTTGTGGGTGAGTTGTGGGTATGTTCTCGAAGGCTTGGTGACGAGGAGCTTTATGTGTTCTGTTACAAAGCTTAGGCTTTGTCATGCTGCTGTTGATGAGGGGCCCCTGGAAAATATGTTTGTATTCTCAGGTAGCATGTAAAAGGTTTATCTATAAAATGGATGGAGGTGTCAAATAAAGTATTTGTGTGTCTGCGTGTGTGTGTCTTTGTATGTGTGATAGTCAGCAAAACCGTAGCAATTAAAGGCATTGGTATAGGATTTTTTTTTCCCTGTTCCTTCAAGGGAAGCTTTCTGTAAGTCACTCACTCAGTAGACCTACTTACGCCCAAGAAATTGATTTTCCTCCCTCCCCGCCCCCCCTGTTTTCAGAGCACGAAAACAGTGAGAACTACCCTTTGCTTAAAGAAGGCAGTGGTAGGAAAGAAGTTCAATGTATAGAAGAACTAGTCTTTTGTAGTGTTAGAACAAATTTAAAGCACAAAAGTTGCAGTTACATTGATTTCAGCACAGATACCTCTGGGTTTAACTGGGATGTGAAGGAAGCAAATGCTTTCTCTCTGATACTATATACCAGTAACACTGCCCACGGGGTAAGAAGTAGAAGTGATGTTCCATAAATACTGGTTAGAGAAGTAATAGAGCACATAACACAAAATCTACTCAGATTAAGCATAATTTATTAAGTCACTCAGCCATAAAAAAGATTTTTTTTGCGGCAATTTTTATGCATGGCAGATTACTATTTGTGTTAATCATCACATGCTAATGAGATGAATAACACTACAGTGACACTGTCTAACCTGGGAAGTTTTAAACTAAAACAGTGTTTTCCAGGTGAACATTATTGACCAAGTAATATGCTGTAGGAGATTAAATCTTTTTGTTGTCCTTGCTTGTCTTTTTTTAACTTTTTAATTTCTTCTGGCCTTGAGGAATGTTAAGAGGTTTTGCACACATGCTGACCACAAGCCATGGGAGCTGTTGGTCTGAAAAATAGACAGAGACAATATCAGCTGCACAGGAATACTTGGAAAAGAGTGCCTGCTAGGTGCATCCTCCCTCATCTCTTACAAAATATGTCTGACTGACCTTGGTTAGTATCTGTGAACTTCAGCTGGTTAATATCACTGAACTTCACTCAAAAACTGAATCTTTGGGAAACATTAGGCTAAGAAAAGGAGTGGGGATGGCATGTCAGACTATAAACAAAGGGCAGCATGGGCAAAGACACAGAGATAAAAATACTGGGAAAACTGATAAATGGAAAGCCATGAAGGTTTTTGAAGTATCATCTGGTAGGGATGATGAAATGCAAAAGAATAGCATTGAGCAAAATTTGGAGAGGAAGAAAGAGCAAAATTATTTGAAATTAAGAATAAAGAAATATATTAAGAATAAAGGAAGAATAAGTGAGGATATTTTAGTAACTTGTATTTAGGTCTGTAACACTTAAATACCAGAATGTCAGCTGGTTTTGGGGTAATGTAATAGAAAGGAAATTTCAGATCTTGGCATAGGACTTGTAAATGCCCTCTGTCTGCTATGGCTCCCTGTTGCTGCATTGGACTGCTCTGGAAAAGGCTGAATTGAAATTGCCAAAGTTTTGACTGTGTATTGTAAGAAAGAAAAAGGGAGAGAAAAAGAGACCCAACCCCACCTTGTCAATGAAAGAGGCTTGAAGGACAGAAAGGGAGTAGTAAAAGACATGAATCTTCAGAAACTTTGGTAACTAGCCTGGGACTCCTGCCAGATTCCCTGCAGCCTTAGACTCATACAATGCCCTGAGCTGGAAGGGACCCACGAGGATCATTGAGTCCAATTCCCAACCCCACACAGGGCAACCTAAAGGTTAAACCATACATCTAAGAGCATTGTCCAAGCACTTCTTGAACACCAACAGGCTTGGGGGCGTGACTGCTTCCCTGGGGAGCTTGTTCCTGTGCTTGACCACCCTCTCAGTGAAGAATTTTTTCCAATACTGTCTATTTGCTATTTCATTACCTCCCATAATAATTTAAGATACTTCTGTAGCCTTGGCTACAAGAATAACTTGCAGCTGGAAGATACTGGTATCTCAAAGAAAGATCCTTTATTTATTCTGAATCAGTTGATAAGATTTTTATACTCTTATTTGTAAGGCTACCAAAGCCTTACATAAGGGAGGGAAAGACACAGTTATATGTGAATCAAGGAGGACTATTTACCCTTTCTCTTCTGACAGTTGAATAGCCCTTTTAGAAAAGAATATCTTACAGTATTTCCTCTAGAGAGGAGTAACTAAAGACTGTTGTAGTTGTGGAGTGAGTTATCTCTGTGCTCTGTTTTCTGCAAAACAGTAAATTAGTCTCACAACAGAGAGTGGTTTAGGAAAATAAAAATAATTGCAGTGTTTGGGGTCTGGCTAAAATTGGATTGTCTAAAATATAAAAATCTGTTGGGGGGGGGGAATCAAAAGATAGACGGCAGCCTTCCTAGGCAAAAGAGCCAGGCATGAGGGGTGTAGAAAGCAAGAGAAGACATGGTGTAAAAAGAACCAGTAGTTTGTAGGTGTTCTTCTGTTCACAGAATCTCCCTTATCAGACTATTTTTCTTCCTTCTCCTCTCCCCCTTGCAGTCTGGAAGTCCACAGTGAGCTCCCAGAACATGGTCTGATCCTAGTGTTACAGCTGAAATGGGATAAGTGTGTTAGGCTTGTTTCCCTTCCCACTTATCCTTCTGTAAATAAGAATATATCTGTGGAAGTAGTTATGCAGTAAAATATGAAAGTACCGTAGGTAAAAGCATGCTTAGGGCCTCTCTCTTTTAAAGGGTGGTTCATATACGCACCTGCCAAATTTGGGTTGGACTGCATGGTAGAAATTGATTTTAATGAGATTTGCCTTCCCTAACTTTCAAATAAGCTAATATTAATTGTGGCTTTATGTTATCATTCCTTGAAGGAGATGCACAGTGAAAAGTGTTACTGGTTATATCTGCAAGACTGCCATTCTCTGGGATGAAGGGCAAAATTTTCATCAAGAATTGCCTCTTCATATTAGAGAAATTAGTCTTTTACCCTTCTAAGTGTGGCATATTGCTAGTGTCCTTGGAGAGAAAAAAAGAGAAACGCTTTATGTCTGTGAAAGCCCCCGATGGGGCTATGATCTGAGTTTGCAGGAACCACCAGTGGGAAATGGGACTTTTTCCTTCATTTCAAGCTTTGCACTGTTCGCGTGCGTGTGTGTGTGTGTAGCTCTGTGTTTGTATATGCTTGTGCCCAAGCACTTGGGTCAGACGTGTGTTTTTGTGTCACTGCACAGCTGGGTGGGGGTGAACACCAGCATTTGTGTATCTTGGTGCACTGATGTGCACTGGGGGGGACACGGGCATAATTTCTCATGGCCTGTCACACAAATTTGAGTGCATTTATTTATTTTCATCTGTGGATGTGCTTGGGTGTGTTAGACTGCATAGGGGTGCATATTTGCATAAGACCGTAAGTACACCAGGTATGTTTGCCTGTCACTTGGGAGAAGTTTGTGCAAGAACTGTTGGGGGGGGTGTGTATCTACTGCCATCCAAGACGGGTAATGAGTACGGTGCACACTTCCACGTGGTGTGGATTACAGTGCATGCGTACCCCGTGTCTGTTGTAGGGCTGCATGTTTGCATGACCTTTGCTCTCTAATGGTTGTTTTTTTGTCTCGCTTTTTGTGCGATTGCTGCTCTGTTTTGGCTGTTATGTTTGTCACTGCAGTCATCGCCAGTCATGGAGGAAAAGGTAAATCCTATTGCTGCATCTTAACTTTGTTAATCCTAGTTTGGGAGATTGCTGTTGAGTGGCAACAGTGTGATGCTGGGAATATACTGTACCGGCACGTTTGCCCTCTTTGCCTGCTGGCACCTGTGTTAGACTTGCTCATTCGGGTGAGGCAGAGGGAGCCACCAAGCTGCTGGGATAACACGTCAGGAAGAAGCTTGTGTACTCAAACGCAGAAGATGCAGAAGTTCGGTCCCAAAACAGGATCAGTCCTCTGTGATTGGACATTTACACTTCATGTCCCAGAATGTTTTAAAAAGTCATCTTTTCTCCCTTATTTTACTATAGAGTACAAGGCATGCATATTTTCTGAGCGGGGCAGAAGATGTGTGTCACTGTTAGTAGCTCTCCGAAGGCACTTCTGACTTTGGGCTGGGCAGTGAGTTCTGCACCTGGAGCCTGCAAAGAGAGCAGTTCTCATCTTTAAATGCTGGCAAACAAATCATAGTTTTGTTATGTTTTATAAGCTTTAGGATGTTACTTGTAGAGCATCCTGATCCCAGGTGTTGGCTATTGCACACCTTTATTGAGGAGTTTGCTGTTTACCTTGTAACTAATGCAAGATGGAACTAACCAAGTGTTAAGAGTCATCCTGTACTGGAAAGAATTGGGTGTGTGAAGGTTACTCCAGCACTCAAAATTTAGACCAGCCCTGAGGATACACTAAAGTTCTTTGAAGACTGGTAGTCAACCCCAGGACTGCAATGCTAAAGTTAGCTCTTCTGTAGTGTTTGCTCTTTCCCCTTCCCTGGGAGGTTCAGAAGAGGCTGGAAGGTGTTTCCAAAGAAACTCAGCAAGGAAATTTCCTAACAATCTACGTTAGAATCCTTTCCTGAGGATCCTACAGCTTCTGATGCTACGGAGACTTGGTACTTCTGTTCTCTGTTTAGCAGGGACTGTGAAGTTCATATGTTCCCTGTACATTCAATGGAGCGCTGTATCTCCTTGCATATTAAATGTGCATGTGTTTGTATATGAACGTAGAAATAAGCTATGGGTTCCCAAAAGAAATCTGATAGAGATTACCTAAAGAGGAAGTATAATTTAATGTCTCTCTCAGCATACATTTGGRATGGCTCATATTTCTCAGTGCTGCCAGTGAGTTATGTCAGGCCATCCTGGCATAGTCACAAAAGCGTTTATATTATAGCATGTTGTTAGATATTCTGACTGCACCACTTGTTTTGCAAGGAATGTTTTGCAGTTATAGGAAATTTTCTGCAGCTATGTACACCTGTGAAGCATGACTCCCTTAAGAGCATCATTCTAACCTGAAGAAGAGGGAAGATACGAAACTAATGGTTAAAGCAGCTCAAAAAATGGCCTAATTTTTTCTTCTCCCTGAAAAGAATGATTCTGTTGCAGTAGACTCTTTGGGACCCTTGAGTTATTTCTTTAACTGTAAAACTAGGATTTTTCTGTCTTTGTGGCATAAAGTTCTAATTTCTAGTTTTGAATCTCTTCGTAATCTCTTATACATAACTGACTGTACTTTTTGTGGTGCTTAGTACAGTGCCAGGGGTGAAGATTTCATATTAGGGGAAAAATTTCCCTAGTATGTTATTTAGAAACTTAAAACACAGCTGTTAGAAACTTTCAGGATCTTGGAATGATAGCAGTAAGATAAGGAGAGGTAAATGCAGGAAGACAGACARACGTAAATGTACTTTGGCATCATGACCTATTAGGAGCAGGTGTAAATGGCAGGATAGAGGTCATAAATCGGTATTTAGACAAACAGCAGTGGAATATAAACCTTCAGTGATTGTTAATATTTAAAAGTAACAAGCACCAAGATGCCTTTTGAGTGGAAAGGCTACAAGGAAACTGATAATCCCTACCATATATGAATCTGGTTTTGAATCTGATGAAAGATGATTGCATCTCCTCTATAAAAGAAAGCAAGGTTAATCAGGTTGCGTCAATGATCTGTGTTCCTCTAAAATACAGTTACGTGCTGCCTTTGTAAGAGGGTTTGTCTATGAAACTTCCATGTATGAGTCTTTAGGATCTTCAGGAGAGGATTTTAATGCAGATTCTTAGGAAAAGTTCATCCCAAATCTCATTGCTGGGCCACACTGGAAACACCTTTCTGCCCCTTCTGCCTATCCAAGATAGGCCACAGCAAGCGATTATTCCTCAGCACGAGCGACACTGACACAGCGGTGCAGCACGCTGTGTTGGCCGGGCAGTGCTGAGAATGGGAAGGTTGGGCATTTTGGTTTTCTCCACAAACATTGTCTCCTCTGCTAGATGCTCCACCTCCTTCCTTCATAAATGAGCCGGTCCATGCACCATCATCTCCTCTGTTCATGTGTTTGCATACGTCCCAGGGGGCCTTAGGTCCTGCTGCAGTCGTTTCGCCCACGGTCACGGGTGAGGTGGTTGTGATGGTTGCCTAGCCTGGTCATCAGACCAGCGCTGATGATCATTAAAGAAAGGCTCATGAAGGTCTACTGTTATTAATACTGGTGTACAGAAGGGCGGATTTCATCACCCCGCACCAATAAGCGGAAGCCCCATACAGGAGTAGGTGAAGTACCATCATTGAACCCCTTTGTGGGTGCATGTCACACTGAGGATCAGCTTAGTTCATCTCTGCAGGGCCACTGGASTCCAGCTAGCGGAGGCTTCTGGGGGTACCTCCTAAATGGATGTGTGCTCTGTCCCTGCAGGCCTGCTTCTCTGGCACGAAACCAGTTGCTGGTTTCGGCGTGCTGGTGCAGCCTTTTCCACCTCCACTGCTTGCTCTAGATTTTCTCCCACTGGAACTTGGTCTCAAAACCTGTGCCACCTTTTATATTCAGAATCAAACCTGCAGCTAGCTAGTCACCTGCAATTGCCAGAAAGAAGAGGATGAAGAAAACGTAATTACAGACATCTGGCAATATGAATGATGCATTCATTTATACCTTTGTTTAATTTCTGAATTTTGAGTGCATTGTAATAGGGATATGGAGAGGGGACCAGAGAGTACAAGTATTATTTTTCTTGCTTAATATTGGAAGTGATCCAAAAACCTCTGGTTTCTGCTGTGGGAGCTAACCAGGTTTGGGGTGGAACATACAGAAGTGCCATGTAGATGACTCTTACTTAAAAGCCTCTTTCCTGACCTAGTGATGACATCTCTAGGATCTATGGAAGCTTTTTTTTTTTTTTTCCTGTGAGAGTTGTTTGCTGTGGCTTGTTTTCCCACAGTACCTTTGTTTCTCAGAAGATACACTGACTTAAATTGGCTGATGATTCCCTGCACTTTTGCCTTCCCTCAAAATGTTTCATACTGATGGAGAAGTCAGTTGTGCCTGTTGTGGTCACTTGACCCCCTCCCCCTTAGAGTCTCCCAGGAGGATGTGTGGCTCTAGCAGTAGACACCATGGGTCTGAGTAGACAACACCATGGAAGTGTGGGACTTGGGAGTTCATACAGCTGCTACGTGAGGGGAAGGAGTGCAATTCAATTTCTAGTGACTAATATTTCACATCAGCTAGCGTGCTGTTTCTTTTCTATAAGAACCTTGTAAATGGCTAACAGATTGGTTTCCCCTCTCTCTCTGTTTCTCTGTTTAGCAGGAAGGAACGTCCCAACTCTCTGAATGTCTTCCCCCTCGCRGATGGCATGGTACGTGGGCAGATAGGGGCCAAGATCGTCCCAACACTGGACCACTGGCACCTGAGTGACCTCGGCCAGCTGCAGTCCAACTCCAGCTACAAGGTTTTATAGACCATCACAGAGCAAGGGTTCCCCACTCTCCCACTGTCAATAGCATCCCACGTTTTCATTAAGATGGAGACCAATCTGTGTCCGTAACCCTTTGCAGCCTTTCCCTGCTGTGCGTCTGCTCCTTTGGTAGCTGTGCTGTGGGTGGGAGGATTCTTTTGCAGATCTGGCATATGGTGCGGGACGGATTTGACACAGCTCCTCATGCTTCTTGTCTCAGTGATAATCTCCTTTACTTGGCTGGCCCCAAGTTGAAAGGAATGTGTGGRGAGGCAGTTAGGGATTTAGGGAAGATAAATCCTTCACTTTTTTATAGCTTATTTGGGAGAGGAAATGGTGGAACCTGTCCCCTCTCTCCCCCTTGATAAGAGCAGTGCTTTTGCACCTCAGCTGGGACCAGGCATTGGGTTGCACTTGCTCTCCAGTGTTTGTCCTTTTTGTCTTATCGCTGTTCTGGCCTTCCTATCTTCAGTAAAAAGGGCTCCTAATCCTCTCTGGATGCCCAAGTCTTGCACTATGCTTAAAGGTCTTCAGTTCCTCATATATCTAGTYATTGCTCTGGACTTGTGTTGTCTACCTTCAATACACTTGTCACCTTCAGTGCGCTGCCTTCTGCACTGGGGCTTGCCAAAAACCTCACAGCATTGCAACTGCGCTGAAGCAGCTGCATGGTTCTGCCTGTTGCTTGTGGTGCTCTGCTCTGCTATTCAGAGACTGGTCTGAGCCCAAAGACCCAGGTGTTGTACTCTTAGCTGACAGCTCACTGCGATTGTTTACAGTTTAGACTACACATGGTGACCCACATTTCCCATGAGCTGTACCTGTAGACTTCTCAAAGTCTTTGTGCTCAGGATCCCACCAAATTCCTCTCTTTGAATGATGTTCCACAAATGCCTGGTGACAGGCCTGAGAGGCAGTGGTGCATCTACCCAGCACAGCTTACAGTATGTCCACCAGTATCTCACAGAGCTTCTGGTCTGCTTTAAAAGTGTCTGATAGAATTTACTTTCTCTCTGCCTGGAATTTGTAGAACATCAGGTGTTTTATATGTCACATCTAAGGACTGGTGTCCTTTTGAGAAGCTGTAAATTGCTAATCCTGTAAAATACATTGAGGCAGTAAAGGCAAAGAGGAGGGAAAAAACCAAAGAAAATAAAAACCCAACTTCTTGTTGTACCCATTCTGCATGTCTCCGGGTTACATTAATGGTACTTTGGCCTGAGGGACTCTGCAGGAGTGGCCTCCTTCATGCCTAGCACAAGAAATTTAGACAAATTCAAAATTTATGCAGAAAACAAAGCAGCAACTTCCCTTTTTTACCACTACCTTTGTAAAGTAGCCAGGCCTAGCACAGCACAGACCTTAGCACTTCATCAGCCCTCTGCCATCATGGAAGTTGGAAATYCAAAAGCAAGATCTTTGGATAGGATGGAGACTGTTCTTGGAACCCAGCCCTTGTTGTAATGTTAGAGGTGCAGAAGTCTGGGAAACGTAGCAACTTGCAGAATGCCAGTTGGGTCCTACAGTCATTTCTGGAGAGTTTTGCCTGGAATTAGGGAATAGCAACACCACAGTGCAATAACGTAATTAAGGATCRTGTAAATGACAGAGCATGAATGTGTTTCTTCAGACTAGTGCTGTGCCAACACAACACTGCTGCAAGGACACAGACAGCAATCAAAATGCACAGATCAACCCACTTCTGGTTCTGGAACCAGTTTATTCCTTGGGATCTCCAGGCAGTGCTGCACACTATGGTGTGAATATGCCCTYGAGCTCTCTAGCGATCAGGCGTGTGCGGCAGGGGTTAGTTTTTAGAGAAGAGCCGGGAGGACAYTGGGGTTAGATCCATCTTCCACAGACTTGCTAAGGTGTAATTCTTTAAGCGGTACCATTGCAGAACTTGTGAAAGAAGTTGAGTATCTCACTGATAACCCAGCGTCTGCATTGCAGGAGAATGCAACAGGAACCCAGATAAATTGGAAGCTTTGATGTCCAAGTTCAGGTAATGGAGGGTTACTGACTGGATCTCTTAGTGATTTGTTGGTGGTGGTGTCAGGCAAAAAAATGCGGTTCTGGTTACAAGAAAGCTTTGTGCAGAAGTAGTAGTGTGCTACTCCAAATGTATCTGACAGGTAGTGCTAGGATTTGTGTTGGTGCTTGCTAGGGAAACTCAGAAGTGGGATGTTGGGTTTAAGGAGGCTAGCCGGTAGGGTTGAGTTACAGAGCTTGGGTGTGGAAGACTTGGATGGGGTAGCGTGTTATGGAGGATTTCCTAAGAGTATGGAGCAAACCTATGAATAGTTAAAGGATGTGATTGACTTAYTAGGTTTGCAATTTGGAATGGAGATTTTCCTCATGCAAGCTTCTTGCACACTCTCTGACTGGAATGCTATTTCTTAAATACTTTGCATGACTGAAATCTCAGCAGTACTGCTCATGCACTCCTCGCTTCTTCTTCAGCAGCTCTGATATTTCACTGACATCAACTGCACACACATGACTCACCTTCCCAGTATGTATATCCTGACTCTTCTGACTAGTTTTCCTTCTTAATGGGGACATACCGTAGTTATAATTTAAGTGTCCTTTTATACTTCTTATTACTATTTTCTGTTTAGTTGCTGTCATTATATTATTTTATTTTTATATTCAGTTGTACATTTATTTTATATAATGTTTTGGAGATGAAAGTCCTTAACATTTTTGTTTTTATGTACTATGCTTTCAGTGTTATAACCATACAATTGTGGCTTCTCATGGTGACATATGACTGCTATGAATGTTGGGCCTTTGCAATGCATTTTGGAGGTCACTACTACACATTTGATGTTTAGGAGGTTGACAGGTATGGCTGTAGGTAAGTGGTGGTTGTGGAGAGTATTCTTTGGGTGAGCTATGGGTTATGGAGAATGCCTCCTACGCTGTAGAGGAGAGCCGTACACTTAGTGGAATACTTAGCATTAACGAAGCACTCAGGACAATAGAAGGAAGATTCCAGCAAAGATTAATAGAGATTCTGGACTGTGAAGAGGCGCGCCTTAGTAGCATTTACATTTGGGAGGAATTTCTCCTACGCAGGCTGGTAGGTTGATACAGGTTTTCTAGGTAAATATAAACCTCAGATGTATAACCAAAGAGTAAGTGAAATACCAGGGCAATTACTCACTGGTGTGTTCTGAGTGAGGGGCAGATTATGTCAATAAACAAGAAGTTACAGGATATCTCCAATACAAATATCGCCCTATAGACACAGCCTGATGATACAGGCTTTCTGAATGGCATCTAGTTCCTAAGAACAAGGAGTGACACGTGGACCCACCTGGGTGTCTCTTTTACAGTGCTAAGATGCTCGTGGACTTTGGTTATGCTTATAGACTTACAGTGGGTACAAGAACATCTCTGAATCCTTTCATCCAACAGAAGTTTTGTTTGGGGAAAAAGGTTTTATGGTTGCACTTTACACTTGATACTCTTTGTCCCTTTGTACATTAGAAAGCACAGCAGGCAAACTGCAGTTGAAGTAGTACAAGGCTTACTGGATCATATTTGTTCTCAAAAACCTGGTTTGATATTTTTTCTTTACATATTAGGAAAGTAGCTCCTGAAACAGGAATATGAAATAGAGGTGGGAAGTGTGGTTTCACATGTAGCAGCCTAAGTGAAAAGTCCTCATCTCAGTCTTGATGCTAAAATCAGCAAATGTGCAGGGGGATGATCTGAATGTCCATGTGGGAATGTGGGTGCTGTTTGGACTGACAATGCAGAAACTATATACAAAATGTGGATCATATTTAATGGTAACGCAGTTTTAAAAAATCTGAAATTGCCAATATAAATGTATAGATGCAATGTAAAACCTTTGACTTCCACAGTACAATGTACAGCAGGGTACTTTAAGATAACTATATAGAGGCCAGTCTAATTAAAGGAAGATCTTAATAAGATTCCAGATCTAAAAAAAAAATATGGCTGCAAAGGGTTAAGTCACCATTTTTTTCAATTTTCTCTCTCATGTCATTTTGAATTTTTTTGTCATGTTGTAAAGTTATTGTTAGAACAAGAGACCGAGACTTCCAAATTGGTGAAGTGAAACAGCGTCACAGCTCCAAGGTTGGGAGGCTCAGAGCAGCCTCTGAGCAGAATCAGGATCTTTCTAGTACTTGCACAGGAGGGGAGAGACAAGTAGTAAAGATTAAAGCTGGGTCTGGATGTGCAGATGCTGAATGTCACTGCACCCAATTGCAACTCATTATCACATACAACTCTCAAGATTAATTTTGTCATCTCCCTGCAGGCAGTAATTAGAGTGGGCTGCTGTGAAGAATAGTGAGATCTCATTTAGGTCTGGGAGTGATCACAGCATTGGTCAAGACATTAATTGGCTGACTGAAGCAGTGCTGTTTTAATTGACAAACAAGGGTCACAGTATAAAATCCTGACAGAGCCTTGAAAGCCTCCCATGTTTTTCAAGAGGTGATATTACAAGAAATGGGGCTGTAATGTCTGTAAAACTGAGAGCCATTTGTGCGCATTTCACACTGGGAATCCATCTCCTATGTTAATTTGTCAGCTTCTGATTTTTGAATTCTTGACTCTTGTCGTCCTGTCATTTGGAAGTGGGGAGACCACACCTGTTTGTACTGTGTTGTCAAGCTGGACCCATGCCTGGCTGGCTTCTGCATAAGGTGGTATGGGGACACAGGTCTCCTGCGCTAGCAAAGTCAGACCATCCCAGCTTGGTATCCGCTTTGCTTCTGCAGTTCAGTGTCAAAACCACTTTGCTGTTCTCTCATCCAGGTTGTGTTGATGGCTTACAGTAATGACATCATCCAAGACCTCTAAGAGGCCACTTCAGATCCTTCCCAAGCAATAGCCATGTTGCCTTCCAGTCTTGGGAAACACTGTCTGGCTTACGGCAAGTGCCAAAGCCCTTCAGCTTCCRCTATAGTCAGTGTGAGCTGCAGGTGCTTTTCACTTATGATAAGGCCACCTTTCCTGAGATGCATGATGAAGAGATCACATACTGATGTGACTTGTGAAGAACAATGTTTAGTAGTAAAGGAGGAAGGATATCAGTCCTTTCACAGGTGGGATTTGCTTGCTGAGTTCAGCATGAGAACTTACTGCTTCATTGTGGTTGCAGTGCCTAGAGTCAACAGCAAGTGCTGGACATGTAGCTGGTACAGCGAGCAAGACTCATTCTCCATAATGCTTTAAGGCAGCCATGCACCAACAAATGGGAGATTAATTGAAATGTATAGCTGTGCTTTTCGCTTTTTGTTCTTCCCCCACCCTGGAATTGCCATAGTGCCCCCAAGATGAAATGTCCGAATCTGGGCAGTCCTCAGCAGCTGCCACACCGAGCACCACTGGAACCAAGTCCAACACTCCCACGTCATCTGTGCCCTCTGCTGCTGTCACACCTTTGAACGAGAGCATCCAGCCCATCAGCGAATACAGTGGCACGACCAAGAGCAATAAGAGGGCACGAGAAAAGCGGAACAGCCGGAACATGGAAGTCCAGGTCACGCAGGAGATGAGGAATGTCAGCATAGGTATGGAAGCCAGAGCTTGGGTACTTGGTCATTAAAGTAATTGACTTTCCAATGCTTGTGTCCGTCTGTTACAGGAAGAGGCTGGGACACTGAGGTGTAATCAGCTTCATRAGTATAGAATTTGAGGTAGCCTTACTTAGAAAGATATGTGAGCGAGACAGGGCTAATTGGATGTTAGCAGTTTTCTGGGTAGCAAATTTTTAAAACGTCAGTAATATGAATAGTTTCGCAAACATACAGGATGGGAATAGGTTGTTGAGTTCAGTCCCCTGCAGTTGCATTCATCCATGTCATAGAACCTCTTTCATGAACAGTCAAGTCTCATCTTAGTCTAACTGAGCTTTTGGAAAGCTGTTTCTGGACCTCATCAATATGATAGTTAAAAGCTTCCATTTAGTTTTCTCTCTGGATTTATTCGTAAGTATTTTATATCCAGTTGTTTATATGCCAAATGTGTCAGTCAGGTTAAATAATTATTTTCCCTTCTGTGTGTTTATCCCAAGCCTTCATGTGTTTAAAAATAGCAATTATATCCAGCTGTTTTTCTCAGCTAAATAAGCTGTTTTCTTTTAGTCTATTTCTCATATAAGAAACTCCCCAAATCTTTGGAATTTACAGTTGCTTTCTCTCCACTTCCCAGACTCCTTTAGTAATTTGAATTCATGATTTCTTGTCCGGAAAGCCATCCCCTAAGCCTTTAGCACCAGGCTGTTTAAATAAAGAAAATGGTGTAATAACATGATAAAAGTCCCTTTCTGTGCTTTTTAATATAGCTGTGCCAATGTCGTATCTGAGAAACTCCCAGCCTGTATTGTATTTAGACTTGCAGCAGCCTTCAGAAATGAGAAGTGGTCTGTTGTACAGGTCATGAACTTATATACAGAAGGACTGTAAAACTAGCTGAAGATCATAAGGAAAGTCTGTGCAGGAGCACAGGGACAAGCGTAGGTCTCCGAGGTTAGCATCTGAACCAGATGATGATCTTTTTTCCTAAGTAATACAGAGGAAATTCCTCTGTTAACATGCACAAGCTGGTTCCCAACAAATTAATACTATAAACCAACATGTAACATCTTTTGTTGTAGCGTTTGAATGAGAATTGTTGTGACTGAGTCCCATTCTGTATTTATATTAGCAGCTAAGGGGGTCCCAGGGTCACAGATGTCAATCTGCCAGAAACTAGTGTAGTTCTCCATAAAAGCGTATGGCTTCTGCATAGCTAACTGTTAAATTGTGATCTGTTCGGTGATCCTGGCCAAGACAAGTCAGTATAAGCATTGGTATCAGACAAATTGAGCACGGATGTCGGTAGTTCGAATGCCCTATAAATACTTACCCTTATTTTCACAGTTGCTGCTTTACAAGCTCATTTACCATCAGTGGCTTTCTTGGGTCAAAGTCTGCTCTCTTCTATATGTGTGCAACTCTGAAGTCATTGTRCATGTGAACGCTTCTTTCTTCTTGGTGGAAGTATCATATTGTGGAATCTGCTCAAGGCAGATAGTTGCATCTTTCCTATGTGCTCTGCATATTCAACCTTTCAGCTATTTCTCACACGTAATGCAAACTCAGATCTCCATGCTGAGGAGAAACACAGATATTTGAATTTTAATTATGTATTTTATGCATCTATAATTAAAATGTCTGTCAGCGATGCAAATGCCTTAGAGCTGAACTACAAARAAAAGGTACTGAAAGGTATTTGCAGAAAAGCTTCCCAGCTTGAAAAAATAAAGAAAAGGAAGCCTCTGTTTCTGTGAGCTTGAGAACCAGTGGTGTATGGATGCCTACTTTGGCAACAGATACACATCACACTTTGTCTTCAAACATGGCATTTGTTGCCAGCTGGTGCACAATGCCAGCCTAAAAGAATAAAATCAGCACTCAAGTTRTCATGGGCTTTGTATATTTGGCTACTGAGGCAGTTTGGAAAGGTCAAAAATTTCACATCTAACACCGTTGAGGGACTAATGTAGTTTACAAATTAGGTCTTTAATCCTTCAAGAATTTCTTGTGTGAACAGACACTGTGTTCATATTGTTTGTTTAGAATAGGTGCAAGTCTGAGCTTTTAAACAGTTTGGTATCCAATAAATGTGACTTGAGGAGGAAGATCCTTGTTCTTTAAATACTGACTTCAGGCTGTGGATTATACAGAAACCAGAGTAGATTTCATGTATCAGTTTTTAAGTGAAATTTCACTGTAATGGGTATCTAAACCAGTTGTAGACTTGAGAATTTGTATTGGAAAAATTATTTCATAATGCCAATTCGTAACTACAGTAATCTCTGTGAAGCTATACAGAAAATCACTGTGTTGTCTTCAWTCTCAGCAAGAGCTGCATGGTGATTGAAGAGTTTTGACTGACAGATAAAAAGTTTATTCGGAATTTATTTTAATGGATGAAGTATTTCTGGTTATCCCATCTTAATGAGGATTCAGGCCAATGACCTTGGTGACACTCTGGTATGGTGGCAGGGAGGGGATGCTTATGGTCCTGCTCTGGAATTGTGAGGGCACCTTCCCAGCACTGGTGCACTTGTGGCTCTAGATGATCAGCCACTTTCTGTTCCTGTTTTAAGACTTTGAACACAATACCATGAAGTTTTGAAACCTCAATATTCAAAGCTGCAAAAGTCCCTTCAAAGAACACCATCCTGTGAAAGTCCTGATCCTACAGATCATATGTATTGTCTTACCTAGGAATGGGCAGCAGTGATGAGTGGTCCGATGTTCAGGACATCATAGATTCTACTCCAGAGCTGGATATGTGTCAAGACCCCCGCCTGGAACGCACTGGTAACAGGTATTGATTGTGACTTTTCACTGTGTGCTCTTTCACTTGGTTTTATGAGGAGTGAGGAATGGATGCTGTGGCTCACACTGAGTTCAGGATGCAGCTGTTTGAGAAAGTCCATATATTCTGCCTAGTGTGAATATGAGGGGTCCTGACCTTCTTTGAGTTCTCCAGAGAATGCAAATGTCTGCTGGTAATCTGCAGAAGGGTCTGTCCAGCTGACCCAGAACTGGGCTTGTTTGCCTTGCTGGATCAGGGAGGATAGAGAGATGGAGCAACAAAAGGTTTAAGGCAGGCAAAGGGGACATAGGCTTAAGCTATCAGGAAGAGGGAGAAGATGCATTTGTCTAGTAAGAGATCAGTTCTGAATTCAGTTTTAAAACCTCGAGCTTTTTTCAGTTCTAATTTTTTCAAGTGTTTGAAGAGCAGGAGCAGGGCTGCTCCACGAGGAAGGACAAGCAGGAGTAACCCCAGCGATCCCAGTCCCGCAGGTTCTGAGCAGAGAGGCTCCATCAGCAGCCCCAGACAAGCCAAGGGGATGAATTAGGTCCCGGTGCTACCCATGAGCAGCAGGAGACAGGGCTGAAGACCTACAGTGTAGCTCAGAGAAGGACTGAAAGTGCAGCCCTGAGGTTAAAGTGATCCCTTGGACCAGTGGGTGGGTGTGGGTCCCAGGTGAGGCTGGTCAGAGCAATTTTGACCCATCAGTGCACTCAGGACCTCGACAGAGTTCTCTGAATTAGCAGACTTTTACTGAACTTCTCTGCTGCTCTGGTTCCTATCCGTCACCTGTTTTGTGCTAAATAGGAGGCTCCCTAAAGGCTATTAATTTTGGCACCATATTTCTGTGAGGCATGTATTAGTCTGGAATTATTAGTCTAGGTACTTTGATTCATTTTTACTAAGGCCTGGTGGTTAATTTTACAGGATTCATTAATTTTTACCCTCATCCAGTGGGTAATTTGGCACTACACCAGCAAAAATAACCCCCTAGCTCTTACAGCTATGCAGAAGATAATACCCTGACAAAGTTAAGGCAAGATTTTCTCACAGTCAAAATCTGGACTGGATTCCCCCTGTTGAGCAACCTCATCGAGAAGGGTATGAACAGCAATAATAGATGCATTTCTCAACTGTGAAACCACATAGTTAAGCTCCCCTCAGAATATGTAGGATGCATGGACAATTTTTAGGGTCAGATGCAGGCAGAATCTAGGTAGCCAAAAGTGACTGATGAGATCAGATCGAAAATTGGTCAAACCCAAGGAAAAGAAGGGAATGGAGAGGATTACTGCACTGGGCACTCTTCAGGCAGTGATCTCTGATCCAGGTAGTGAGACTGAAAGTTACAGGAGACACAAGCTAACTCTGGAGCTGCTGAACAGTGTGCTTGCTGCTTTAAAAGCAGAATGCTTTTGAGATATATACAGCTTCTGAAAGTTGAGTGCTTGAGGTTCAAGCTGAATTGGGTCTTCAGGTCAGATGCTGAGTGCTGGTTGCTTCTTGTCGCTTGTGCTGTCCATTAGACTGCGTGAACTGATTAATTCTGGTGCAGTCACGGCACCCATTTGTAACTCGTCAGTGCTCTCAGATGTCTGGGAAGCTGTAATTCTTCTGTAATTGGAAAAAAACACTTTTTTTCCTTTTCTCTGCAATGTGCTGTAACTGCAGTATCAGAGACGGCTACCTCACCCCATTTGTAACCTCCAAGCTTTATCACCAAGACTTGATTTATCTAAGAATGAAGCCACACGACTTGAGATAATCTCCAGTGGTACTGACCTTTCTGTTAGACTGCTGGAAAAATTGCACAGACTCTCTTCATGCTGGCTGATTCCCCTCATACAAGGCAGGGCACTTAAAAGTGTTTATACCCACATTAAGACTATTTTTTAGAGTAGGCAATGACAATCCCAGAGGTTGCCTCATCCTCACCTCCTGTAACAGCTATTTTCTGTTTGAGCCATGAGACTGTCAAGAAATGCAAGAAGATTCTTGATGGTACCGAAGACACTAAGATGTGGAAATGTGCTCCTGTATCATATGATTTGAAAACATTAACTTTGATTTACCTTTAATGAAATACATTTTGCTGACATGTGAAGAAGCATTTCAGCGCATAGACTCACCCGAAGAAAAACTAACCCTTCAGGCTGATTTCACTTAATAGTTCATCAAGAAAAAAGACCATTGCTGTTTTCTGCATTTGAGTTCTTATCTGATCTTACTGCTATCTAAGGTTGCTATCTAAATTGATAGGAGTGTGGGAATCCTTGCAGACTCTGAAAAGTCAGAGCTGAGAGCTTCTGCAAGTTGAAATTTTTCTATCAAATATTGAATAGTCATTAACTATAATGTTTTAAAAGGAGGTCAGCTGGGCAAGCTTTGAGGTTGTGCATGATAGGTACTTGTCCTTGATATGGCGAATAAAACATGCTTTTTTCTTTATGCAGTACGTTCCCTGAATCAGCCCATGGTGAACAGGTGGAATGTGCTCTCAGGGTTTTCATTGCAATGGTCTGGGATGCTCAGTATTTCAGAGAGAAATGTTCTAGCTTAAATGTTGCCAAGTAACAAGAGTCCTTGTTTGTTTTTTCTTCCAACAACAGCCCAACACAGGGGATTGTGAACAAAGCATTTGGCATCAACACAGACTCTCTGTATCATGAACTTTCCACAGCAGGGTCTGAGGTTATCGGAGATGTTGATGAAGGAGCAGATCTGCTAGGTAAAAACTTGCTTAGAACCATTCTGTTTTCTCTTTGACAATGACAACTATATTAAGCTTCTAGAAGCACTTAAATTCTGGTTTTTTTTCAGAACTTGGATGTTTAGCTTTTAAAAAAATGGCATGGAAATTGGGACATTATGTGACTGAAATATGTACCTGCAGTACAGTAATGCTTACTTAGAAAATAACTTAAACTGTTGGGTAACTTTTATTTGGGTTGTCTTTATGTGCGTAAGTTATTTTTCTATAGGAAACACACAAACAGTTCGAAGACAAAATTTGCTCCTTCTGCTTCCTCCCCCAAATTTCTGCCCCCCAGTAATTTTACACACTAGCAATTTCACTTGGAGTAAGGAGTTTGTTTGAAATTTGCAAGAAAGTAACTCCTTTTGTTAAGTTCTTGAAGTTTAAATGATAAGGAAATATTATGGTCTATATTGCAGTTTTTACCCTTTTATAGTCAGTCTAAGAGATGTAGCAATGAACTTTTTAGGCTGATCTTGAAGGAGCTTGTAATACCTGAAGTCTGGTTATGTTCCATATTTCTGACTAGGACTTCGAAGCAGTCAGAGAAGCAGCTTTGCCTCAGGTAGCAGTCTGAGCCCTTGCCATGCTTTTTGGTGTTGGACTCTTGAGTATCTAGACCTTAATTCATGACAGAATTTAAGCATGTTCTTAAGTCCTGCTGACTGTTTTCCTGAATCAGGACAATATGAGTGGTCTTTGAATACTCAGACAACATGGGCAGCTGACAAAGTTTATAACTGTAGCTCGCTTTCCATTTTACTGCTTGATTTAAGGACCCTTAGGAGACATGAGGACTCCAACAATATGCCTTTTATGCATTTAGTAGCAAGAGATCTGATCTGAAAGTGTACATTTCCTTTCTGGTGATTACTGATGTAAGAGCTGCTTATGGATAAGTTTGGTTCTGTATATATGTCCAGAACAGGATGAGCTGAATCATGGCACAGATTTGCAGCAGCTCACCTTTGCAGAAATTAAATTAGGAAGATACTTGTATCACCTTTGAATATGAGTCTTGTATCAGGACCCTCTAAAAAGGTATGTTTCTGCAGAGAGGATAGATTTTACCCTATTCACCAAATACTTAACCATGAAGACATGGACTGAAGACTGGAAAGGAGGTTAATGCAATATTTGTTGCTTTATCAAAGACAAAAATCTGTGAAATTGTTACTATTATAGGCAATAGTGTCACTGGAATGTAAGAACACGTTCCAGACTATCACCAGAATGCTTGCAATACCTTTTTGATATGGATAGGTTTTTTATTTTTTAGAAGCATGGTGCTAGCCCTGCAACATGCAGGAGAGCTCTCGTGCATGGACTGATGACCATTACCTGAAGTGCTAAAACATCTATTGTTTCACCTCCAACTCACGATTGCCGGAAGAAAAAAATCTACAGAAGAGTCAAGATGAAAGCACAGGCTTTCTCTGCCTGCAATTGGAGCCAACRTGTGCAGATACTTACAAAATTAAGAATTTAGAAGGAAAAGCAAGATTTCCAGGTTTGAGAATCACCTGGATGTTAGCAGTCATTGCAGAAGGGCTGGGACTCCTGCTTAAAGTGAAGATGACAGTAGGAACTACACATGAYGGTTAAAGCTTCATCTACCTCCTGTGGAATGAATTTTGGTTAGCCAGCCCCCATACGTTATTGGGAACTCTCTTCCTAGCAGAAACAAAGCATTAAAAACACTGACAATCTTGCCATTGCCCATCTATTTTACCTTGGTCCTCAGGTGCTTCCTTATCTAGGAGACTGTATGGTTGATTATAGGGCTATCTTCCACTAATCACTGTGCCAACTGCTGCTTTCTTTCTGTCCCCAGAATGGCTGGGGCATCAGGGATTGTCAGCTTCTAAGAGTTAACTATTCAGGAAAATGATTTGCTTGGTGTATGAACTGCTTCAGACAATCTGTTTCCCACTTCTGTAAGCCTGCCTTCTGGGAATCCCCTTCCCCTTTGGATTACCCTGTAGTCTGACCCACTGATCAGTGAGAAATACAAACTGTTGTTTTCAAAGGGCCAAAAGATTTTAGTTGCCCAAACCTTGCAAGGTTGATCACCACAGTTTCAGTTAAAGTCAAAGGTGCTTCACCTCTTCCAGTAATAAGGCTGCCCAAAGACCATTGATTGCTTTTGGGTTGTGAGACATCTGTTGTTTGGCAGTTACCGCTTATAATAAAAATGTACAGAGACTTCATCGAACAGTGCCCATGTACGTGTGGCTTATGAAGAGTACATTTCTGTGCTGGGACAATTTTCTGGTTTGAGCAGAGCAGCAAAACTCCTGCAGGTGATTGCATGGCGGGCTAGCAGAATAGGAAGGCTTCTCCTAGTTCCTTTTCAAACCTGGGAGATGGGCTGTGGTGAAATCAGGTAGTTCTGTGAAGTTCCTGTGAGAAATGTTAATTTAATTAATCCTTTTGTTGAGTTCTGGCTACTGACTCTGTCCACATAAAAGTGTTCTTTAAAATGAACACGCACTTTGCCAGGATTGTACAAAGGGAGGAAGGCAGAGAGGGATCTTAGAGGACATGTCTCTGATCAAGAAATGAGATCAGTACTTTTGTTTTTTTGGCTTTGCACAATAGAAAGCACTAAGAAAGTCTGGTAAAGGTGGAAGCAAAAGGCTAGATCTTAGTACTGACAAATCTGTCAACATTATTCAGAATTTTGCCTTTTTTGTTAGATAAATTGTTCTTTCTTCCTGCTGTACCTTTGCGTCTGAAGAGCCACAGAGGAAATTGTGCTTTATGGACATGATGTAAGAAACAAGATCCACAAGCTGAAAGAGTTCTCTCTTTTTATGGGTCTTATTTGGAGCTCACTTCGTTCTGTAAATCAAAAGAATTAATGAAGTTTACCCCACCTAAGTGAAATTTGAATATTTCCTCTAGTCTCTCTCAAAACTTGGCAATCAATCTTCAAAGAATATTCCCTCCTTTTGGACTCAGTTTCTTAAAGGAAGAGAAATCTCATTGAAGAGGACTTTAAAATAGAAGGATCTTCCAGAAATTACCCTTGAGCAGTAGCTGGCAGGCAAGTCTGTTTCTTGAATGGAAAATCTCACTCATTCCTTCTGGATGTCTGCAAAGTGGCCAACATCTCTTGGTACAAAATTGGCACTCTTCATTGCAATTTTTGAATATAAAATAATAAATAAAATATGTGGGTTCCCCCCCCTGCCTCTAATACTGCTTTACATACATGAGTTTGTATAGGAAGTATTCTGGAGAAAAACGTGGAATGAGAACAATTATTTACTAGTGGTAATTGTAGACCAAATTATCTTCTTTCTCACTACAGCGTTAGGAACACTAGTTGGCTGTTTTCCTGCGTATTCACTTGTTAATCGCAGGTTCTYACCTCCCAATCCTGGGTAGGCTCCCCTTTCTCCCATCTCCCCCTTTCTGCTCTTCACTATCCCAAGAGTTTCTGGATGCAAAGGAGCTCTAGCAGTTTGGTTGTGCGCTATGGGCAGATCCTTCCTTTCAGTTTTAGGATGCCCAACTGTGTTTGCTTTGGAGATTAAAACCTCCCTTCAAATAACAGGGGTTTTGTGGTGAAGACAGAAATTCAGCCATATTAGCGGTAAGTTTATGTATAGTTTTTCGTACAGAAGTTGAAATGGGATTATCAAACTAAGTCCCAGCACTGCACTGTAAAAAAGAAAAAAAAAAGTTTTTAAATGCAACTAATTGTCTTTTGCAAGCTGAAGTATCATTGAAGAGCACATTTATTATCAGAAGATCTAGTTGCTAAAATCACAAGGGGAGGGGAAATGAGAAGGTAGTGGGAACTAGGTGTTCTGCATTTAGTGGTACACGACTAAATAAAGTGAAAATAAAGAGAAAATAAAGGTTTATCYAGTCCAGGAAGATGCGATTGCCTGAGATTCATGTCTGGAAAAGTGGGGGTAGCTGAGGCATGTGGTTGCAGTTGTACCACGGGTTACCTTCCCTTGATTTTTTTTATGTCCTGTATGTAGAGTCATGCCATCTACAGTCATGGCAGGTCCTGTCCTTACTATTTCATGCCTTTTGACATTGAAATGGCTGAATCATTGTTAATTTTTTTTGAACAAAATTTTTATTTTGTTGGTTTCAGTCACTGATTGATCCTTTTTTCACTTCCTTTTTTCCCTTGTCTCTCTGTGCTTCGCTGGACATGGCCCATAGGGGAGTTCTCAGGTGTGTATCTCCTCTGCTCAGTCTCCTTTCTTGTTTCTTTTTTCCTTGTTGAGGTTGAATGACGTGGTATACACATGTGATACTCCCCTGCTCTTGTCCAAACACAGTTGGCTTTGCGGACTTCTCCCACCTTCGCCTCGCTTGGTTGCCTTGCACCGGTGGGTCCCTGGGCAGCAGGACATCCCCGCTCTGTGCTGACATGCCTGCTGTGTTTCAATAAGCTTTTCTTGTGTGGCTTTCTGCAGGTTTGCTCCACTGTGTTACACTGGCCTGTCACTCAAGGTCTTGGGGCTCAAAGTGCTTTTTTTTCTGTCTGGACGGGTGCTGTGCTTGGAGCAGAGCTCGGGTGGGCACAGGACTGAGTTAGGTTCCCACTCTCCTCTCAGCGAACCACGCTGTGAGGAATCCCTCCGTGTGCACGATGGCCGCTGTGGGTTAGTTGATGCATACTGGCCCTCTTCTGGAATAGCTGCAGTGACATTAAAGACACTTTCTTGATGGATTAGAGAGGCAAAGCCTCTGTGTTTCATTGAAGCTTTGCCTTTTTGGCAGGAGTTTAAGTGATAGCTCTGTCTTTTGTTTTGGTGAAGGAGACTCACTGCCTTAGGGCCACGCTCTGTCCTCAGAAGGTTTGCACCTTTCCATAAAATGTACTTGGGCCCTGATGCAATTTCAGATGAAGTCAAGGGGATCTCTCTTGATTTCAGTGCAAATTGGATGAAGTTTTCCCTGTAGTAAAGAGGCAGGTGACTTACGCAGTGTGATGGCGTAATGCTGTGCAGCGACGAGCTCTGTCACATTCCTTGGCCCAGCACCCCTTGGTGTTGGCTCTGTGAGGCTACAAAAGAAAGGGATGGCATCATCCTTTCTTTTAGTTCAAACTGTTTTTACTGTAAGCCACTTTTTCATGGTCCTTTCTCAGAAAACCTCCCGCTGAAGTTGAGTTGGAGTTCGTCACAGTTGGAGGTGGATTTGGGCCTGTGCAAAAAGGCCAGACGAGAGCTTTGATATCCAACCCCCCCTTTGTTTTTCCTCCTGCCCCTGTCCTTCCCTCACCCTGTTCATAATGTCTGTTGAACTACCTTTGTTGTGGGGATGGGAAACCCAAAGACATGTAGTCCAGGGGAAACGATGAAGATGGAAGAAACAGATGAGCTCATCTCGAGCTTGTCCTGACATCTCAGGTGTAAACCCCTGTTAGGCCAGGCTGCAGCAGAACAAGGTGTAGATAAGTTACTACTGAGCATCACGTATACTGGCACCACACACAGATGTACACATGCTGATGAGCTGCTCTGTTTGCTATTTACAGACTGGTACTTAATGGCTGCTTTTTTTCTCTTCCTTTTTTCCCCTTTGTCCCCATCTCTTTCTGTTCCCTTTCTCGTATGGGATGGCTCTCATAGTACGGGATGATTTCTTTGGTAAGGCGAAGGCCTTTTTTYTTTTTTTTTTTTTTCTTTCCTTTTTTTTTTTTWWTKTKYWTTTTTTTYTWAWTTTYTTCCATTCACTCAACATCCCTCTGTATGTCTTGCATTCCCTTGGTTTGTTTTTTTGTGATGGTGGTATCACCTCTCCAAGAAGCAGGACGCAGCTGGTCAGTAGTGGTGGTTTGGGGATTCTCCTCTGTTTCTTGTGGTTGATTATCCACTTTGATGCTTCACACTATTTGCCTGGCTATGGGAAGTGGACAGTGTAGGATGGGCTCTGTTAGACAGGGCTCTGTCCAGACCTCTCTTCCCTTTGCTCCATGCCACAAAGGGGTGAAGAGATCTCCTTTTAGTCACTCCACAGTGGGTTTTTTTCCCATGAGCAGGGTTTTCCCATTACAGCCTGGATAAGGTTATCTCATAGTGTCAATTCTATGGCTCTGGGATGGCTGCATCCATTTCTTTGTTGCAAGACTAGCCCTTCAGACCTCTTGCTGGTTAAAGCATTGGGCTGTGACTGTGTCACACACAAATAAGGTAGAAGCTGTGGTGAGGATACTGATGGTTGGGATGCTGTATGGCTTTTAGTTCTGGCATGATAGCTCACCCTCTTCACCAGAGTTCCTTTCTCTCCCAAAAACAGCCACAGAAAGGGATTGATGACTCAAGAATGGGAAGGAAAAAGATTTAGTCCAAAAAAACTGGGGATGAACTCTTTCCCTTGATGTCCTTCAGCACCTGCAACGTCCTTGTGCCGTTTTAATGTCTTACTGGCTAAATATTTGTTTGATCATTTGTAGAATCACTAAAAAGGAACAAGAAAATCATTTAATAAACAAATGACTTCTTGGTCTTCCGATCAACATACGGCATGCCACAAAAGCAAGGGCTATAGGTCATTCACCTTACCAAACCAAAAATACACTTCAGTTTACACTGCAGTTAGTGTGTCTCACTTTTTTGCTGTTTGCAATATTCTTTGACACAGCATCCAAACAACACATTGCCTGAAACATCAAAGTGATTAATTATCTGTCTACTAATTTTTCAAAAGTTATTTGAAAATGCTGCTTCTTACTCATTCTTGCTGGGAATTTGCTTTTGCCATCATATATTCATCCCATTTAACTGTGGGAAGAGGATCTGTATGTTGGAGTGTTGTGATGTGTTCTCACTTCTTGTATGCTGCCATGTTTCTCTAACTTCCATTTACTTCAAGTTTGTGTTGTTTTTATTTTAYTGCAAATATTAATTAATCAGCAAGTAACGGATCATGAAAACTGTTGATGTCTTTGCTGTAAAAGAAGAGGTAGTTCAGAGGGCAGGACAAGGAGCACTTCAGCACAAACACTGATGGTTGTGAGACTTCTTCATGCTCTGGGACCTGTGGTGAGAAATGAGCTGCAACCCTCAGCACTGTCCCCCAACAGGGAGAGGTCTCTTTCCTTTCAGCTCTCAGGTGGCCTCTATTCCCCACTGTAAGATAGAAGCTGACCCTGGGAGCCAGCAAGTCCCTGGCAGCAGGAAACAATCCAGATGTGCTTTTGGTCCCTAAATTCCTTTCCATTTGGTTTTATGAAATACTGAATTTGACCTTCACTCTTTGCCCCAGATTTTTCAAAGTGCTTGCAACCCAATCTGCATATTGCAGTCGTCGTATGTTGATGCCCAAGTGCAAGTGCAGTGTGTCTGATGTAGATGTTTTCTTGAGTGAGGGTCTTAAGTGATGGGACTGAGACTTCAGATTTTAAACATCTGTGAGAAAACTGTTAAAGGTAGATACAGCAATGGACAGTCTAAAGTCCTGTTAAAATTGCTCTGGTGGAAGGCTGATAATGGGAAGCCTTTCATGTGCATGAAGCTGGTCACAACAATGATCCCAAATCTGTACTGAGAAACAGAAAATTTGGCTTATACTAAGAAAGAAAGAAAATCACTGATGTGCAGATCTGGCCAGCAACTTGGACAGTGTTCTGCTGTCCTCTGTGAAAAACCCATGAACTTCTACCTTCTTTCTGTATGAGTGATGATAAAAAATGGTTGCAATAGCTCATGGGTGAACCAGGAGTTACTGACTTGACTTCCCCTAACTGGCGTTAGTGAAGCTCTCCTCTCTGTCCCCCTCAAGGGAGTCTGTGAAAGTTGGGGTAAGAGGCTAGGTCTGCGTTTGGGCTCTTTACAGAAGGACACATGGGTGTCTTTGCTTATGCTGCATGGTCTTTCAGCAAGAGGCACTCCACTCTCCACAGCAGGACACAGAAGCCTAGGGAAGCCTAACGAAAGTGATTTCTCTTCCTCAAGCATGAGTCAGGCAGTGCCATACAAGCTTCATATTTCTAGGAGAGCAGGTGAAAACTGCCTGGCCTTTCTTTTCAGGAATGGGCAAAGAAGTGGGGAATCTGCTGTTGGAGAACTCGCAGCTACTGGAGACCAAGTAAGGAACTGTTGTGTGCTCTGAACTGCCTGCCTAGTTATAAATGAGACGTCAGCTTGAAGTAGGTCTTGGGCAGAACTCCTGCCTCACAGGGGCTTGCTCGTTTATCCAACAGGTTCTCTTGAATACTTGTTGTTCCTTCAATTGTAGAAGAGGAATTGCTCTTCTGAGCAACTTTCCTAACTGTTTCCTCTCTGCAGGCACTTGGGTGAAGTCTCTGGGCATGTGCTGGTAGGGTCTGATCCCAACTGAAATCAGTGGCAAGCTTTTAATTAACTTCAGTGGGAATCTAGATGTGGGTCTGARCCTCTGTGAGGATATTGCTGTTTATAAGTTTTTATTTGCAAGGTTTGCTATTTGGAAAGAAAATTTTCTTACTATTGAGAAGAGCTTTCAAAGATTTAGTAGTTGATAAAGGAGAAGCAGACAATGTGATGGACTTACTTTTTGAGAAGGCTGGCAAACCAGATACTAAAGCTAAGCAGCCAGGAAGAGGAAGGCAAAGTACTCCCAGGGGAGAGTTGGAGAACTTACTGTGATAGGAAGCTGCTGATTTTAAAGATTGTAAGATATTTCGGAGCTGATTGGAAATGCTTATTTATAACACCATCATCCACAATTATCCATAATTACAGATAACAGCAGTTCTGAAAGACGTGTTTCAGATCTTCATTCTGTTAAAAATAGATGTGAACCTTATGCAGGTGATAGGTTACCCTACACCTGCTTTCTGCAGTATTCTGCCATCTTCTTAAGGAGATGTTGGTCTGTCAGTCAGGATACAGGACTGGACAAACCTCATCCTGACCAATTATGGTGATTTCTGTGTTCTTCTGCAGCTCCTTCTTGCCAAAATCTGCTTTTCCATGAGTTATAGCTGGACTGAATTGTTTAAATACACTCATTTCAACTCTCCTTGTAGTGCCTGTGACTTTAGTTTCAGGTCTCTCTTATGGACAGCTGCTGGGTTTGGGCATTTTTGCTTATTGTCCCTTTCACACCTTTAAGAAATGCTTTGAACGTTGTGAAGAATGATTTGATTGCCAAGGTGGACCAGCTGTCTGGAGAGCAAGAAGTGCTGAAGGGAGAGCTTGAAGCTACAAAGCAGGCCAAAGCCAAAATGGAAACCAGAGTCAAGGAGCTGGAGGAGGAGCTGAAAAGGTGAGTGACTGACACCCTGCCCCAGGGAGCTGGGAGGACATGAGTGATAAACCCACCTCCTCTGTTAGCCCTGTTTCCCTCATGGAGGTTAG
Source organism: Phoebastria nigripes (assembly GCA_035582835.1). Classification (NCBI taxonomy): domain Eukaryota; kingdom Metazoa; phylum Chordata; class Aves; order Procellariiformes; family Diomedeidae; genus Phoebastria; species Phoebastria nigripes. The sequence continues at coordinate 818,098 of JAYKAV010002775.1, forward strand.
CATTGGAATTCAAAGGTACCTTACGGAGCAGTTAAGGCTGGTGGTAGGTGGCTGAGATACTTTTAGTCTTATGTTGTTTTTATTGGATTGAAATGTGTTACTGAACCTTAGAAAACCCACAGCATTTTCCTCTCCAGGACTAGGATTCTGCAGCAGCAACTGCAAATCCAGGCTCCCTGGAGTGAAGCATTCAGAGTTTCAATTTGCAATTTTAAAAAAAAAAAAAAAAAAGGAATTTCAAAACCAATAGTTTTGAAGGAAACTGTCAAGAGCTTGAGCCTCCCAGCAGCCTCCCAGCAGCCAAGACAGCTCTGAGAGGAATGAATGCCCATTCATTTAATGAAAGAGCTAATACAGATTCCCACAAACAATATTTAAATGCCAGTATTGTTAATTGTTTCATTGTTCATGTTAAGAATGAGAAGAAGAGGCAGAAGAGATTTTGAAGTCCTATGCAGGTAGCATTTGGAGAGATCCCACTTCTTATTTTCCCCTCAAACTGGAGAAACCGAAGCCTGAATGCCTAGCGAAGCCTGTGATGATTTCACATCCATAAAACTAAAGATGCCCCACGGGGTGCAAAGCAACATAATTACATTTTGAGTAGCTGTACATTGCACTGTGGTATCTCAATTCAGAGGACAGTGTTTATTTTGCAGCTGGAATCTGGAAGGTTGCCCCTGTAATCTGAGCCCAGAGTCACCAAGAATAACACAGACTGGTCTCTTCGTTGTTCAAAATGTCTGAAATGAAAGTAGTCTCACAAGCAGTGGAAATAGGTCTGATTTTTTAAAATGCCTTTTGAGTGTCTCATAATATACATAATATATTTAATATATTATGCAGTAGGGACATGGACTTTTAACTGGCAAGTGTGCCTTTTTAGGAGATGGAGACAGCATTTTTTTTTCTGCAGTGTCTTTGCTGTTAATAAAAGTGCTTGTAATTCAAATGGGACTGCACAACTGCACCTCAGTACGGAGAAATTAAAAGCACTCAGATAAATACTTTAAGTATTYTATTAACACAGATTTGGTATTCTCTTCTTTAACATTATGGCAAATTGTCCTTCACATTAGAGGCTTTTTTCACTGTATTGAAAACAGAAGCAGCCCAGAAGAAGAACTTCACTGCTGATAATGGCTCAGTTTTCCCATGGTTAAGATCTCATCAAACATTTGAACATAGATTATGGCTCTGACATAGAAATTGGCTGGACTGTTCCAGTGGTCAGTATTTTGGTGCTTACATCAAATGTTCCAAAGATATGGGGTGATGTCAGTGAAGCTGTTCAGAGAAACATGCTGCAAGAGAGAGGGAAAAATACCAGAGAAGCATCTCATAATTGGTACACTTAGCTCGCAGTTTGAAAATGTTTCCTTGTGATGCATGCAGACAGACCTTCCTGGTCTGATGGTTCTCCTCCCAAAACACCTCAGGGCCAGCCATGGTATCACTTGCTGGTTTGATGCCTTTCTTCCTGTTTCCTAGAGTGAAATCTGAAGCGATTGTTGCCCGACGAGAACCCAAAGAGGAGGTGGAGGATGTAAGCAGCTATCTCTGTACAGAATTGGTATATTACATTACTAAAATGCCTGCGGGGAGAGGGGGTTTATATACTTACTCTATTACTTCATATATATGAGTTCTGAGATGCAGATTGATCTGCCTTCGTTAATGATGAGGGCAAAGCTGGTGAACTGCGGGTTGTTGCTGATGAGCATTGCTAATAGACAGATGCTGTGAGATTACCTCTTCAAACCATAGTTTGGCAAAGATGAGCAGCTGACACAGTGGCAATACTGTGCACAATGTGGTTTCTGCAGAACGGTGCTAGAGTGGTGCGCTGCTCAGCACCTTCCTGTTTTATCTGGTTCTCCCTAAATTTGAATTACAGTCTAGTGTGCAGTGTGGTTTCTCTCGGGGTCTTGTGATAGTCAGGCTTCTCCAGAATAGCTTGCCTCCATGTTGGCAGTGAAGCTGTAAGCCGTGAGGACATTGTGCAGTGAAATCCAAGTTATACAGACAGCTTTGCAGCAGTAACTGCCTTCTTTTATTAGTTCTGTAATCTCAGTCTTGCGGCATTGTTTTTCTCATTATTTCTTTTACATAAGCCAGTACTGCCTGTTACAGGATACAGGCAGAGAAGCCTCATGGACTGTTCTTTTATGACAGCTCTTCAAACTGTTTTGGCTGAAGTAGAGGCTTTTCAACAAACCAACTGTAGTCAAAAAAAAAAGGCAAACCAAAGCAGTAACAGAGATTTTCCTTGTAAACGTCACTCTGCTAGGACAGGGAATTAGATACACTTCCTTTCAATATTACTGTGTTCTTACTTTGTAAAAGGTATTGGAGCAGGTTCAATTCTAGCTAATTCTCTTGACTTAACTGGGGTGAACTTGATCTGTTGAGAATTTAGGTAGACAGGAAATTTTTCAAGTTGTGCTTGTGAAATGCTGAAGAGGACTGGATTTCTTTTAAACTGAACTGACAGGAGGTCTGTTTTTTTAAATAATAAAAAAAAAAGTCTGTAAAATTCCCTTTCATTTATATACTTCTTGTTTTGACTGGTCATACAGTTTTATTCCAAGTCCAGGGAGGCTGGAGAGGGACTTGGTTAATTTGTGCTATTCCAGCTCTCAGCAGTACTCACCAGCCAGGCTGAGCTTGGGAATTGCCACAGTCTAGGCACAACCCAGTGCTACTTCCTAGTAATGAGTTCCCAAAATCCTTATGATTTCTTTTTGCGACAATATTTTCCCCAACTTAGCCATGTTGTTCTCATTTTCCACTCCTCAAAAGAGACAAACAATCTCATTCCTAGCTCTTCCTAAGCCAGAGCCGCATGTGCCCTCATTGGAAGGCCAAGTTGTGTCACTAAAGAGGAAAAAGCCTTTCTTTAGTTTCTACACTTTTATCAGTGTGTACTAACACTAAGGAGAATGCCTCCTTCCTAGTCCTCTTGAGGGGACAGATGGCATTACATGGTGCTCCCTGCTGCTTGTGACTGATTTGCTAACGAACTAAAACTTTGATTTCCAAACTTTCTGAACCAACGGACCACTGTTAACTCTCATAATTCCTTGCAGACTATCAAAGCACCTTGCTGGCAATAGTCCCTGGCTGGGGTTTTCAATTTGGTGGTGGATCTAATTCTAATTTCCATGGGTTTGCAGAACACCCCAGAGGTCCGTGGGCCATAGTTTGGAGATCACTTGTCTAGAATTAGCACCTCATATGGGGAAATCGGGGTAATCAAACCGAATAGGAGGAGAACTAACAAATATGTCTTTCTGTCTCCCGACTTGCCCTGTRCTAACATCAATCCCCTTCCATCTTTTGTTGGCTGAAGCAGTGCTCCTCCCCCCTGCAGGACAACATTCCCATAGCTCAGCGCCGCCGTTTCACCCGCGTGGAAATGGCCCGGGTTCTAATGGAGCGCAATCAATACAAAGAGAGGTTGATGGAGCTCCAGGAGGCTGTCAGGTGGACAGAGATGATCAGGTGAGACTGGGTGTTGGTGAACGTTCCTATTTAGCACAGAACCTGGCTGTGTTTGACCTTGTGGTCAATGGAACCCCAACCAAGATACAGATTGAGAAGTGCTGAAAGTTTTCCAAACTGTAGATGTTTCTCTCCTCATACCTAACTCTTTCTCTCTTACTCCTGAACCTGGGCTGCAAATCTCGAGTTGCCATCATTATTTGGAGACACTGGGTAGTTGTTTGTCTTGCTTGTTTCTTGTGTGCTAATGAAGCTAGGAGAAGCTGTAGGGAAGAGGGTTGCTTCTAATTAATGAATTCTAAAGGCTATGGCTTGAGGTGAATATAATGCTGGAGTTTGTAGTTACCAGACTAGTACTGTGGCAATGATAATGTTGCAGGGAGTTGATAAAACTTCGAATTGAACCCACTTACTTGCACTTCATGTCAACATTGAAACATAAAGTGGTTGAGTGTGCTTACATTAAAGACCAGTGCGTGTCACTTCCTCTATGTTTTGAAACATGTTAGAATGAATTCTGAATTTTGACATGGCTTCCTTGGTGGAAATGGCCTGCTGGTTGGAGAAACTTGGGTAAGAGATGCTGAAATTAACTTGCTTCTGCTGTGTTTGTCCTTAGAGCTTCTCGTGAGCACCCATCCGTCCAGGAGAAGAAGAAATCCACAATTTGGCAGTTGTAAGTTCTTCGGTGGTTTGTGTAAGATTAAGAAAAGGGGAAGCGTTGCCATTTCTACTTTAGACAGCAACTTAATAGACTCTGACGTTAATGAAAGATCAACTAAAAGTGTTGTTAGCTGAACACTTTTGCCTTCAAGGGCTTCCTTTGTCCTTAGTGAAATTAAAATCAGATCTGAACATCCATATTGGTTTTGTTTTACAAGCTGAAAAAGATCGCAAGTACCCTGGAATGGAAACATACATACACTCACAATCAGTTTTAATAAAGGGCTGTTTTCAGAAGGTATCTGTTTCTGGAAGCTAAAAACACCTTGTGTCAATCAAACTGAAGACTTAGCTCTATGTTTGAAGTAGGGCAGTTTTCATGAAGGGCTTACAGCCCCTGATGGCTTAACCTCTTGCTTCCCCTGTTGTGAATCTATGGTATGTTGTCTCCCCAGGCACCTTTTCTCATATTTGTTGGCCTTTTTCTGTCCCTAGCTTCAGCCGTCTGTTCAGCTCTTCCTCGAGTCCCCCACCAGCAAAGAGGACTTACCCATCTGTGAACATCCACTACAAGTCTCCAACAACAGCAGGGTTCAGCCAGCGTCGCAGTCACACCATGTGCCAGATCTCCTCCGGCAGCCGCACCCTGGAGTTCTTCCCTGAAGAGTGAGTCACATGCTGTGTGCCAAGCTAGGTCCCCCCACAGCTCTCCCAAATAGCAGCTTTTCTTAAAATAAGCTGTTTTCCGCTTTAAAAAAAGTCTGTGTGGTGTTAATATGTTTCTGTCTCTTGTGGTTTCTCTCCCTGATCTTTCACTCATCAGTTACCATGTGTATGGGCTCAGCAAACTTTGTCCTCCCAAACATATTGCTGCCGTAGCTTTCTAGGCCATGATGGTTCATCTCAGCCGGGACCACTGTAGGCTTGAGTTGGCCTCAACCCTAGTTCTGTACTCGTGTTTGCAGACTGCGCGACAGAATGAAGTAGGGCTTTTGTGGTAGAGTGTGATGGCAGCACTGGGACAGTGGGATGGAGTGTCTTGCCCAGCCCTGTTGACAAGGAGTTTAGGGGAAGACAAAAGTTCTCTCAACAGCACATTTAGGTTACAATATTTGGTTTTAATCTTAAGCATGCTAAAAAAGAGCCTCTGAGTGTTGCTACTGCAGAGTCTTCTCCCTATCCTTTATGTCTCTGACGTGAAGGGAGAAAACTCTTCTGTGCTTTACTTGACTTCAAAATGCGTGTGTTCTACCATTACGAGGTTGTACAGTTTCATATGTGGTATGTTTTTGTGGAAGGACTTTGGAGAATGTGATGGTAAAGTATTATAACTTCTGCAATAAGAAGGATTTGTTGGAAAGGCACTAGATCAGGAGGAGAGAGATTGTCTCTGGAAGGGTAAATCTGTGTTTTATAGATACCCGCTGTCTTTATTCTGTTCTTTTTGTCTGATTACGATATCATAGTCATTGTGTGGTGTCTGAGTGCTTTTCAGCAGTGCATTAAACGATGTGACTAACTGCTGTCAGAAGCTGTTTGTTCTCTCATCCTCTCCCCAGGGGAGGAAGCATGTGCAGGGAAGTGTTTTGTTTTAGCAGGGCGTTGTTTTTGTTTTAGGTATATATATCATTATGTGTGTATGTGTAGGGATTTTTGGTTTGGATTGGATTTTTTTGCTGATGTTGTTCATACCTTGGAATGACACTTTAAAAACCTACTGAGAGCTGGAACTGACAAACAGCCTTTGTTTATATTAAAATATATCTTAAGAGCTCACAGATCAATTTTTCTTTTAACCTTTGCCAGTGCAAAGCTGGAGTTGTTCTGTTGAAACCAGCAGTTTCAACAGCAGTTAGTGCATATTTTCCTTGTCAGCAGAGAAAGCTTTAAAATGGACAGAAAAATAAATAGTTGACTATAATGAAGAAGGGAAGAACTCAAAATGCCTCCCTGATGGAGACATTAGATCAGTAAATTGTAACAGCTAAGCAAAAATTGGTGTAATCTCATAGATTCATAGGTCTTATGGAGGGTTGATTCCCTGTTTCTGAAGGGCTCTTGGAGCATTGAAGTGGAGATGGCAATGATTTGGCCTGCTACATCCCTCAGGTAACAGGGAATTAGAGATTAGGGATGCCTATGTCTGCTTCTTAACAGGGTTTTTCTCTCTCTGATTTCCTGCATCTGTTTTCAAAGATRGATTTGGTTTGCTTTGTGTTTCCTCCCCCTGCTATGGCGACACTCCCTTAACCTTCAGCTTCTGTTTTTAACCATAGATTGAGAAGTAATACTGTTGCTTCTCTCCTCAGTGACTGTACGTCCTCAGCACGTCGCGAGCAGAAACGGGAGCAGTACCGCCAGGTCCGGGAGCATGTGCGGAATGATGACGGGCGATTGCAGGCCTGCGGCTGGAGCCTCCCTGCCAAGTACAAGCAGGTAGGGACCACTCTCCGGACAGGCTGAGGGGACATCATCCCCCGCAGTGAAACCAGTGAAGACCTAACTCTCCCACTGGTAACCTTAGCCGTAGTCCTTAAATACTCCATTTAGACGTATCATATGCATGTTTTATTTGTATGATAATTGTACGCACAGATTAAATTAATCTTTTCTGTACCTCCACCAAGGTCAACGGAGGGGGCATTCCTCTGCATGAAGGTGCTGAAAGAACTTACCCTAAACCAGAAGTAATTAATCTTCTTTGTCCAGAGCCCAGTACTTGTTCTTATTTCCTTTATTATTATAATTGGGCTTGAACATTAGATATTTCATTTATACTCTTGAGAACTTTACCAGTCATTTAGTATAAAAACCAAATGCAGTGCAGTTTGCTCCCACTTCCCAGCAGTAACACAAAATCAAATGTCATCAGCTTCATTTGTTGGCCTATGACTCATTTAAGTGGTCAAAGACCACCTGAAAGGAAGGAGTCTTGCAGTATGGCTTGAAAGTGGATGAGTTTCAGGCCATGGTGGAAGGGAACGCCGTGTTCTGACTTCTTTGCAGGGAGCATCCATTAACAACCCTTTCTCCATCAGCAGTGCAGCGTATAGCCTCTGTTGACCATAACTGGGGCACCATATCATGGTGAGAGAGGCAGTCTCTTGGGTAGGCTGCTCCCATCCCTGTAGGGACTCTGTTTCATACAAGATGTGAGATGAAGCCTCAGCAGCACCCACCTCTGAGGCTAATAAGTTCAGTTCTGCCATATTGGTTACATCTCTCTTACCGTAGCCTGGTGTTTACAGCTTTGTACTGTCTTTTTCGTCTTCTCTTCCCCCACAGTTGAGTCCCAATGGTGGTCAGGAAGACACTCGCATGAAAAATGTCCCCGTGCCTGTATATTGTCGCCCACTAGTAGAGAAGGACCCAACCATGAAGGTACGTTGTCTCTGCATACCATTCCAGTCCTGAAAGGGGACATGGAATAAGCAAAGAATTTTGGTCGCTAAATGTGCAATTTTTACAAAAATCTGTATTTTTTTTACATTGTATATTCCAAATTCTATCTTCCACTTCCTTTTTTTGAATTGTGGTTTCTGGTGTATGTAGGGAAAAGTATCTCTCTCTGTAAGGACGTAATTCTCAGTTGATTCTGGTTGCCAGGTCCCATGCTTCTGTCTTACATCTTACACTTTTTTGAAACAACTTATATCAGCAACATTTTATGCTTATAAGGCTTTTGCTAAGACTCCTTAGGGTATAATACAAAACAATATAAAAATTCATGAAAACGAGCAGGTGAAAGTAAAAATGCATTTCATCACTCTTTTTTAGATTCCACTGTTGACCGTGATTTACTGGTAACAGGCCAAAATTATCTAGAGCAGATTTTTGTGAAGCTATGTCTATCAAGACTAGAATATTTTGAGTAGAATTGAGGTTGAGAATAGATGGTCATCTCTCTGCAGGTAGCACATTTATCTGCTATAACTAGTTGTTTTGAAATAGACAGTTTGTCATTAACTTCATTCAGAGCTGATTTTTAGATGTCGTTCTGACATTTAAGTTTTAACAAAATTCTTACGCTGTTAGTTGTTTCTAGAAGGTTGGTGTGATCTTTGGATAATATTCTGTTCAGCATCTTTCCTTTATGATTTTGGATAAATCCAGCATTTGTTTCTGTAGTCCTGTTCCCAGCATTCTCCTAAAAAACTGTCTGGAAATAGTTAAATTTGATTTCAGAAAATACGCAGTGTGCTTCTTTCACTCTACACTTGTTACGTAGGGAGCTAAACCAGCAGATTTCTTTTTTCCTTTTTTTTTTGTGACTTCTTTTTTTGCTGTCTTAGTTCTTTAAATAGCTCTGTAAGATCAGACAAACACTGATTTTTGGGCAAAGGAGTGTGTGAGGAAGCAGAAGAGTGCAAGGGTGGGAGGGGTCTAGGGAACAGGAGTGCACTGAATGTGTATCCTCAGCCAAGCAGTCTCTGTCAATTTTGGTTAAGCAGTCATGCTTGTTGTACCCCGAGCTAGTAACACCTGCCATGTCCTGCTTGCTTTGCTACAATGACTTAGGAACCCCAGAGTCAGAAAAACTGAGGACATTTCAGAAGCCTGTTTTCAGTTATGCACCTGATTTATTATCTTTATTTTCTTTAAATCTGTTAGTCACATCTGTTAAAAAAACAGCGATTTTTGTTAGGTTACAGAGAACCTTTATCTTACCTCCATCAAATCTGACTATGTCTTCTAGTAGAAATCAACAAGATCTGTTGTTTCCAACTAAATATTTTAGGTGTTTGACATGTGTCCACAGTTCTCTACAAAGGTGCCTGAATTTCAAGAGACCCTGGAGCCTCCAGAATTCTTAGTTTAAGATTCCTGTTTCTGTTACTTAGCTGTGGTGTGCAGCTGGAGTCAATCTCACAGGATGGAGACCTTTGGAGCCGGAACCTGGCAATGGGCAGAAACTGGATCCTGGACGTGATCCCCTCACCTGTGATAGGGAAGTAGAAGGCGAGAACAACAAAAGTAACCATGCATCTCCTGAAAAGAAAAAGGTCAGAAAAGAAAATGGATTTTTTTTTCCCCTCCAGTGTTTTTTCTCATTCCATCCCTGACATGCCCCCTCTCTCAATACCTTTATACTGTGCTATATAATGCTCTAACTTGTACTTCTGAGGCATCGTCTTGTGGGGCAGGGTTGTGGTGTTCTGGCTCTTCAGTAACTTTCTGTGTGATTTGGGATAAGTCATCCAGGATAAAATTTTCCAACTTCTGCTTTTGAAATGTTCGGAATTTTGAAAAAATTCCTAATAATAAGGGTAATTAAGGGCTTGATGAGGTTGCTAGGAAGATTATGGAGTCCTCATCACTGTAAATTAATAAATAAATAAATAAATAAATYCAGGCAAAGCTTTGTTAAAAAGAACATAGATATAGCAGAGTCCATGAGTTCCTTTGGTTCAGAAGTTGAAGCTCTTGAGATTTATTCCAGCTCTCGTTTTTAATAGTCTTAAGTGKTTTTTTTTTTTTTTAAGAACCAAGCTGAAATTTGCAGATAATAATAGAACGTTTTATCCTTTCTGGTTCATGGGGTTTTTTTCCACAGCTGTCTTACTCTGCTGCCCTATGGTCTTCTGCGATCGGCTTGCTTAAGCTGGTAGATTGAGTGCATCCCAGCTCCATGGTATTCTTAAAATGTTCAGTGATACATTAGTCAGACATCTCAGAAGAGACATTAATGGCCAAACTCCTCTTACCCTAGGGAGCCAGATAGGCTCTTTGGCCAGTGTTCCAGATACTTATGTGGCAATGTGAACAAAATTTGGATAGCTCATACTGTTTATTTGCATCAGCTAGGAAGAGACTTGGCTCTTTGAAGCAGGCATTGTGGCCTTTGCATGTGTAAATGTTGCCAAGCACTAATACACTCAGTCTGATCTGAGAGGAGCACTGATTTTGCCCATGTGATTGCTCTCCTGAAGGCAAAGGAGCTCCATGAAATGGATGCCACGTCCAGTCGTGTCTGGATCCTCACCAGTACGCTGTCAACAAGCAAAGTTGTAATTATTGATGCCAATCAGCCTGGCACAGTGGTGGACCAGTTCACTGTCTGCAATGCTCACGTGCTCTGCATCTCCAGCATCCCTGGTAAGTGCGGCCCAGGCGCTGGCTGTGATCTGCACAGGCTCACCTGCTCCACTGAGGAGTGAGAAATGTAGCGTCCTCACTTCAGAACTAACCCTTGGACCCTGCTGCATTCTGTAGTTGTCCCTCAAAACTGTAACTCAGATCTTGTCTTCTTGTAGTACCTTTCCGTGGAGATCCCTCACTGTTGAACATTTAGTAAGTGGTTCCTTTGGCATGTAAAGGATGGTTCTCGGGAGCAAGAGTGAGCCTTGCCCAGGTGCGAGGGCTCTGTAATTGGCCTGGATGTTGATGTTAGGGATGAGGGGCTTCACCATGATGTTGACTGATGCTGTGATGCCTCCCCGGGGTAGTGAACCCTGAGGGTCAGCATCTTCCATCCATATGGTTACCTCAGGAGTACTGCTACATTTAAATTAGCAGTGACAGCTAGATTTATGGGAGAATCTGTTCTTTGCCCTTCAGCGGCCAGTGAGAGTGATTATCCTCCAGGCGAGATCTTTCTGGAGGGAGATGTAAATCCTGAAGAGTCGTCTGGAACAGATGGTGTCTTGGCAGGAATCACTCTGGTGGGCTGTGCGACCCGCTGCAATGTGCCACGAAGCAACTGTTCCTCGCGTGGTGACACACCTGTGCTGGACAAGGGACAGAGTGAGTTTTGGGACATAAAACTGGATGGCAGTCCAATTACAGCTAGTCCCATATGAGCTTACGGTCTTACAGCTGCATCGTCCTGTCCCTGAGTTAACTGCTTCAGAGGCCTCAAGAAGTTTCTTAATGTGGTACAGGAAGACCAAAGGCCCTTTTGGATCCACATCCTGCAGCCTGGTTGTGGGGGTCACATAGCAGAGTATTTTGGACAGGTGATATGTTTGCCCTGCTACAATTGCTTCTGTTCTCATTGCTTTCTCCTCTGAACCATGTCTTCTTGTGAAGTCAGTTAAGCCCATATGAAAACCATAGTGATGCCCTTGCTGACTGCATACTGCAGTGGACAGCCCTGGAGAACTTCTCATGTTTTGCTAGTCACAAATTGTGCCTCACTTTAAAATAGCCTCTGTTCCCCATCCAGGCAGAAAACACTGGATGAGCTGCTGTCTGTGGTGCAGGCTCAGGGCTTGATTGAATTTGGCAAGGAAGGATAAATTAAAAAATTGACAGCCTGTTTTCTGTATAGGTAACTTACCAGCTCATTCTCCAGTACATCTCTCACTCCTTGTCTTTTAGGTGAGGTGGCTGCTGTCTGCAATGGGAAGATCAACCAGTCCCAGTCTACTGAGGAGGCAACAGAAGCTACGGAGGTACCAGAGAATGGTACAAGTGAGGCAGAGCCTGCTCAGGCCCGGCCTGGGCCCCTCACGGAGCACGTGTTTACAGATCCAGTCCCTGCACAGGCACCACTTAGGCAGAACGGGTAAGCAGTCTGTGTCAGTTCAGTTATTTATCAGCTCTGTTTTCATAAGCTTTTTGGTAATGAGAACCAGCCTGATCTTCTGATAAAGTGTCAAACTTTTTTCAGTTTTGTGCCCAAATAGTATTGCAGATGGGATGATAGGGAGAGAAAGAAATGAAATGAAAATAAACAATTCAGCCTGCAGCAGACTGTGTCAGCTGTTTAAGTGCAAATATTTGATCTCTCAGTATGAATTTTAGACCTGCTGTTAAGACAGATCTTCCAAAGTACATGTACACTTAATGTTCTTACTGAAGGAGCTTATTGATCCATATGTAAAAATGATGATTGATTTATTCTAGTAGTACCTCTAATGTGCTGTAAAAATAATGAAGAAAGCATATTCACCACCCAAAAATTCTTAAGACAATTGAGTCTGATGCGATGGCCTGAGGAGCAAGGTGGAAGTCTTGGATAGAAGTTGTTCCTAAATGACCAAGTTGTTCTAAGTTGTTTCTGTTGAAGTTGGAAATGAACAGAGAAAGTATTGTTTATATAATAGTACTGCCAATCCCTGAGATAGGTTCTATAGATTTGAAGTACTTGCTATTTGTGTTGGTGGGGAAGAAAGGAAGTTTTGCAAGTTGCAGATTCAGGAGTCAAGCAATTAAAAAACACTGAAGAGAAGGATGCGATTTGTGTATACAAGCGCCCTTATGTGCTTGTGAATGCCAGACTGTGAGTGTAGATGGGCATTCTGTGCATTGCTGCTACTAAAGCCTCTAACAATGTTCTTTTGCCTCTTCAGGGAGAATGGGCTGCTGAAGACAGAGTCAAGCACGACACTGCCAGATCAGGAGTTGAATGGGGATGCTGCTGGGACTTGCACCAGTGCTGCCCCCACCATGTGGCTGGGAGCACAGAATGGCTGGTAGGTTCCCCTTGGGCTGGCAGATCTCTTGTCGCCTCCGTTCTCCTCTGGGCTCCACTTTTCATGTCCTCACACCTTTAGTTCACTTCTTGTTTCTGGAGTAGGTTTTCATTGCTCATTGTTGTTCTGAGCTCTCAGCTCATCAGGGATTTAACCTCATTTTCTTACCTAACCTCCACCTTTCCTACCAGAAGAAAAGACTCAAGCCTAGTCAGGCTGAAGGTGTGGGGCCTTTCTGCTAACCCTCCCCGATTTGTCCTTTCTCACAGGCTTTATGTGCACTCGGCTGTATCCAACTGGAAGAAGTGTCTGCACTCGATAAAGCTGAAGGACTCTGTACTGAGTCTAGTGTAAGTGTGCATGCCAAGGGACACTGAAGGAGAAGGTTCAGTGCCTAAGTGATATTTTAGATGGGAGTAGCAGCTCTTTGTCAGTCATCTTTTTCTTTGCTCTTCTAAGTGCATTGGTTTGTGAGGAAAGTTTCCCAAGGTTTTTGTTATTGGAAAGCCTCGTACTGAGCCATTTTCCTGCTGAACTGCAGACCTGACCCAATTCAATGAACAAGATACTAAATGAGATTAGCAGTATCCAGAGGAAATAAGTGGGGAGGAGAGAGACAAAATTTCACTTGGTTGTAATTGATGGAGTTTGTAGTGTGAAGGAGAAGTGAACCTCGACAGGAAATTTATGGGTGATCTTATTACAACGAAGGTAAGAGGTAGACCCTCGGCCCTTGCAGGATGTTCCTGCAAGTGCTAAACTGTAGGAGAGTTTAAACTCTCTTGTAGAGAGAACATAAGGATGGTGTGAATGTCAGAAAGGATAGTTAGTCCCTTACTTCTACAGATTTTTGTAAGTATTTACTTTTCTGTGATTTCAGGCATGTGAAAGGGAGAGTCCTTGTTGCTCTGGCAGATGGAACACTAGCCATATTCCACCGGGGAGAAGGTAAGAATTGACGTAATAAGAGAAAACCAAACTTGGCCGAAAGTGTAGCAATGGATTAAATGCTATTTTGAGTTGAGAAGGAAAGGTGCTGGCTTGCCAGAGTACAAACATAGAGTTAAAATGTATAGCTATTATACATATGTAATCCTTATCCTAAAACATCTAAGGCACACTTTAACACCATTTCCTGAGCTTTTCTGAACAAAAACGTGTGTATGTGCTGTGTAGGACATGCAGAGTAAATGCAACACTTTTAGGAATACATATGCTGTGCAGTTTTTTGGGGCACGCTTGGTAAGTTTAATGTATTTGGGCCATATTGGTGTTACTGTGCATTCACAAATCAACTGTAACAGGGCATGCACCAGGAGGTCCACACAGCTCAGGCTGTACCTGAGCAGATCATCTGTGCAGTTGTAAATAGGCCTGCTGCTTCTCAGAGAAGTTGGACTCTGTATAAGTAGTGGAATTGATCACTGCATACACAGCAGGCAGAGCTGGGATTCTCTGGAATTCTGGAAATCCCAAACAAATGGTGCCTTTGCATTACACTTGGTCAGTTTTTCTTGTTGCAAAAAGCAGATCTCTGAGTAATCTGATGTGACTTAATCTTGTCACCAAGATATTTTTTGAATTCTGTATTTCTTGTCCTCTTCACTGTTGTAGGTTTTGTTTCCCTATGACTTGAGCAGTTTCTGAGCTGTGTTCATACCTGAAAGCACATGGGAATTTGCTAACTGTGACTAATGTTTTCATATTAAGAACTTAGTTATTCATTGAGTAGCAGTTTATCCAGCAAGCTGAAATACAGAGATTTCTGGTTTTGTGCAATCTAAATTTTGATTCAGCCTTTGTCATGAGTTCAAGCCTGACCATTGACACATAAAAGTTGTTCCCATCAGAAATAGGATAAAGCTTCACGACATAGAGGCCACCTGTCTGTGAAGGACACAGTATCTGCCTGGTTAGTTAGAAAATAAGCGTGAGAGAAGGGAGATTGATTCCTTATCCTGGATTTGACACTTCAGGGAAATTACATTGTCCATCTGTGATATGAGGAAGCCTCACCACAAGGACTGTACAGTCCACTTCCTTTTAAGTTTCTGCATAGTCTTGTTAGGCTGTCTTTCTTCTTCCTCTGCTGTTTTTGTTGTACTTGTTAGAGAAGGCTGTTCACTTCATGTTTAAATTAGCCTGATTTGGAGAGCTTTCAGCCCACCAAAGTAAACTTTATTGTCATGTGTTTCGTAAGTATAAGGCTATGCCTGAATTAGTATTGTGGATTCATGGGAAGTTCACAGATATAAGCAAAATGAGCATCTGAGTATTAGCTAAGCCTGTATACCTAGATATACATGGAAAGGTAGGTGATCCTATTGTATACTGACATGTCATGAAGGAGATGCATCTTTCCACACTTGTTTTTCACCTCAGATGGTCAGTGGGATCTCAGTAATTACCACCTAATGGACCTTGGTCACACTCACCATTCCATCCGCTGCATGGCTGTTGTGTATGATAGAGTCTGGTGTGGCTACAAGAACAAAATCCATGTTATCCAGCCTAAGACAATGCAGATTGAGGTAAGAGAGCAAATGTATGTGTATGCATGCACATGCTTGTGTTGTATTTATTCTTATAGCTGTTTTCTGCTGCAGTGTATGGAAATGCAGAACCTTTATATTGTCATTGCTGACTGTAGGACCCAAACTGTCAATCTGAGTCATGTTTGCCAGGGGGTATTTATTCCTTCCTCCCTTTGCAGAGCTTAAATCTTTAGATGAGTCTA
Organism: Phoebastria nigripes; assembly: GCA_035582835.1. NCBI lineage: Eukaryota > Metazoa > Chordata > Aves > Procellariiformes > Diomedeidae > Phoebastria > Phoebastria nigripes. The sequence continues at coordinate 833,419 of JAYKAV010002775.1, forward strand.
AACTGAGCACTTTCTTTGCCTTTACTAGTGAGTCTATGAGGCCACGTACTGTACAAATGTACGTGTGTGCTTTACAGCTACCGTTCATATATGGTCTAAGACTTCTCCATCTGTAGGCATTGTGGCACAAAGGAAGAGTACAATTAGCAAGCCCCAGTGGATCCCACTTGCCTAATCAAAAAATGACATTTAGAGCCTTTTGGTTGAAATTCAATACAGTGGTGTTGGTACAAACCTGTTTGACAGTGCTTGGAATAATTCTAATCAAAGGGAGAAGTGCTGAATCTGAAGTTCACATCAGTGAGCCAAGGCAGTTTGATCTTTGGAATTTATACTGGAGTTGTGTGTTTTCCTTTTCTACCAAGCACATTGAAAGCTCTTGGTTTCTAAATTTTCTTGCTCCTGAAGTGGTCTGCAAAGACCATAATCTCTGCAGAGCTGCTATACAACTCATCATTTCAAGCGAGGGATTTTCTGTATGTTATAGTGAACTTCTGAGGTCAGCTGGCATTAACAGATTTTCTCCAAGAGCTTTGAAACCCAAGCAAATGATCTCAATTGAGGAAAATGGAGTATATGTGTAGATAATTGCAAACCTTTTGTGAACTCACATTGGTCCACCTGTTTGGCATTTCAGAAATCCTTTGACGCGCACCCTCGGCGGGAGAGTCAGGTGCGACAGCTGGCATGGATTGGAGATGGAGTATGGGTTTCTATCCGCCTGGACTCCACTCTGAGGCTTTACCATGCCCACAGCCATCAACATCTGCAAGATGTCGACATTGAGCCTTATGTCAGCAAGATGCTAGGTGAGGCAGTAGGGACTGTCAGTAAATGGTCTGTTGGTTACTGAGATCAGAGAGAAATCAAAATTCATTAGCAGACCTTGCCCAAAGTCATAACTGACTCTCCAATTCTTACGCATGCTTACTAGGCACTGGAAAGCTGGGCTTCTCATTCGTGCGGATTACAGCCCTGCTCATTGCTGGCAACCGCCTCTGGGTAGGGACAGGGAACGGTGTCGTCATCTCCATTCCGTTGACTGAGAGTAAGTGACATTTATTGGAGATACTTCTGCATCCTCCCCCAAAAAAAAGAATGCTTATGTGTGTTATTTGTGCAGCATGGCAGATGGCTCTGGCAGGCTAATGCTTTCCAGACATTTTTACTCTGAACCTGACACACCTTTGATCATAGCAGTGTTCAGAGAGAAGAGCCCTGAGTATGAGCAACCCTGAACTTGGTTTAACTCTTCCTTATTAAGGAATTAAGTGTTCGGTTGAATGGATTTAACCTGTTTAAAACCAAATAGGTATTTGTTACTGTCCCTTTCAGTTCAGTTGAAGCCACTTCCTTCTTGGGAGACCAATGACATCTCTACCATCCATTCAGTCGTCTTTTTTGCGCATGACCTTGACAGAGCAGACTGATGTGAACTGATTCTGTAGCTACTGGAAAGCAGGAGAAACAAAGCTTTGGGAATTGTACTAAGTCTCCAAAAGGAGGCCATGGGATGAGAAATCACCAGGAAGATCTCCCTGGAAATTTTGTTTTGGCATAGACATCTAAACATCTCCGTAACAGTATTTTGCAGAAACTGACCTTAGAAAAGCTTCATTTACTCAAATTAGGGCTCAGCTTTATCAGTCAAGTAGAAATCAGTATCCTACACCAAATCCAACCTGGTGAGGAGACCCAGCAGTGGTAGTTAATAGGTGCATCTCTGGAGCTGAAAGTTTAGATAGAGCTCTTAGTAATCCTGTTCCATACCTGGCAGTCAGCATCTCATTTTGAAGGTCTGTTCCAGATTGTAATGGGGGAGTAGGATTTGAGGCTGATTGCAGTTGCTTTCAACAGAAAGCAGACAAATTTACATTTTCTCACCACTGCTAGCAGGAAATCTGAGAAGCAAATGGCTCTTGTATAAGAGGAGCAAACCTGTTGTAATTCTCCTGGACGTCAGGGCTGAGATGGTCTCCTCTAAGGCTAGTGGAGCTGGATACGCCCAGGGCTGACACCAGGAAGCCAGTGACACAGTCATCTTTGCGCATTGCAATCTTGGTCTTATTTCTGAATCCCTGTTTTAAAGCCCATTCTTTCTTGGGGCTGCTGTCCTAATTCTGAGTTAAGCTTGTTCCCTGCTGTAAACGAGTTGCATTATCTTTTGGTGTTTCTGTAAAAATGGGGTAAGCAGTAAGGTCTCACTAGAAACTTTAGCAATGGATCCTTGTGATGATGGTCCCTCTCCCATCTCAGATATTACATTTGTCCTTGTAAGATAAGAGCAAAGTGAGCAACAACAGTGTTGGTATAAACTGATCCAAGCCTGTAGCTCCTGTTGTGGTTTCTCTAGATTTTATACATTTCTGTTGCTCCCTGAATTTTCTCCCAGTAATCACCTTTTTCTTCTCTCCCGTCCTGCCTGTCTCTTCCCGTGCCCCTCTGTGTTCCCACTCCTTGCCTGTGCCTAGCTGTAGTCCTCCACCGAGGCCAACTCCTTGGGCTCCGGGGTAAGTCCACTGCCTCCTTCCTTCGGCTTTCACTCCTTTTGCACCCATTCACCTTTGCAGTCACCTTCCCACCCTTCCATCCTGCCATTCAGCTCTCTCCATCCATTTTTCCTCATCACTCTTTCATTTTAAGTTGATCTGAGAAAAGAGACCAGAGACAATAATGTAAATATCCTCATTTCCCAGGGCTAAAAACATTTTCATCCATCTCATCAGCCATCCCTCTGGTTTTTTTTTGTGTCAGGAGTACTTTATTCTTCATCAGTAGTTCCCTTATTGTGGTAGGCCAGGTTTGAGATGAGGACTGTAAAGGTTCATTCAGTCAGAGATTTCCAGGAAGCAGGAGTAGACTGTTCTTCCAAGGTCTTCCTTGGTCATCCTTGGTTTTCCAAGGATGCTTCTCTCATCAGTTCCAGGCCAATGGCAGCAGGTTCTGTGGCACCTGCCAGCTGCAAGTAATCAACCAAGACTTCTAACCAGAGGGGACTTTGATAAACATTAAGAATTGTTTGGTTTTGTGCCAGATAAGGCAGGGTCTGAGTTCAAACTTACGCTTACCTTAGCCTCTCCAGGGTCAGAAAGGAGTATTTTTTTCCTCATTGTAAGACATTTCTGTGGATGTCCAGAAGCATTATGAACATGTGTCACCTCCTTTTAAAGCATCTGATATTGGTTGCAGTAAGAAACCAGATACCGAGTGAGAAGAAGTGCTAGTACCAGCCCTGTCTGTCAATCGGATGAGCTCATCCAGTTATAGCTGCTCACAGCAAACCAAAGCACAGAGGTGCAGAGCGCCTTCATCTTGGGGATCTTCCCCCTGCACACATTGATTCTCATTCTTCCATCAAAATATTTGTACTTGTCTCGCCATCCTGGCTTGAGCCTGATAGGTAAAGTCTCCTTTGTCCAAGTCACTTAATAATTGAAATCCAGCCCAAGCCAAAATACAGAACTACAGATAATTAAGCAAGCAATTCAGTTCTCTCACAGAAAGTGAAAGCCTTCTGATTTTAGTGCTGTTTCTGTTTTACTGATGTGGGTGCATGTGGAAGGAAAGCCTCTCCCCTCATGAGCTCTGAACACTGGTCTCTATTCGTTGGTGAGTGGAAGCATTCACATTCTCGGAGCCTGGACATGAAGGATGCAGGCCCCTGAGCCCACCTTGAAATCCTTGGAAGCTGTGAATGGTGAACATCTTTCAGATGTTCATTGCTTGAGTAGCTGATCTTCTGGTGTCACAGCTAAATCAAGGACTAAGGAAGGACCTCACTCCACTGCTGTGACATTTACTGGGCTTAGGTGCCTTCACCAGACCCAGAGACTGCTTTCAGCAGCCTGTGTGCTCACAGCTTGGCATGAGCAAAGGACTTAACTTGGAAACTGAGCAACTTCACCAATCCAGAAAATAGCAGTAATTCTCCTCCAGGTGCCCTTAATGTCTCATGGGTACAGTGGATACCTTTGGATACCCTGCCAGGTACAAAAGACCAAGGTTGATCCTAGGACAGTAGGTGATTTCTGGAGCCTGGACAGGATTGCTGCTGGTGAAGAGGCCTTCACTGGGACACCTTAGAGACCTTGTCTAGCTTGCCCTAGGGTCACTCCTGCCCAGCACCTCCAGGGATGTGTGCCTCATTAGTAGCCAAATACTAGATTCAATGAAAAAACATAGTTTATTATCATGAGTGGATTGTTACCAGCCTAAGAGAGGGACTGTATAGTCTAGCGTGGTCTCCTCCATCACATCCTTTACACAAGACCTTTAAAGAGACCTACACCTTTAAAGGTTTTCCTTCATGGCTCATGCGTTTTCTCTTTGATTGAGTCCCTTCTGTAAATGGGACTCAAAGCCATTGCTGACAATATTCCTCCTCCCTGTCCCCAGCCAACAAGACCTCACCAACCTCTGGAGAGGGCAGCCGCTCTGGCGGGGTCATCCACGTGTACGGTGATGACAACAGTGACAAATCTGCCAGCAGTTTCATTCCCTACTGCTCCATGGCTCAGGCACAGCTCTGTTTCCATGGCCACCGTGATGCTGTCAAGTTCTTCGTCTCTGTGCCTGGTAAGGATGAGCACAGCCCTTCCTTGTGAGGGTCTTGTCCCGCCATCCATTCTGCGGCAGGAGCTTGAGCTGATCTGCAGCAGATGGCTGTCCCTGCCATTTTTAGCGCTTGCAGATCACCGTGGCTCAGACATCAGTAGTTTAAACTGCAGTGACTTACAGATTTCACCAGCAGAAGGAATTGGCCTGCCCAGTTGTGTTTGTGTGTGTGTTAACTGCATGGGGGCTGAGCAGAGGCAGTGACAGCACCTCTGTCCTCTCCCAGGCAATGTCCTAGCAACCCTGAATGGGAGTGTGTTGGACAGCCCTTCGGAGAACCCCAGCACAGCAGCCACAGAGACCGAGGGGCAGAAGCTGAAGAATGTCCTGGTGCTGAGTGGAGGAGAAGGGTACATCGATTTCCGGATCGGTGAGCGCCTGTGATGGGAGGCATCTGGAACGGGATGGGGTGCAAGGCCATGGTTGTGGAGAGAGGGATCGCTGCTGTGGGGAGCGAAATCTGGAAAGCAATGCTCTCTGTTTCTCCTGCCTCTGGCTGTGAGGGCAGATAGCAAGCATTTTCCTTGCACAGCACAAGGCTGCCAAACCCTGCCCCTGCCTGTGCCTGCAGTGCCATGCAGTCTGCGTTAATGGCCCTGGAAAGAATAAAACCATCTGTGCCACTGGCTCCAAACATTGCTGCCCCACTGTGGTCACCTGTGCTTCTTGAGGGCGCTCTGTGTTGTAAACATTGGCTTTCCCAAAAGGAAGGGTGGTTTTCCCTACTGCTGGAGATGGTTTCTTCCATCCATACAGTCCTGCTTCAGAAAAGCATCATGTTGCTATAAATGTTCTCCAGGCATAAAGGAAGGTCTCAGCTCATGCTGTCTGTTGTCAGACTGCCGAGACTGTAACAGGGATATTGGCCTCTTTGCAAGTATTCCAGAACAGTGCAATTTGGGATTTTCTTTCTTGCCTTTTTTACTCTCTGTTTTCTCTCTTCAGGGGATGGAGAAGATGATGAGACAGAGGAGAATGCAGGAGATGCCACCCAGGTGAAGCCAGTACTTTCTAAGGCTGAGAGGAGCCACATTATTGTGTGGCAGGTATCATATATCCCTGAGTGAGAATTTCTCCTTTCCCACCAATGTAAGTGTCCCTCCTCCCACCTGAATGCCAAGATGTACATACAGAACGCCTGCATTATACCTACTGCTGGAAACCGACCCCAGACAACTGCAACGGCTCCTGCCTCGGACTGTGACCCCCTTCTAACCTCTGAACTTGCAGCTTTCATCTTGGGCCCGTGCGCTTTCTGCGTGGTTGGATTATTGTTCTGCTCTGGAGCTGGCATCTACAAGGAGAGAAATGGCAGTGCATCGATGAAGTGAAGCTTGGAGCTAGAACTGTGCAAAGCCTTTGCCCAGCGCTCAGGAGCTGGCAGCTGGATGGGTGGTGGCTCAGGTTCTCCGGCAGGTTGCCTCACTCCCACCTGCATGAGAAGAAGTACGTCCCCCTGGTGTCCCCCGCCAAAGCAGTGATGGTGAATCACAACTTTTACAGCACCCTAGCAGAAATCCTTTCTAGTTCACCAGTGGACTCTCCAACTTATCCACCCTTAAGCACAGAATAATATCCCATGGACTGAGAGCAGCCAGGTCCAAGGAACCCTCAATAGAAAGGAGTGTCAGGGTTTGGGCAGCACTTCTGCTGTTTGGCTGGAGAAGGCAGCAGTGCCATTGCTGTGGGGAACACATCCTCCATACTTGCAGACAGAAAGTCTCCCTCCTCTGCTGCTGCTGTTGTCTCAGCAGTCATGTGCTGGGTGACTGTGTGTGTCTGGAGAGGATTGTTTGGTAGCCTCAGATGGGAGATAGGTGTTTGATCGTGGAGGCCACAGGGCCTTTGGAAACTGTGGTAGGAAAGGGGTACTGGAACCTTGCTTTTTTAAGAGCAGAAAAGGCAGCAATACTTTTAACTCTCCCTTCCAAAAATGCCAGGCAGAAAAGAACTCTTGAGTTCATTCTGAAAGGTTCAGGAGAAAGCTCTCTCTGCGTAGCATTTGTTGGCTTTTAAAACACAGGCAAGGGCAGATGATGTTGGTCTGCTGTGAATTCTGCATTAACACATTGAGATTACCTTGACCCATAAGGTTGTGTCCCCATCCCGGGAACTGCTGGAGGAGATGGCTGTTTTCCTTCACACTGTGGCTGTCGGTTAGGAAGGACTGTGTAGGTGCAGTCAAGGTATAGAAAGGCTGTGTCTCACCTGAGGTCACACAGAAAAAGGAATTGAGGCAGATCTCCCGACCTCTTTTACCTAACATTGCGAGCACTGACTTCATTACTAAGTAGTTTGAAAAGCTGGAAATTTCTGACTCCTGAAAAGAATTGACAACCCCCGAGAAAAATTCTGATGGCCCTCCTTGTGTAAGCAGTGCTGGGGGATTGCAAATGTGCGTCCTGCTTACAAGAGAAGCAGCAAAAAATGGGGCCAGGGAGAGCGGTTTTGAGCTCCAGATGTAGAGGCAATGGTTTGTCCTCCCTTTCCGACAGCAGAAACAGTCCTGTCTCCACAGGGACACGTTCTGTTTCCTTTGAACACTCTCTCCTGGATGTGCAGGACTAGATGTGCGTAGCGGTTGTTAGCAATGGATTTGGAAGCTCCTGGTGGTCATGTTGTTTCTTCCCTGCGCTGTGCAGCACTCCGGGGTTCACAGGGCCGTCCTTGTGCCAGTGCGGCAGTATGGGGACAGCTGGGGGAAGCCTCCATCATCTGGGAAGCTCCCAGCTGTGTCCGGAGCTGCTTGTTGCCACGGACCAGGCTGTCCCCAAGGCTTGTGGTGTAAAGCTACTCATGTGCTGCAGGGATGCGGTATGCCCAGGGGAAGCTCTAACATGTGGCATCTGTCCTGATGCAGCAGCACTGAAATGATTTTTGGATCCACAGTTCAGAAAAGGCTGGGGCAAGAGGACATCTCTGCTGAACAGAGGCCTCAGCCACCAAAGTACGGAGCCACAGTGGTGCCCACGCTGCCTGTGAGTGGTGCTGGTGACACGCGCACCCACACCACTCTTCACCGAGGTAGGAAACCAGCTGGACGGTGTCCTCCAGCCATTGGGACACCAGCTCTGTGGCTGGCATTTGGCTAAGGGATGCTTGGAGCTGCCACCTGCATGCGGGGGGACCCTTCACCGGGGACATTTCACTGGGGCACTGCTGACCGTGCCAGACTTGTCGTTCACTTTCCCAACAATGCTTTCTGCTAGGAAGAGCTCTCTGGATCACAACACAGAGTGCATTAAAGTTAACAAGATCAACATTTAGACCACAGATTCCACAGACGTGTAACGGTTCATCAGTTAGGGCCAGGTAAACTTCATAATTTGGGCTAATTGAAGGAAAAGAAAAAGCCCTAGTAGGCCCAGTTCCTTAGCTCTATCGACTCTTCCATAGGAAAATACAGAATTGCAACGTTCTTACCTCTTACTGTTTGTTCTCTATCTGGTTTTAGCAGTCGAAGTGACAGTACTCGGTCTCCTGTCACCCACTGGGCCCTGGCAACATAAGGAAACTGGTCTCGGGCCTTTACCAACAGGTTCCTTTCCAGCTCAGTGCATGTTTTCCTCCAAGAGAAGCACATGTCTAAGAGGGGCGGCTACAGCTAAGTAGAACCAGCCTCTGCTGTCAGCTCCTGTGGGCGTTTGGTGGCTGCTGGGCAGCAAGGTGAGAACTGACTGGCTTCAACACACTTCCCTGTCATATCTCCACTGTGATGTATGTAAAGTATCTTGTATGTTACAAAAGGATTTTAAAAAGTGTCTTAAGGCCTGTAAACTCCGCTATTTGTTCTGAAGATGGCATTCTGTAAAGAGACTGCTGTATGAATACGTTCCCTTGCTTTGTCCCCTATGCTATCAAACAACAAACCATATCTGTTCTGTATGTAATAAATGTGTTAACATCAGCAAGTGCGGGCATCTTGTTCCTATAAAGGCACTGGGATTTCTGCTCAGTCTTTGATAACAGCAAGACACTTAAAAGGGGGGGGAATGGCAGCTCAAGTGTTCACCGTTGAGCAGTTTAGTGGCAACAAGTGAGATGTGGATTGCTCACTGGGTTGGTGCAGAAGGGGGCTGGTCCTGCAAGCCACAGTGCAATCTGTAGCTTCTCCCAGCATCAGAAATAAAAGGCGGAAAAGACAACCGTGCAGCTGCTGGCTAGCTGCAGCTGTCTTTGTGGTGTCCCCTTCAGGTGAGCTGCCAGGATTAATGCATCAGGCTCAGCTTTCAACACTCAGTTTGCCAATGTCCCCTGTCCATACAGGGTGGTACTTCACAAAGTCCCACAGGAATCAGTGACATTCAGCACTGCAGGAAGCGAGTTCCTCTTAGTCCCAGCAGCACTTGGACACGTTCATATTTATTTTGTAGAACTGCATTAATTAAAGGGCCGTACACAGCAATAATAGACAGGAGAGCCCCCTCCTTACGCCAGGAGCGGCTTCTGCCCTGAGCAGCTCCATGACTAACACCTGCACTGTGGTCCTGTGCAGGCCAGACTGAAGTACAACAGGCAATGCCTCCTGGGTTACCAGAAGCACCTCAACAATGAGGTTTGGCAACAGGCCCTGGGACCTGTCCCACACCCCTGGGGCTGCGCCCTTCGGTACTGCCAGGAGCAGTTTGAGCAAGGCACTGGGTGAAGTGCAGCCATGTCTGGCACCCACCTGGGTGGCTGAGGAGGGGGCTCGCTACCATCATCCTTCAGACAACCACCACCATGCTGTTGAACGATCTAGGAGGTTAATGCACAGGTTTGAGAGTCCTGGCAGAGCTCCCAGCATGTTCTAGGCATCRAGTCCAACACATGGCAAACTGGGGTTGTGCAGGTTTCCAGGAGGGGACCTTCACAATTGGACAAGGCTCTTGGGCTGCCCAGGGTTCTGTGTGAAGACACCCCCCAGGTGTTAAGGCCCTGAGGTCACCAGCAGGCCATGATTGTCCTGATCAGCCCCACCCATACATGGGCCCTTTCCACCCATGGCCCAGGAGTCTCATCTAAGCACTGGCTGGGGCCTTCAGTCTTTGCCTGAGCTGTGCTGTAGCTGTGCCTATCTCCAGCTGCTCCTAGATGGACCCCTTGGACTTGGGGGTTTGGACTAGATGATCTTCAAAGGTCCCTTCCAACCCAAGCCATTGTATCATTCTATGCCTTAGGGTGTATTATCTCCATCTGGTTTTGCTCCTGGCTGGGCTCCCTGGGTGGACCCTGGCCATGGGTCATTTCTGGCCTTGTCTGGGGCTGTTGGTGGGTCCTGTTACCAGCGCTTGGCTCTGCCCACTGTGGTCAGACTCCACAGGCCTGTGCCCCGTCAGGGAGGGCACTGCCTGTGCTGGGGTTGTGGTCAGCTCCTGGCTGTGCAGGACAGAGGACTAGATTGTTCTACTCATCCCATCTAACTCACATCCACACCTCCTTTCCCACCTCACTCATCCTTGGTTTGTGTGCTAGTTCAGTAGCACCTCAATCACAGTAAGGACAGTAAGGCACCAGCTCAGCCCAGCACCTGGCAGCAGAGGCTATGGAAACCAGAGAAGCTGTTTTCCATCAGCTGCAGCTGCAGCAGAAAGTCTCGCAGCCTCAAACTGTTTGTGCCTTTAGCAACACTCCGGATTTTCCCTCCCCTGGACTGTCCCATTGCTGCTGAAGCCAGTGAACCAGCCCTAGCATGTGCCCTGCAGCACTCCTGCCACAACAGAGGGACAAGAGCCCCCCTCTTCCCAGCCTTTGCACCTTGTCATAGGACCAGCCTTTAACTCATGAGAAAAACCTTCCCTCTTATCCCGTAGGAGCCTCTGGTGAGAAACCCTGTGGAAGTCCAGGTAGCCGATGTTGATCCGTGTGCTCCTGCCTGATGACAGCCTTTGTGGCYGAGGCCACATTCCCCTGTCCCACCCAGGCCTGCCATCCACCCTGGGCAGGGAAGAGTCCAGTTTTTGCTTTCCCTCAGTAAATCCCTTCAGGCTACTTGTGATTTCAGGATGCCGCAGCAAATGGAACAGCACCTCTTGACTACCTACTACAGCAGACAAAAGAACTAAACAGCTATTTCTGCAGGGAGAGTTACAGACCAGAACAGCTCTTCTGCCCTCTCCACGCACACCCAGACTAGACCTCCAACAGTGCCTGACACAGCAGCAGAATCCACAGCCACCGCAAGAGAACATGAAATGCTAAGAACTGCACAGAGGAGTTGCATTTTTGTAATGTTCACCACAACATGCTGCACTGGAACAGGTGGTAATTTGTGATTGGCTTCAAATAGTAAGAGCCAATCCTGTATACTTTGCATCACCAGAATTAAAATGATTTCTCCTATCTCCTGACAGCCATCTCTGGGAATAAGAGATGGATAGCTTTGGATAAGCTTAGGATCCAAAGTCAAGTTGTGTTCCTTTGTGTTCCTCCCATGTTGTTCGTTGCCATCATATGCAAGTAACCCAGACGATTCTGCAGTGGTTAAGAGGAATCCGATGCTGTGCCTGTATTTGGTAAGCTAATGACTCTGCATTTGGACCTCATGATGATCTCCATGCACTGAAAAAAATACCAAGTTTTCTTAGAACTGTGCTGCAGAAATAAGAAAACATTTATTTTTGTTAGTAGATACATGTAGAGGTACACAGCTCTGTGAAATAACGTGATATTCTCAGTCACTTTTCTGTGATTTATGTAGGACCCAAATTATCTGAAAAATGTTCTTAAAAACCTAATTTTCAGGCTGTAGAGGAAATTGTGCTCCAAAGAACTGTAGCTGGATGACAGGAGCCTTCAGAGACTATACAGGGAACCAAGAAGGTTCCTCTGCTGACTGAGACCAAAGTTATGGGAAAAAAATCTGAATGTATCTGCATCTTTCCTTTCAGATGAGGCGACTGTACAGGGCTGGGGAGAAAGCTAGGAAACCTGGATACACCACACCACAGTGGACAAGGGGGTCTTCTGTAAGATGACGTGCTTCTAACACGCAGTGAGAGCACGTGGGAAGCTCAGGACATAGAACAAGTCTTTATACTGGCGTCCCTGTAGCTTTTTTCTTTGCACCCTGAACGGGAGAGGCCATGACCTTCTCCAGATCAATCACTGGCTCCTCTGTGATCGGTTTTCCCTCTTTCTGCCACTGCGCAAGGATCATGGCTCGGAGCAGAGGCGGGTACGGAAGGTACCGAATCATCTCCTCTGGCACTGGGGTGAATTTCTTGAAGGCCTCCTCCTCATGCTTGGGCACCATACGCCAGTCATGGTACATGACTTCGTCGATCTCTCTCACTTCTTCTTCGGTTTTGCCTAAGAAAAGATGATGAACACCAGTGGACTACGCTATTGACAACAAACTCCCTCCAGGAAATGCAGCAAGTGTTGACTCTCCGGTATCAAAGATGCTACAACAGGCAATAGTAAAGGAAGTTTTCAAAGGATCGGACAGTATCTTCCCTGCTACACTATGGGATCCCACTTCTGTCCTTGGAAATCAAAACAGAAACAGGCTGAAAGGACTACAGGCAAGTCATTCCAATTCTCGTAGTTTAAAAAGTCACTTCACCTCTCTCTGGTTCAGTTTCCATGGCTAAGGAATGAGTGTAATTTCTCTCTACATTGATGAAAGTTCCCTGGGAAATTTAACGTTAAAAATACCCAACAACTTTAAAACCTTTGAACGAGAAACGTTTCACAAATTCTAGTAAGTGACAATCATATGCCTGATATAAAGCAGCTTTAAAAAGGGAAATTCACTTGCTCAACTCCAAGCATTAATTTAATATCCCAGTAACATTTACTTGCCATCACTCCTGTTTTACTGATGATTTTACCTGGAATACCCTCACGTGTACATTCTGTGTCTTGCTTTCGAAGTCTGAAAACAGCCTGTCACCTCATCTAATCCCGTTAGCGTGCTGTCTTTCCCCATGGTCAGCCTACACTGGCTCTCCCACAGCGTTCCTTAGAAACGCCTTCTGCGAGGGCTAGATCCAAGCACTTGAGACTAAAACACGGAGAACTTCTTTTCTCATTAGCAGATCTCCCGCGAGGAGCAGGGAGTTGGACTCGATGATCCTTACGGGACCCTTCCAGCTCGGGATCTTCTATGAGTCTATGATCTGAGAAAAACAAACTTCCCAGGCAGGAAGGCCGCGGCTCTCCTGCAGCTCTCCCCCCCCCCCCCCCCCCATCGTTCTCCGCTGCTGCCTACAGATGCTCTCTCCACACCTCGTCTGTAGCCGGTTTTACCTCTGAAGGTCAGGTAGCCCCAAGCTCTTCCATGATCCATGTTCTGCAAAGAAAACAAGAACCTGCTGAGGGCACAAGCGGCGGGGCGGCGGCGGGGAGCGGGCCCGGGGCCCGGCGGTTACCTCGGCCGTGTAGTCCGCCTTCACCTTGGTGACCACCCAGTAGCAGGGCTCGTCGTGCGCCCACAGCCAGGACTTGCGGGTGACGGTGCGGCCCACGCCGAAGCGCGGCAGGCGGCAGAGCAGCGCCAGGAGCCGGTTCTCGCTCCGCACGTCCTCCCAGGCCCGCACCGGCAGCCGCTTCTGCGTCAGGGGCCGCCGCATGGTCTCGTAGTCCAGGGCGAAGCGCTGCGACTCCCGCGGCCGGTTCTTCAGCGCCCGGTACTCGCGGATTTTCTTGGCCATGGCGGCGATGGGCCGGTGCAGCTTCTTGCGGGCCATGGCGCCGGCCGGCAGCGCCCAGCGCCCCGCCGAGGCCGAGACCGAGGCCGAGGCGGAGACCCCGCCGCCGCCGCCGCCGCCGCCGCTTCCCGTGTCGCCCGGAAGCCGCCCCGCCCAGCGCCGGTGCCGCGGCGGAACGCTCGTGCCGCGGCGGAACGCTCGTGCCGCGGCCCAGCCGCCCGGGGGACCCTCGCCGCGGGCAGCCGAAGCGGCTCCTCGCCCCGCGGCGGCAGCCCCCCACTCTGGCTGCTCGCAAAACAGCCCCAGCAGACAACAGCCCGAGGCGAGGCTGCCCGCTCCTGCCGGTAAAACCCGTCCGGAGGCGGCGGCGGGCCTCCCGCCGTTGGCTGTGGGCGAGTCGCGGCTGAGCCGCCCGGGCTTTGGGCAGGCGCCGCTCAGCAACGCCCTGAGGCTCTGAGGCGCTGGGCAGCCTCCCTGGAGCAGCACGGTCTGGTTGTTGAGGTGGATCTCGGTAACTGAAAGCCTGGGGCAGAAAAATCCATTTGAAGAGACTCACCTGTTTCAGGCCCTGGAGAAGGGAACTGTCAAAGCCGGAGAGTAAATCGCTCAGGTAGGCTTTAGGGAGATTAAAGCAAGGCCGAAGGTCTGCCCGAGGCTGGAGTCAGAAGCCGGGTCTCCTCACTCCGTTCCCCGGGACGAGACGGACTCCCCCTCACGCAACCGCTCCCGCCACGGAGCGCCAACGCAGCAGGGCCGCGTGGGCAGGAACCGCTGCCTGCAGCATGGGCTTGAGGAGTAGAAAACTGCGTAGGTCTGGCTATATTTGGCTACAGACTGGTAAATTAAACCTGTCAGGAGAAAGGTTTTTTTCCTTTTTAAGCCCATAACTTACATTGAAGGAAACGCATCCACTCCAGTATTGCTGTGGAGTCCTTTACTGAAGGCATTCGGGCATACGGAGACTGGTTTTTGTCAGCAGCCAGGATCAATGTGTGGAGGAAGAGTGGGGGGCTGGGGGTGTGTGCTACACAACAAAACAAAGAAACATGTTTTACACACCCATTTTAAGGGCTGTTAATGCTCTTAAAATAGGACATTTTCTCCTAATGTGGTGCATCTCTCTTGAAAAAGGGGCATTGTAACAAGGAGGATGTACCTGATTAAGTTGACAAACACAAATTTAGAATAAGATACTCGACCTCAATCCACCCAAATTTGGGAGAAAAAGCAGAGCAATTAAACCCCTTATTACAGGGTGCAGAGTGGGTAGCTCGTATCTGGGGCTATGCAGCACAGGTATCAAGTTTGTGCCCTTTCAGGCACCTACATTCATGTTTCTGAGGGGGCACAGAGCGGAAGAGGAGAGGAGTGCTTGGAAAATTGTGAAATTGGCTTAGTCAGACGCACAGAAAGGAAGGGCAACACCAAACACAGCAAGTCATCAGGAAAAACTGATGCAAGTCTACAACAGCCGGGTAGAGACAGCACCTCCCGGCTGCTACAGCAGGGGAGGGGGCGCAAACCATGTCCTAAAACCTGCCCCCTCCCCATTTGGCCTGGCGGGGGTCACTGGCAGGTACAAGCGCGGGCCACGGGCGCCTCCCGGTATCCGGGCTCCCCGAGGCGTCGGACGGCAGGCTCTCTTGGGCAGCGGCAGGAGTCTTCATTTGTTTTCCTCAAGGCGAAGCCTCGTACCGAAGAAAACCCCTTCACCCCGGGGGTGCTGTAGAGACCTTTGCTGCAGGCGCTCAGGGAACGGCGCCCTTTGCTGCCGAGGGAAGCCCCCGGCACAACCGCGGGCATCGCCGGGAGCGGGGTCGGCCGCCCCCACCGGAGCGGCCCGGCAGAGCAGCAGCGACCCACTGACCGCCACGACCGCTTGCCCCGCTGCGCCCAGCACAAAGTTCCCCTGCGTGACGGCTCCTCCCGAGCCCCCGGCGGGCAGGGCGAGCCGGCGAGAGGCCGCCCGGCCTCGGGACCGGCCCCGCTCCGCCGCCGCCGCCGAGGGCCGGCCCCCGCCCCGCGCCGGCCCGACGTCATCACGATGCCGCGCGTCCAATCGGCGCCGCAGCCGCAGTCACGCCTCGGGGGAGCGGCCGGTGACAGCCCGCCCGCCCACGTGACGGGGGGCCGCCCAATCCCCGCTGCCGCTGCCCCGCCCCCCCGCGGCGGGTGCCGTCCTGTCCCGGCAGGCCTTGCGCGGTGCGGCTGGTGGCTCTGTCGGTAAGATGGCGGCTGTGAGTCTGAGGCTCGGAGACCTGGTGTGGTGAGTGGCGGTGCAGGCCGGGCGGTGGCGGGGCAGCGCGGTGCAGCGGCCGCGGGCGCCGGTCGGGCGGCGGCGGACGACGGGGCAGACACCTCTTGCGGAATGAGGCTGAGGCTCCGCCTGTGGCAGCGGAGGCGCAGGCGGGGCGGCGGCGGGGCTGTGCCCGGCCCGGGGGAGCGCGGCGCGGCCGGAGCCGAGAGGGGCCGGGCCGGGCCGGGCCGGGTCGGGCGCTGTCACCCCGTAGCCGCGGGGGACTCCAAGGTGCGGCTGCGGGGAGGGAGGGGCTTGGCAGGGCAGGCGGCGGCGGGGCCGCGGCCCGGGCGGCGGGTCTCGCCGCCGCCGTCCCTCGGGGGCGGTGTGAGGAGGGGCGGGGGGCGGCGGCGGCGGGAGGCAATGTAGGGCCACGGGACTGGGCTGGAGCGGGCCGAGGGGAGGTAGGCTCGGTTCTTAGCCGGGCCGGCAGCGGAGGCTAACGGGAGGCGGCGCATAAAAGAACCTGTGTAAGATGGAGCGGGGTGAGGGGAGCGGGACAGAGGGGCGATCATTGCGGGGCTCGGTTGGAAACACGGTCTCCTCCCAAGGGAGGTGAGAAGGCACATAAATAAGTTAGTAGGTGTTTAGGGAGAGCAACGGTACCATTTCTTGGCCGTGCTTTAATGAAGCAACACAACAATCTGGGAAAACAGCAGTTTTTTGCAGGTTAGAATGTCCCTGTTGAAGCTCACAGAAGCCATTTCCCCTTGTCACTCCAGTTTTACCCTCAAATAGTCAGAGAGCTGTGATTTTATATTTCCTGATCAGAAGAACTGAGGGGATTCCATCGAGCCCTGTAAGCGCTGATTTTTAAGTGCATAGGCTCTACTGTACTCGATAGGCTAGGGTGTCCTGCTAGGGCTTGCAAGAAATAGCTAATCCCCAACACGCAAGTGCATGCATTTATATTTATATCCCAGATAAAAAGAAGCGCGTGCTCCAGGCTGTGACAACTGCAGTCTCTCATCCGAAAAATTGACAGTGCTGTGAAGTTGTCTAATTTATATAGCAAAGTAAGTAAAGATTGGTTCCTTTTAGCAAATTTTTTTTCAAACAAGGATTTGGGGAGTTCACTGCTCTCAGTGTTG
Source organism: Phoebastria nigripes (assembly GCA_035582835.1). Lineage (NCBI taxonomy): Eukaryota > Metazoa > Chordata > Aves > Procellariiformes > Diomedeidae > Phoebastria > Phoebastria nigripes. Next base: position 850,053 of record JAYKAV010002775.1, read on the forward strand.
GAATGCAGATTATCCTGCTTTAGTTTTGTACATGACAACCTAGACAAGTACTATCCCTAGAGCCATTGCAGAAGAACTGTAACAATAAGGCAGTAACATATGAACGGCTTTGATGAATGTCTTGTTCCGTACAAGAATGGAAGCATCGAATATGAGACACGGTCACAGTTACAGCTCTTGGCAGTGTTCCTGCCTGACCATCACTACTCAATTGTCTGTGTAGCGTTGCCATCTCAGGAGGGGCTGCCGTGCCACTTGCTGAGAATTTTTGGTTCGGGAGCTGGCAGGCCCCACAGGTTCTTTGCCAGTCTCTTGTAAGACAATGACTGATAAGGTTTTGTGAGAGTACTGCAGCCTGAGTAAGTGACAAGGGTAAGATAATGATAAAGCCACCATGCTGAGGGCTAAGACTAATGTCTCTCTTCCTCCTCTGTGAAGAAATTGTGTAGTTTTCGTAATGGAAACATTTGCAAGCGTAGGAAATAAACTTTTCTGCCTTTCTTATGGCTCTTTTATATCTTTAGCACGTCTTACTGTGGTGGCGAGCACCTGAAGAAAGTGATAATGGAACACCTGTTCAGGGGGTCCTGCCAGTAAATGCTTTCCTGTGAGAACTTCTAAGAATTTCAGCTCTCTGAGCTGGAAATTGGTGGCTGCTCTGCTCACTAGACTGTTCTGTCCGGACGGATATAAGTTACCAACCTGAACTTTGGTTTGATTGCCTGCATCAATCCTTTTTTCAGTTCCTTGTGAGGGAATATCCAGTCTTACAAGAGTAATAAGCACTGTAGCACTGTATCTTCCAGGCAGTAGCGATGCTGCTGCTGTTCTGTTCACTTGAATTCTGATAGTCCAGCGAGTTCATGCACGCTGTTTAGAGGCTTAGTTTAGGTGCAGGTATCTAACAATATAATGCTTGTGTGTCAGCTGCGTGTCTTGCCTTTCATGGTGGGCTTTGACTGTAAATTGTAACTCTCTTAATATGAAAAATATGACGTAATGCAAAAAAGTAGACATGGGATGGTTGTTTTTCCTCTGGTTCTAGTGCCTAATACTTTCTTTTTTCTCTAGGGGGAAGCTGGGCCGRTATCCTCCATGGCCAGGAAAGGTGAGGTTTGGTTTGTTTTTATTATTGCTTTCTTGGTTTTTGTTTGGTTGGTTTTGCTTTTTCCTTCTGCACAGAGAAAGCTTTGCCTGAAAGCATTTCAGTTAAAGATTAATATTGGGGTTTGTTTTTGGTTTGGGTTTTTTTTTNTTTTGTTGTTTTTTTTTTGTTTGTTTTTTTTTAAATACATACCCCACAAATCTGAACTGTGAACCAGTTTAGGGCTTTATTTGATCTAGAAGTTCAGCCTGTCACTAATAGCTGTTAGTTCAGATGGAATGAAAAGCAACAGAGAGCAGTTCATCCAGCTGTGGAACTGATTGTGTTTCCCAGATTTAGTTATTTAATCCCTATCGCTTTCTGCAAGACAGGTTTCTTTCCTCCCATAGTAAATTGGTTAAATGCACTGTGTTAAATAATAGAAATAAAGAGTCTGGCTTCTCAAGGTACTGTTTTAGAGCTATGTTTTTTGAGTAATAATTCCGGGGGTAGGGAGTAGTTAAACTTTCTCTTCTGGTTTGGTTGGTTTTTTCCTGATGAAAGGCCAAAAAGATTTAAAAAAAAAAATACTGAATTATATGTGCCATTTTTATTATTTCTACTTCTCTGAAAGAACTTTGTTTTTATTTTTGGTGTAGATATGAGGACTAAGCWTGCTGAGATAACAGCATGCGGCAGGGAAAAGTGTTGTCAATGTGGCTGACAACCATAAACGTTTGGTTTCACTCTGGTTTTTGGATCAAGTTAAGTCCAGGCTCCCCTGCAGTCTTTCAGGTGTCACCTGTGTAACTGAATGACAGCTTTTCTCTTGACTAATATTTTAAACTTTATAAGCAATCTATTCTGGGAGTAAAGACAAAGCTTTCAATGTAAATTTTGAAAGTTACCTAAGTGGAACAAACTTCTATTAATGCCATTTGGCTTTCTAAATTTTAAAAAAGATAGTTAGCTTATCTGTTGGGGATAGGGAGAAGAAAACCTCACTAAGAATGTAGTGATGTATCAGTGGAGTTTGGGTACTTTTTCACTCTGCTGTGGCATACGCATATCTAAGGGAATACATGGGTTACATATTTACTTAAAAGACTTATAACAGATTCAAGTTCTCTTCCTAGTCAGATTAAAAAAAAATAAAAAATGAATCTACAATAGCWGTAACACATGACAGTAGAATCACAGAGTATAAATTTTCATTATGTGCTTTTTTAACTTTCACTTCTAATCACCTTCAGATTGTTAATCCACCTAAAGATCTGAAGAAACCTCGTGGAAAAAAGTGCTTCTTTGTGAAGTTTTTTGGAACAGAAGATCAGTATGTACCTGCTTGTTTTCATCTGGTGAAAATACTGTGCCGTATAATATGGATCTTTCATGGAAGAAATATTTACTAACACAGTGCAGTGTAGCTTTGCAAAGGATTGTCTTTGATCTACACACAAAAAAAATTCAACTATTATTGCATGTTATAGCCACTCGTGGGTGTATGAAGACTGTAAAGACTTACGTACTCAATCATGTTAGGATTTTAGTTGCCGCTGTGAAGGAAAGTTCTTGGTAGCTTGCCGTTTTTAGGGGAGTAGGTGTGACGTGACTGGATTAGATTTTAGCATGTAACCATGTATGAGAAGGGTGCAGCTAAGAGTGTTCATTTGTTTTTCTGCCAGAAAAATAAAACAGCTATATACTTGCCATTTGTAAAAGAATATACTGTCATACCTGATGACTGAAAACATTCTTGCTRTGCTTTGGGAAGACTTCACAGTATAGGAAAGCCAAAACTGTTGTAGACTACCTTTTTGCAAGGCAGAGTTTATTGATTCAAAACACGCGTACAAAATCATAGTTGTCTTAGACTTAGATACTTACAAACTGGGAAAAAACCCAAAAACCTGAGAACTTGGGTATTTCATGAAACTGAAAATTATTTTGCTAATTTTTCAGTTTTTCCCTTTTTTTCTGCTATTTTGCATTAAGCCATGCAGTAAGGGAGAAAATTACAAATATCTGCGGAAGACTAGAAAACCCTTTACTTTTTGGAAAAAAGGTAACAAGAACTGAGACCATTTAATGGATGTTTCTTAAGGAAGTTATAGTTGACTGCTAAATTATTTTTGCTCAATATTTAAAAATAATTTTCCATTAAGAACTGAGGTCTAAACTTGATGGAGTAGAAGTGTATACTAATAGGAACGTTTGTTGGATCTCTAGTAATGTAAGGCAGGTGAAGGTTGATTTGAGGGCAGAGAGTATTTTTTGGTGGTGGCGTTGTTGTTAAACATGGTTATTTGAGCTAATCAAGTTCTAGAAGTTGAGGAGATCAACTATTTCTACCCTGATTGTTCTCAATTCTTGTATTTCACGTTATTGAATCAAATACGGAGGTGTTTTGTATTAAGACAAGTTTGGAAAAAGTGGTCATATGTCTGGGGTACTGTAGCTGAGATTAGCAGCGTGATTGCAAATGAAGAGTTCAGAGCTGCAAAATAATTGGGATTTGTTACGCGATTCTAGAGCTCTGGCTAGGGAAAACCCAGTCGTCTGGCACAGTAAGGTAGTGTGGTCATTGTCATGTCTTCCCCCCCTCTGCACCCCCCGCCCCAGTCTCCAGCTTGTGAAATTTAATCATTTCCTGCTAGATAATCATGATTTAGAAATTTGCTCGCTTTGACTGGCATACCCTACCTGAAAATTAAATAGAAATAAATACCGTCCCCTTTGTTCTTCTTTTAAAATAATATTGATGTACAGAAGAGATAGAAGCTTGTGTGCCTGTTCTGTCCTGACTTGGAACCTTAAAAGTGTACTGGTTAGAACTGTGCTATTCTAACCAGTGTGCTGCTTGAGAAAATCCTTATCTTTGAGCATAATCAACAAACCAAATCAGGAGAAATTTAAATGATTTCACTTAAAGTGAGAGCATGAAGAGAAAATCCTTTTACTTATTTTGTGCAAGTAAACTAATGTGTTTTGCAAATACTTTTTTCTAGGTGTGTATAAACAGTAAGTGGAAATACGTAACTGACAAAATGTCACTACTCTACATAATGAACAGCATGACGAATAGGAGGATGCAAAGCTCCATCAGTGACTGTAGTCTGTGGTGTGATGAGTACACTGACTCATACATGAATGACTCATACTCATTCTAGTGCACGTTGCTTCTGTTTTCTAGCACTTTGAAGTTTGTAAGGTGACATTACTATACCACTGATCCATTTTTACAGCTCTTCTATTATTGCCTTACTCTGTCAAGGTTTAACAGGTGAGGATCTGGATATAAGCTATTTGCCTATTGTGCTTAAGGTGAAGGTGATGCTAGTTGCTGGGTAGAATCCCTCTCAAACTTCTGAGGGTGATTGCTAGCCAGTTTGTCAATGGGTAGGCGATCTCAGACTTGACAGTCTTATTTTCTTCTGAGGATCCCCAGGTGACTGCTGTGGCCAGAAATGCCACTGTTTCAGGCTAGTTAAAAACTGTTTCCTCCTGACTTATGTGGCTACAGTTTGCCATACCAAAGATTAAGGAGAAAGCTGCTTAGAAGTAAGAACTGGTATGCATGGATCTGAGTGGAGTGGACAGGTGAATAAAAACATACTGATGAGTTTGGAAGTGGTTTTGGTGTAGTGTATAGATAGGTTTTGGTTATTTGCGAAATCCTGAATAGYTTAGGATACAGCACAGAAGAAAATGCATTTTTCTTTACCTGTGAATTGAATACTAATACTTACTGGCCCAGTGCGATGCTGCAGTGACTAAGGAAATACATTAACTGGAAGGCTGTAAGTAGTTTTGGCCAAAGACATAAAAGTGAGAGCATGAGTGCATTCAGACTGTGCTCTAAGACCTGGCTTTTGATAAAGCTTCTACTGAGCTCTATGCTCCTTATGTTTATTGTGTTGGTGGAGTTAGTTGCTTCTGTCACTTTCAAAGTAATAGGTTTTCTGGAAGGTAAGGATTCTCTACCCATGGAAGAAGAATTTGCTTATTTGTTTAAACTGTGAAGTACACCTATGCTTTACTACAGTGAAAGCCACCTTGATGTTCATAGTAGTAACATAATATCCATGTCCTATTCTAAGTGATTGCCTTAATTGTGATGCACATACTTATGTAATGTCTCTTATTAACTTGTTCTCCAAATTGATAAAGAGATTTTTCTAGTCTGCCTAGRAGTTCTTTTTCTGAGTGTCTTTTCTCAGAGTAAGTCACATTAGAAGGATTCTTCATCTAAAATCAAGAAGAGTTGATGTTTCCTGCCCATAGACCTGGCAAGCATGTAAAAACATCCAATTATGGGAGTATAAACAACAATTTTAATTTACTCTTTCTATATAGCAATGGAACTTTGACCTCTTATCTGTGTTTCTAACTGTGCTTTTCAGATAGTTTTTAAGATCCCCTTTTATTTCCCAAGCTACAGTCTTGTCATAGGAAATCTTTGTAGATCATTCCAGTAGTCAAGTACTGCAATGTAAGAACTTACACATTGCTATATACGTGCATTTATTGGTTTTAGTAGTTAGAACTAATAGACTGGCAGGCCCATAGCCTACAAGTCTTTTTTGGTGTGCTTCATCCAGTTCTAAATACTCTTACGTTTCATGGCCTGCTTGGGAATTCATTATGACATTGTCAAAACTAAAAAAAATCATTGCTTTGAAGGTATCATTCTAGTACGTTTCACAGAAGTACTAGGGAGAGTCCTGCAGTCATCAGAGATGTGTGTACAAACACACACATTCACCTCCCACCCCACCCTCTTCCCCCCTTAGATATTCTGTAATAGCCAAATGGTCTTGCAAGTCATCTATATCAAAGTCTTAATAGGAAGCTGGAGCAGTCCATTCTTACTCATAGCATGTTTTTGAAGCATCAGTACAAAACTAAATAGTCTCACTAAATGTGGTGGGGTCAAGGGGTACTTCCTGACTTGATATATTAAGGAAAAATTGGAGGAAGCTTGCAATCCAAGATAAGTACAATAATCTGCAGCCTATTTCCATCAGGCACAGTGATTTTAGCATAGCACCCATTGCCTTCCCATCCTCTGTATCCTGTTGGGATGCAAACCCCTACCCTCTTCTTCTGCCACTGTTCTCCCTTGGTTTTCAAGGAGAGAGAAATTTCTGGATGTAGTCTTTCTAAAATGTTCTTTCAGGTCCTGACATCAGAAAACACTTGCTTAAAGTTTGCCAGGTGTTGGATGTGGTACTCTTTGGCAATCTGAGGAGCCGGAGGGTAGAGGCTAAGCTGATGGAGGGGGTTAGCTGGTGTTTCTCAGTTAGGCACGTTATCCCATGCAGAGCTCTGTGTTGCTGTAGCCAAACTGCTGTATAGCAGAGCCAGCTGGAATGTTGTTAGACATCTCTGCAGGCAGAGTGCCATAGCTGAAAATTACTATAGTCAAAACTTTTCCACCTCTTACTGATATCTTTGGATGTGTAAGTACTCTGCAAAATTTTTTTATTGCACAAATTTGAAAAATCTAATACTTAGAATTTCTTCCAGTATTGCCCTGCTGCTTGTTTTCTTTTGCTAAGTATTCCCTCCTTTAAGCTGCATGGACGTTTATTCTAATTTAGTGTGGTCATTTTTGTATTTTTTTTTCCATTAAGAAGTTTACATACCAAATTCTGGAGTTCAGCAATTTGAGTTGTTTTACTGATGAAAACTGGGGCAGTCCCTTTTAACAGCAGGAAACCCCTCTTGATTTCTCTGTTGTGTGCTCGCACACACTGGACTTGTAAATAACCACGCAATTTTCTTTTGACTTTCAAAATTGGTTGTGTTAGCATTTAGTGTGGGCATCTAAACTGCTACAGTGTAAAACTTTATGAAATTTTTCCCAGACTGTAGTAAGTAATAGAAATTTGGAGATACAGTGCCACTGTTTTCCATCCCTAACTGTAGAGCTTGCAAAAAGTGAGTATTTGTGGATCTTCCTCCACTTTCATTTCTCCAATTTATCATTAGGAATTGATATCTTTAGGCTGGAAGAGAGTGGCTAGAAAGTTGGGGCTTTTAAGGTCTCCTTGCCTGTGCTAAGCTCGTATCATGGATTTGAATCTGGTATCTCTGGTAGCATCTCTTCTGTGCCACTGTTTTCCATGCAGCTCCAGGTCACATTTGTACTTGCCTCTGCTTTACAAGCATTCTAAGTTTTGATTATTGTTCATGAATATAGCATGGATTTTACATGAGTAGTGGTTTTACAAGAATGATATTTTGGAGGGGGTGAGGAAGGGTATGGAGAAATGAGCAGAGAAACCCATTACTAACACATATCTTTTTTACATCTTTTCATTTCCCATTTAGCCCATTCTTTACAGATACCAGATGACTGTGCAGCAGTATGAATACAGTTTCATCTTAAATATGACATCTTCAGTAATGTACTGTCACTAATGCTTTTCTAGGGCATTAATTCATTGCTGAGTCAGGAGAGAAATAGTAGTTCCTTTTATATGTTGCAACCTAGAGACCTCATATCTAAATATTGGCCTTCATTGGTTTTGAGTTTATGGCTTAACAGAGAGAGATCTTGTGTTTAAACATGAATGATTTTTTTTGGTGGAAAGTTCTTCTGTTTTCAAGTGTTTGAAACATTGCACGCAAATGCTTTATGAGCATCTGGTGTCAAAAGACATGTTTCGTATCTTATAGAAGATTGTCCAGGTAGGTGACACACAAAGGATAAACTGGAAAGGAAAAGACCGTTTTGTGTGGGTTGTTTTGTTTTGGTTTTTTGTTAAATTATTTTTTATTGTTTTCTTTTTATTTTTTTAATTTATTTTTAACCCTGAGGCAGCATTTAAGACTTTTTTCACTTATTAATTTGTCTCTGAGATCTCTAGCTCTTTGTCCTGGGGGATTACAAGTGCCAAGATGTACCTTTGAAGCCAGGAGCCAGAAAACTTTGTGCTTCAGACTTGCTCCATACCAAAGGAAAAGTAATGAGAAAGGAAGCTAATGAACATGTGCAGTGAGGAGGGATAGGATGTGCAGAAACCTAAGAGAATGCCTTGATAGAAAAAAAGTTATTTTTATTTAGAAATTCAAATCTGGCAACAGATTAATGTGCTTTATTATAATCTTTAATGTTTAACATGCTTTATTATAATGTACTCCAAAATTTTGTTTCCTTTATATACATAATGGAAGGGCTTCTCATGAGCTGATGTTGTCTAGTACCTAGGGATGCTTTGTCACTGAGTGCCACACAGAAGAGCTTTACAGTATAAGAAGATTTTAAGATATGTTTCACTATGAAGTCTGGGCAGCTAGGAGGGATTCTCTGAATAGCTGCTGGATGGCAGGCTCTAGTCTGAAAGTAATGATTTGACTCGTTATATTACGTTAAGTCAGTTATTATGAAGAAGATGTAAACTAAGCAAAATGATTCAGCTTTGCATGCAAAAGAGTACTGGGTTCTGCTTCCAGGCTATGGTGGAGTCATGGTGTAGGCTATACTGGCAGTGTGGAAAGGATGCTAGCATTTTTTGCAGTCAGTTCTAGCAGGAGGCCTCATCTCTGCAAATGTGACCCAAAAAGTTTCAGTCTACCTTAAGCGAGTTGATTTCTGACTACAAACAACGGCTAATGCCAGTGAAGAGAAAGATCTCCATGAAGTTTTAAAGAGTTTACTGGGTTTTACTACTTCTTGAAGAGAGGACAAGCAAGATCCAGCAAAGCATTATTATTATTATTATTTTCACCTTTATGTTCAGTTTAGCTGTATGACATGATGCTTAGAGTGTCTGAAAAGGCAGCTATTAAACCACTTCACCTGCTTGCAGGAGCTAGACCGCACTGGAGAATATTTAAAACCTATAATCATGGCTAGCCAGTGTTTGTAACGTAGAGATGTTTTGGGACCAGAGGAAATAAGTTTGACTGGTTTTTACTGTGTGCTGGGCTGCTGTATGCTAAGAAGCACTGTTGGCCATCCTAGCTCAGGAAAAGCTTTTCTAAAACTTATACAGGTCTGTTTTCAATAGGATGGAAATAGCTTTGTAACAGTGTGGCTGATAAGCCTGGGTTTGAATCTGGGGAGAGAGAGAAGTAGTCTAATCTCTGTGAGAGCCGCAACAAATGTTGAAAGCAAAAGCATTGCCCTAAGCTGCAGTGAAGGAGTGGTGGAAGAGCTGGTCAACCTGAAGGAAAGTGGAGTTGTCACCCTGTACTTGACCACTTAAACATTTGGTAAATGTCAAGAAGTCCTATTTAGCAACAGTGGAAACAGGGAAGTCATTTGAGTTTCCTCATAGTCTCTTACTGTACCAGTTTATCTTAAAATATCAACAGTGAAGAAAACAGTTCTTTTTCCTCAAAAGTGAAAATGTTGTTTTCGTTGCAGAGTATCAAGGTACATCAGAAGTATGTTCAGCAATGAGCTGTGGTGTTTGCGCTCACTTTATTTGTGGTTAGCTCTATTGTGAGATGTGTAATTTTGGKTTTTTTTCTGCAGTTTTTGCAGACACTTGTTGAAACATACTGTGCACACACAAGGGATTGATGGCTTAGAATTGTTATGTGGCCTCCATTTTCAACACTCTTGAGCAGATTCATATTATTGGTTACCTTATGTGAGGGCATGTGATTGTGGGTGTTTCTCCTGGTGATACAAGAGCAGTCACTAGACTGCCTTTGTTCTAAACAAGTACATATGATCACATCCAAAAGCTCTCTTGCTGATAGAGAATATGAATAATGCTTAGAGCAGAGCACTGCTAGCATGAGAGGATATAAAACTCGAGAGAGAAACAAAGTAAAAKTGCAAGAAGAAAGTTCTCAGTGAATGCAGACATCACAGCCCTTCAGGTTGTAGAAAGCAAGTGAGTTTGGGCTGCTATCATCAGTTGCTCTGGAGAAAAAAAGTGTATCTGTATGTTTCTAAAAGTGGGATGGTTGAGAAAGTTGCTGTTTGGAGAATATAACTAACTTTGTTTGTTTGTTTGTTTCTAGTGCTTGGATCAAAGTGGAGCAACTGAAGCCTTATCACCCTCACAAAGAGGAAATGATAAAGATTAACAAGGGTAAGCGCTTCCAGCAAGCCGTGGATGCTGTAGAGGAGTTTCTTAGAAAAACCAAAGGCAAGGACCAGGTGAGTGGGTTCTTTTTTACTGTGTGCATCAAAACAAGTCTTGGCATGAATGATGGCCAGATGCATTTTTATGTGAAAGGAGTTTGTTGCCTCTGGCAAGTTGAGGAGGGGTTCGTTTTCATTCCTTTTTTTTTTTTTTTTTTTTTTTTTCTTTCCTCTCTTCTTCCCCATTCAGTCTTGTTCAGTGGGAAAAAAGTGTTGTTAAACTGATGGAGAAACTGAAGAGGCTAATTGATCTGCTCATGATGATTTGATAAATCAGTCTTAAGTCTTGGGCTAGAATTTGATATCTATTAATCTTATCTTTAGTATATTGGAAGTGCATATATGTGCACGCACTCCCAGCAAGTCTTCAAATGGCCTGTTCTGTTACTCGCTTACTTAAACTGATGTGTTTTTGCAGGAGAACTAACCAGGAACTTCCCTCACCGACTTCAAAGGGCTAACAAATATCTAGTTTTCAAGTTACTGTGCTGTTGTTTTGCTTGATAGTAATCAGCACAGGGTCCTTCACATCCTTGGTTTTGCATGAAAATCATTCCAGCTCTTCTCTTCTTTCCTTACCATCTTCTATTCTGTAATCTCTCAGGCGTCTTCCCATAACTCCAATGAAGAGAAGAATCGGCGTAATTCCAGTGAAGAAAGAGGCAAGCAATCTGCTGGTGAAGAGAAACGCAAAGCCAGTTTGTCTGAAGGGAAGTTGAAGAAGGGCACAGGGGAAGGAAAAAAGAGGGTCTCTTCTGTATCGTCAGAGAGAGGATCAAAATCACCTTTGAAAAGAGCCCAGGATCAGAGCCCCCGAAAGCGGGGGCGTCCACCCAAGGATGAGAAGGTTTGTGTTGTGCATGTCCGCCAGTGCCCTGTGGACTTTGCAGATGGACTTTAGGGTTGACTGGCACCTTGACTAACAGGCCAGCAGGAAGAGTCAGTTCAGTATTAGGTTTTTTTAAGCTGTTCCATGTTACTACTTCTAGACCATTTGGCTGCCTGATACTTTTGGCAAGCATATTGTTGATTCTTCCTGTAATTTTTAAGTTAGTTATTTTGAGTGGCTCTATTCATATCTTTGAAAGGGCTTTGAGAGCTGTGTCATGAGACTCCACCTTTCATCTTGCCATCCCTCAAGTTCAGTTTGTGTGGGAAGGATTAGTGAAGAGATGTGGGTCTTCATCTGAGTCCTGACTTCTCCCATCTCATCTACTTTGTATGATTAAGTGATTAGTAGTCATTCAGCTTCACCCTCAGTACTTACAGAGGGTGGGGTATTCTTAAGGGCTAGGGCTTAAAGAAGAAACTCTTGTAGCCTGGGGAATCCACCAGAAGAATTAATTGTATTCATTTCAGCTTCTATGCTATAGGATATATTTCCATCRTCCATTACAAAGGTCCAACCTTGGAGCATTATTATTTTATCCCCATTACTTCCCTGTTATTTCTGGATGTTGTGGCAGCAACAATAGCCACCAATACTTTGTCTACCCTCATCTAGAATTCCAGCCTTTTTATTTATTGTGGAACTCACTGTTGTGGTCCAGATCTTCCTTTTCCAAATGGATAATTATTTCAGTGGATTATTACAATGCACATGCTCCATTGGAGACTACACCTGAAGACCATTGGGAGACTTCAGCTGATACACCATGCGGCAGCCTGCTTGCTCACCTGTGCTTCAGAGGGATCACGTTATGCTGTGCTTCACAATCTTTGCTTTCAGTGCACTTCAGGATGCAAGTCAAGATGGTAGTCTTTGATCTCCAAAATTGTGAATGGATTGGCCTTCACTGGTTGAACAGCAAACTCTTTCTTGATGTAGTAAAATGAAGCTGATCATCTCAGATGTTAGCTATGAAGGAAATCTGGCTTTTTTTTTAGAGCCAGCTTCTGTTAAATCAGGCTGTACAACAGAGCCCATCAGTTTCTCCTTTTGGGGGGAGTTGGAGGAGGGGAGGAATGGATGCATATTTGTGAATTCTTACTAATAATTACAGAACTTGTGACTTGACTGATGCAGGAAAACACTTTACTGGCAACATACTTTCACCTTTCAAAGTGTCTTGTATCTTCACGTGTTTCTGTTACGATAAGCCACAGGGCCTTTTTTTCCACTTGCAAAATGCTTTTGTGTCTTTGAGCTAGAGTCATTCCAAAATTGATCAAAACTAATGGCTGGGAGAATTCTGATCGTGCTGACACATTGCATGCTTAGGTTTTACTGTATTAGCTACCTCAGGGCATCAGAGTGCTTTGAGTGAGTTAATTGTGGTAGTAGAAATTATTTTACTGGCAAATTGCAAGCGGAGTGGTTTTAAACAGCTTATCACAAAGAGGTGGCCAGCTATGTGATAAAAGTCTGGCCAAAGACCATGAAAATAAGCAGGCTAATGTAGGAAAGTAGCCTTATAGCTTCTGGAAAGTAATGTACTGACAATTAAAGAAATTGCCATGAAAATGTAACAGTAATGCCTTAATACTATTTTTCAGMCTGTGAAATAATTTTAAAATCTTGTCGTCTTCTTGCCTGGTTCTCATAATTTCCCCAAATTCTTAGCCCTAGGGTAGAAAACATTTGTGTCACTGTTCTGAATTACTGCAGTGTTGGGATTTGGGGGTTTTTGCCCCATCACAGTCCAAATTCTGGCTTTCCAAGTAATAAGGATGCACAAAATTCAAGGATCCAGTTGTTGCTGAGGTGTGCTTTATCTAGAAATGCTCTGTAGGCATACATGATCATTCAAACACTCTCATTTTTAAGCTTATATGAATATTTTCAAAGGACCAACATGACTTCATAGGTATCAGAGCAGGCTTCATCCACGCTTTACCAGTTGAAACAGGAGCATGGTCTCTAAGGAGAGAATTTTAGTGTGCAAGGTTCTCCCTAGACTGAAGCAACACTTTAAGGTTGGAGACTGATGTCTAAATTRTCCCTGCTAACAGATGAAACACTTGCATCAATCTGGGTTACCTCCAGGAGTCTTGCTCTTACCTTTTTTGCAAACAGTGCTCTTCTCTTGTGGTTCTGCGTGGACACTAAGGTATATTGTGCATTTTCAGGAAGTAATTTTGGAGGGGAGATAATGTGATTCCATTTCTGAACCCTCATTTCAGGAAGATGACACATACTATGCAGAAGTCCTGCACATTCTCTTCATACAGCATAAAGACCTATATGTCTGTAGCATATGTCTGTGACGTATAGCATAAAGACCTATTTTAACCTATGTATCTTGGGGAAATAAGAAAGATAAATTTTAATCTGCTCAACAGTAGAAAAAACCCGATGCGTTAAGTATTATCATGACATTACAAGTCAGGGCCTATTGAGTGAATGGGGCAGTCCACATACCAGTTTCTGTCTCATGGATTCTGCAAACTTGAGCAGATGTGGCTATCAGCCTCATGCTTTGAAGGTTCTCCTGCTAACAGGTAGGCTACTTTTTTTTTGTGACAGTGGAGGATTAGAAGAGTTCAGACCTCTGACTGGTGATGTTCTTCACCCATTTGTTTAGCTTTTTGCATCCACCAGAGGAAAATGCTGGATCAAGTGTGTGTGTTTGCTTCTCTGCTCTTTGCGTGATTACACAAGTGCAATGATTCCTCTTGCATATGAAGAATGGATTCTCCAGAAGCCATAACTGTGGTTGAATTCCTCCGTTGGCAGTTCACGTTTTCTTCACCTCACCTGTGTTGATAACCCACTGTGTGTTTTAAATATGAACTCTTCATGGAAAGGCATGTGAAATGGAAGGCATTTGTAGTGCTTTTCAAAACTCTGTATGTGTGCTCATATGATCAACGTGCTGTGGCCAGCCACTGAGCCAGGTTGTAAGCTCTTTCTGATCCTCCTTCTATCTCCTCAGGACCTCACAATTCCAGAGTCAAGTACAGTGAAGAGAGTGATGACTGGAACAGTGGCTGGATTTAAATGGCCGCCAAGTGTCAGTGAGGTGAGAAACTTTACAACATATGCATCTAGGAACTGAGTTTGTGGGAGCAAATCTAGAACCTTTTGTCTGGGCTGTAAAATAGTGAGATCTATTCTTCCTCCYGTAGGAACAAAACAAGATGCTCTCGTTCTGTCACTCTGTAGTGTAACAAAGCTAGACAATGTCCTGGGATATTAAGAAGTATGCTGGGAAGTGAGATTTCAGTCTTTGTGGAACCATTTGCAGATTCACGCTTAACTTGCTGCACCCATTTTTGCACTTCCTGTTTCAAAGTATTTCTGGGACTGGCTTCCCAAAACTGGAGGAGATGATGTGGATAGTCTCTCCCTGTCTGGATACTGTCATATGGGGTAGTTTCATTTGATTTCCCTCATAAGCAGCTTTTGGAAACCTTTCATTTTTGTGCATAAATAAATAAGTTGTCAGTAAAGCAGAGTAAGAGCAGTGTGACTCTAGGCTAGCACATATGATGCTCTTGGGTAGGTGAGATACCTGAGCCTACAGTCCTTGTTGCTGTTAATATGGGTTTGCCTAGCATGTGACAGTGCTAGGTGTAATCTCCAGCCARTTCCCAGAATGCTGTTTTAAGGAGTTCCTTGGAAGCTGGAAAATAAGTGTTTTCATTCCCTTGGGAAGAAGAAGCAGCGGGATATGAGATCTCTTCCTCCCATGTTAATCTTGCTCATAATCTTCTTTGGTTTTCCTACAGATGTCCAAAAATGAGGAATTTGACTTGAATGGCTTTGGTTTTGAGAATGAAACACAATGTAAACTGCTTAATTGAAACAGGCTGCTTGATACAACTGATAAATTTTATATTTTCCACCTTAAGCTATTGTTCTCATGCAGCTTGGGAGAACAAGGGAATTGTGCTGTGGTTGCTCAGTGACTCTCTGGGAATGTTTCTGAGCCTGTACTTTCTCTCTTTGTAGCCTGTGAAGGACAGTGATCCACACTTTCATCACTTCCTGCTGAGCCAGACAGAGAAGGTGAGGATTTGGCAGACAGGATCGTTCTGCTGGTCTGTCTAGCTTGGCATCCTGCCCTTTGCTGGTTCTAAGCACAAGGAGTATGCGTAAAGAGCTCTGAATTTCTGTTCTTTGGGGGCTAGCGGCAATTAGATTCTCACGTGCAATCTTGTAGTTCAGTTACTTCCTAACCTTAAGGTTTAGAATGATTTAGCATTGAGTGCAGTGAATAGTTCAAGTAATTAAAGATTATCTAGCAGCAGGATTTGACAGATCTGTTGTAGTAAATTCTGTAGATTGAACATTGAGGGGTAAGAAAAGCTGTTTTTCTGTTTAAAAACCCTGTTGTTTGATTGTCTTACCAGTTCCTTCATCTGGATGAACTTGTTATGTTCATCTGAACTGAATATGGCAGGATAATTTCCAGGACCAGAAAAGCTCCATGTAAAATATAGCCCATTTATCTCCTCAGAGTCAGAAGCCTTGCAGGATTTTATCTTCAACAGTGAACATCAGGAGGAAAAGGAAAGATCAAATTAAATGAAAAAGGATTTATGTCTAGCTGAGGATCTGGGCAGAGACAGAAGGATTAAGAGCAGCTGACAGGTTTAATCTAGACAAGCTCACAATAAGCAGCATGGGAAGGAGCAGCCTTCACGTTAATGTTCGTTGAGAGCCACATGCCTTCTCATATTAACAAGAAGGTTTTGCTTCCACAGCTGCATTGACATACTGAGCATAGATATGAGACAAGGTGCTCTATGGCAGGCTTTAGAGATCTCTGTTTTCTTTGGGCCAAATGTGAGAGTAGGGATGCCCTGGATCCTTGCCTCTAGAGGAGCCTGTCATATGAACTACAGAAAGGAGTTTGCAGTACCTGTATCAGAAGACAGGCCGAATTGCTGGGGCAGGGTGGGAAAGGAAGAGCTTAGTATGTTGCAATAGGTTTTTGTTTTTATTTTCTGCCATTGAGGGAAGCCTGAGAGTTTTCCTGCTTGCAGATGGTGGTGGGTGGGTGAGCTGCCTGTTTCTATGTAACAAGGATATGGTCTGTTTGCTCAGCAGAGCAAATCAGCACTGTCCTTTCCCTGAATGCTTTGTCTTTTCCATACAGCCAGCTGTCTGCTATCAAGCCATCACAAAGAAGCTGAAGGTTTGTGAAGAGGTAAGGCAAATCTTGGTTTTGATGGATTTTCCTTATTGTCATAAGGACTTGCAGTTCCTCCAGAGCTGTGCACTCTAATTTTTTTTTTTTTTTT